>NAJI01000359.1:0-49385 GCA_002179835.1 Calonectria leucothoes
AAATATTTAAAATATTATTTAGCTAAATATTTATATATAATAATTAAAAAAAAAATAATTATTTAATTTTTTTAGCTTTTTATTTATTAAAAGGCCTTTTTTAATTATTATATAATTAAAGCTTATTAACTTTAATTATAATATAATTTTAAATATTAATTTAAAATTAATTTTTTAAATATTTATTATATAATAAAGAAAATAAATTAAAGATTTTATATTAATATATAAAAATAGAAAATAATTAGACTTTAAGTAAAATTAATTTATTATTTATATAATATTTAATTAATATAAATTATAGTTCTAGAAACTACTTAGAGCCCTAGAGATCTCTTATATATTCTCTTAAGAAATAAAATAATTAAATTAGATTAGCTAGGTTAGCTTAGGTTAGATTGGCTATTATTATTAGGTATTTAAAGGTAAAGAAATTTAATTGGGCTATTGTTATCATCCAACTTATCCCTTAATGTAANNGTGACCCCCACCTAAGGGGGTACAAGAAGGTTTCATAATCTTTATTAGGGGCGTTTGTGTTCTACCTTTCATGCCGTCAAACAAAGCAGCCTCATGTTGAACCGGTGCGACTTAAAGGTTACTCGCGATGGTGGTGCGGCAACGTTACGCAACCGGTTGGCGGGTGATGCATCTACCGTTTTTGTATCGCAAACAACAGCTGCCGGCCGAGATGAAGGCAAGATTTGCCGAGAGCTAGGCGTGTATTCAACGGGTGCAGTTCATCTTGGACATCTCTTGGGTATTGTCCTTTCAAGACCGCCTTGATCAGCCGGTCCCAGATGGCGAGTTCAGCCCAAGTCAGGTAGATTGACCAGAAGCTTGTGGATGGATTTGGATGATTCAGATGCATAAACCACCAAGAGGGAAGGGGCCTTCGCCTCTCGCACGATGCCCGCAACGACCAGAGGATGGATGGCCTCACGCCTGCCCATTCTCAGGAGCTGGCCAAGGTGCTTTTCTGGCTGAGGATGCCGCCCATCACATGCCGCCATGTGCCGATCAATGTGCAACGAGCGGCATAGTGCCATTTCGTAATATATTGCAGTGGTACGAGTGCAAATCGTCCAGTCTCTAATCACTACGTATGGCACAAAAAGGCTTCCATTGTACAGTTCGTCTGAAGAACCGTGCGACGTGGGCTATAAGAATGGTCTGTTCTCGATGGGAATAGTTCAATTAGCAGTCTAGGAAATCATCTACGAAATACAGAGCTTCGCTAGATATAGCTGCGTCCAAATTTATAGGATCGCTTACACACCAATGCCCGAGTGGAAAGTAGAATCATTCCCAACCTATACCCAGATTCCCTAGCTAAATGGAAAGGCTAGCAGCCTCGTCCCGCATCTTTACGTCACAAAAAATGACCATCTTGCTTCAATCCTTGATTTACTTGGCAGTAAGCTGGTGATGCTTTCCAGTGCCACGAGGCCACTTCTACCCTCTTGCGTTGACGTGGCGGCATATTGAACCAGACAAACAGTGCCACCACTGTCACAAAGAAAAGTCGCCGTGGATTAATCTACCGGCATTTAATCACGAAGCCTGGTGCTGGTTCGGCGGGATGGGTTTGTTGCGTGACGGTCGTGGCTGTATGATATATCCATCCGATGTCCGTCATCCACTTGAGCGCATGCCGAAGCGAGTGCCGTACTGGTGACGCCTTCGCAATCACGGTGGATTCATCGAGCTGGAAAGAAAGTAAATTGCAACGATTCGGCGAGCGTGTGCCTGGAGCATGTGCCACAATGTACCTGTCATGATTGGATTTGGAAACACGCACACGTACAGAACAAAGGAACGCCCATGCCCATCCCGAGAAGGCCGCTTTGTCATGGCACTCTGTGATTCAAAAGCACCGTGCCGACCCATACTGGTTGGCCGGCAAAAAGGCAAACCTGTATTCACAACAGTGCCCCTGATAGCCATGTGATTCCAGAAAGGCGTGTCCCCTACGGCGCTTCACGGCTATGGCCCTTTCGCGTAATACTGCTATATCAGAGCGATGTGTGTCAGCCAAATATCACACATATAATCAAGATTGATCTGGTCCCATAGGTCCGGTACCAAGTCAATCTTTTTCAACTGTCTTAATGACTGTTTCCTACTTATTAGGCGTCGACTCACCACGCGATTTAACAGTCACCGATGATTACAGATGGCATAAAGACACGCAATCTTATGAGGGGAGAGATTTTGCATAGATATTTTTACCCACCTTGGAAATGCACAATTTCAATTAACCTGACGCGGCGGCCCATAGCGCCGAGGTGGATTGCCCCTGTTGACGCATAAACGAGATTGCTTAATGGTAGGCTAATCTGCTTATGACGGTTGCGGTAAGTGTAGGAATGGGCAAGCCGCATTTACCCCAAACGAAATGAAAACGTTACTAGAGCGGCTGATTTCATGGGTGATTTGCTTTTTCCTCCAGTCCTCTGGCACTAAAGATCTATATAAATGTGTAGAGTAGAACCCGAAATCTTCGCTCGGTTCCAGACTACATGGTCCATAATCCACGGCAGTGTGGCCAACCCGAGAGACAAGTATGGAATCACCACAAAGCAGTTGCATCGCTGAGACTAGGCGTGACTCGTCCAAGGTAAGATTCCCCAACTGATTGGCGCTACCCTGATCTTTGCATTTACATTGCTACATCAGGCTCTGTAGGTAAAACAAACTCATCATGCGTTTAGGAAGCAGGAGAATTGGCACATCATAGCTCATGTGCAGCTACATCAGTCGATGTCATCTACGAACAGGTGAGCTCAAAGAAGATAGGCCCTTGGTGTCACCATAGTCTGAACTTATACAGCCCAGCCGGAGAAAACGGGCAACCTTTATATGGACATGCTGTTGTTGTTTGAGGGGAGGTATGCGTGTTGCTGTCGAGACCTGCATAGGGTGTGGCGTGGCTCGATGCAGCTCGTGTCTTGTAGAAAAGGTTTTTGTCTAGGATTGAATCAATATCGACAAGTAGCGGGCCAAGGAGGCTCGGCAGTGATGTGGTCTTGGGAGTCAAGTTACCTATTCAATATATTCCATTTCAATCTACCTCTTTACAGTCTCACCATATTTAAAAATTCCACCAAAGTCGGTGTATATGGTGAAAACAAAGTTTCTTTTGCCGGAGCCCCTCTCAGACGACGATTGCCAGGCATGTTGTATGTATTTTGAATATCACATGATCGGATGTTACAAGGAATCTCACGCAGGGGGAGCGAGCGTTGCAC
Organism: Calonectria leucothoes; assembly: GCA_002179835.1. NCBI lineage: Eukaryota > Fungi > Ascomycota > Sordariomycetes > Hypocreales > Nectriaceae > Calonectria > Calonectria leucothoes. Next base: position 3,252 of record NAJI01000359.1, read on the forward strand.
GTTATCAAGTAGAGCGAACAGAAGACAGGAAAGGCCACAGGTACACAAAGTGAGTGGGTCAAAGCTTCTACCTTTTTCTGACTAACATAAGCTATTCAAGGTTTATACTGAAAATAATAACAAAGGGCGATAGTCAAGGGGAAAATGCGGGGAATGAGATTTGGTCTGAAAGGCCGCTTCTACACATGGTATCCCTTTGACTGTCGCAAGCCTCCACCCTGGTCAGACAAGTGAGATATAGCAAATGAGAACAAGGTACGGTGTTCTGCATTGTACTCTTGATTTGCCGCTTTTCACGTGATTGACCAGGGTTGAGGCTTACGACAGTCAAAGGGATACGTGTAACGTAGTTGGCTACCCCCAGGTACAAAGCAATGTCGTGGTTTATCTACGTCTTATACACCGAGGGCGCCCAGCTGGGCTTTTAATAGCTAGGTGGACTAAATAGGCTCATGGCTTCTAATCACAATTAGACCCCAAGCTGCTAGAGTCATCTGATTTGGCAAGTCATGGCTTGTGTAACTTTTACACGCACGGATGCTTGCCATAGCTTCGGGGGGCCTCGGCTTTCTAGGTCAGATGCCCGGACTAGCCGGCATCAGCGCCTTGGTATTCAGTAGATGGTCAACGCCACAGCCGACTTCAAGCCACCATACTAAGCGACCCACACACCCAATCTATCGATCTATTGCCCACTGGTACGGAGTAAAATCACTTGTTGAGTATCAGGGCCAGGGGCAGATGAACCATTAATTCTCGCAGACTTCTAAATCTACTAGGGACTTCTTGTGAAACAACCAAAAGAATTTGGATTTTATTTGCTCCCATTTCATCATGGCACCGACTGGCAGCCAAATCAGTACCATCAAAACCACGACCAGAGAGAAGAATGAAGCGCTGTTGGCTCCAAAAGGGCCTGGAATAGCATTGGACTGCATAGAAAGCATCCCAGCTGCTACAGCCAATGGAGACACCAACTGATCCAAAAAGGAATAAATTATTAGTCCTGTAGTCAATCATGGCCAAGAAGACTCACTCCTAACATGACAAGACTCATGGCCTTCCCAAATGCGGTTTTGCAGGTTTCCTCTTCAACAACCACCCGAACTTCCAAATCACCATAAGACGATAGCTGCCGCAGTTGTCAGTGACATGATTGCATATAAATTTTGATTGCTTGCCAACAGTTTTTTCGTAGTTTTCACACACGGTGTAGAGAAATTCAAGTTCTTCCAAAAGTCTCTCCAGACTTTCAAAGTGGTATTTTATTTCGGGCAAACATTCAGGGGCATTTGTAGTATTGAACTTGGGTGCATCTTCCCTATTCCAAGATTTCCAGCAGTTGATTGTTGATTTCAGCATATGCGTCAACTGGACCAACAACTGCTTCGTTCTTGTGATTGAGTTGAGACACCCCCAAGCGATAGATGGGTTTTTGAGGCTTGAAGAAGACAGTAAAGTCCTATTAGTGATAGGACATGTCGTTATCTGACATTTTTAGGTCAATAATGGACACATTTTATGTTTATAGGTGCACACAAAACGACACCAGTTTCACTTACGTAAAGCTCAATCTTCAGCCTCATCTTGGTGACCAACATCTCCCACTCACTCAGGAACTGCCTCAGACGTGGTTCTAACACGATTAGGAAATATTCTTGATAAGTCAGTGTCGTCAACGGGGCTACATCTTGGCCATGGGTTAATGGATCAAGGTTTGCCAACTCCTCTCTCTGTTCATGATAACAGTTGACGCTTTCTCTCTCATCCTCTTTATCAAAATAGGTGTCAGTGAAGCAATACGCTGTCCATTTGCGCTGATCCACCCCTGCAAGGAGAACTGATATCTGCGCTTGACACATATATTCAACCTCAGTCGGAGGAAACGGAGGTGACCTCGAAAGAAATCCCAAATCGATAGTGTCTCTTAACCGCACACCTGGGCATCGCTCCCGGCAGTCTCTCGGCGGTCGATGCGGCGGTGCCGTTCTAAAGGCATAATAGGGTAGGTCAAATCCTAGTTGGAAAAGTGTAAGGTTTCGACGCTTCTGGAAAATTAGCACTGGTAGGAATCAAATGTTGTAACATTTAACAGTAATATTACCGCGGGTATCGCTCCGATAAAACTCCCGAAAGCTATATGGCGATGAAAGAGTCCTCTTAGTGCCCTGGCTTCATTTATTGTACTCGCACCTATCAAAGCTGCCATTGCTGGCGCATTCAGATTTGTGATAAATCTAGCGATTTATGTTAGTACGAAATAACAACTCATCACAGTGGCTATTTTCTCACATCATCCGGCGGCGAATTGGCAGGGTTGAACTATCGGTTAGTTTGTGTGATGTTGTACTTGTACTTGGGATCATTTCGCTCGCTGAATTGGTCAACGCCTACTGTAATTAAAACGGTTTCGCTTTTGGTACATGGAAGGGATGCCCCACTTTGTTCAACAACGCAAGATATAGACCTCGTTCAGTGAGAACGCCGTGCTTGGAGGACACATCTGTCCCAGCCTCATCCTTGACCCACTCGTCAAAAAGCGCGACGGGATTTAATTTTGTTTCGGTGCTACAAGATCTTAGATCCTGAAGAGTTGTCCAATGACAAAATGTGGTGACACAATCAACTGAAGAGGGCATTGGCCCATAAGAGGCTGCTGGGTCTTCCATAAAGAATTCAATGAGCTCGTTCTCTGGTCTACCTAACTGTCGCCCAATATCAACATAAGGGACATTGTCATCCTTGAGTATTGACTTTGGCCGGCACTTGGAAGCCGCTGCTGAAGATTTATCACCAGGGCCGCCAGGCAAGAGTGACCTCCGCGATGCAGTTGTCTTCTTATTTTTGTGCTTTCTTGTTCTGTTCCTTTTCTTCATCTTGTGGTTGGGCTATCGTATTGATGAAATATGATAGAGAACATATGAAGAAAGTTGTTATTATTGATAGAAGCTTAATTGCTTGAGACGTTCTTGTGGCAGGTGGCGGTGATTCTTGAAAGATGGGCAATGTGAGAATAGTTGGAATAATTGGGAAGTATTCACATCGCCTCAAAATATAAAGGAATGAAGGGTAGAAAACTCCTAAAGGCTATATTGAGGGGAAACATGCCCTTATCACCTCAAGTACGCTAGTGGCAATTCTTGTCCTGACAATGATGTGTCCTGTTCGGCGCGAGGACTCGGGCTCACCAAAAGATACAATCTGGGACCGCTCCACACTGGCATATTCAAGCAGCTATGATGGGATTTCTGATGCACGACGGAGTAAGTATTGTCTCATCCAGTACCTCTTGTACCACAAACGAAGCTTCCCCATTTGTTCTTGTAATCCTGCAAAACTGGGGCAGATGATCAATATTTAGGAGTAGGCGCTGTCATCATCAGAAGTGCGGGTTTGGGCAGTGATACGCTTCCATTAACCCGAAAATGCCCGAGGGGAAGCATGGCTTGATGGCATCCTGTCTTAGATTGGGGTCATTTGCTAGATTGCCTTGCTGACATCCAACGGGCTCGACGAATTGAATTGTATCAGAAATGCGTTTTTGGGTAGTCTGCACCTATCACGAGATGCAACTGACCACTCCTCCTAGGCAAATATTGAGGCCACCCAGCCCATGTCACCCTACCAAATCCGGTGCATTTGATTCGTGAGGCAACTAAAAGGCCAGAATGGGTTGACGTAATTCAAGACTTGTTGCTTTGGCTGGTCCTACCTAATACCGGGCGCAGACAATATGATTCAGGCCTTGCTCACAAAGTGAGCTTGATTCATTGACACAAGTTTGCAGGAAATATGTTTATGGGTGTTTCCTTTTTCTTTTTTTTTTTTGTGATAAAATGAGAGGTAGCATGTTTCATCCTCACCATGCTTACAGCATTCGTCCGACCAAGAGAAAATCAGTTGGCTCACCGGATTCTGGAAAGTGGTGGCACTCTACTATGCCAAGGTTACACCGCTTGTCCGCATTTGATAGCATTTTATGTCATATTTGATATTACAACACAAATAAGACGCTCGAAAAACAAGAGTCTAATGTACTCGAGCAGATGATCTGCCGGGTCCCAGCCACTAAAAGCCAGAGAGATCTATCCAGCTGCCAGACGCGGCAGCTAGCAGAAGTCAGAAAAGATATGCTGCTAGACCCTCGTTGACGAGACCATGTGATAGCCCACTCCGCACTTGGTCACCTTTGCTCACGCCGTTGCAACTCTTTGACCCATTCCAGTAGGGCAAGACGGCACATCCAGGTCCCGCCGCCGTCGTAAGAGCAAAAGAAAACAATTTTATTATATAACAAAACATTGTTCAAAGTAAAGTCACCCTATGAATCATTGTATTATAAAGTCTAACTGAGAATTATTATGAATGTCATGTTGAAAAATCCTAAACTGTAGCAAACTTTGCCCGATACCTTGGTACAGTCTTGGCGCACACAAAGGGATGCATTTTGGAAATCAGAAAAGATCCAGAAACATTATTTCTCGATTTTCACATTTACTAGGATCCGTTTTCAAAAGCTACGGCATGCCATGTCTTCGTAATCATCAAGCCTTGAACCGAGGGACTCAGATACAGGCCCCATTATCCATCAGATACAGAGCCACTTCAAGATGCCCGTTCCTTCTTGCGAGGCAAACAGGAGACGTCGCCTGTTGGTCAGATTCAATCTTGGCACCACGCGAGGCAATCAACTGGACGCTGGCCATGTCTCCATTCTCGGCAGCGATGGCCAACGGCGTCTTCCCCGAGCCCTCTTCGGCATCCAAGTTGGCTCCCCTCTCTACGAGCAACGAGGCCGTTTCGACGTGTCCGCGAGCTACTGCGAGGCACAGCGGCGACCCCGATGCGCCACCCGACTCGATGCACGCACCGCGCTGCAGAACGAATTCCGCAACGTTTTTGTAGCCACTCATTGCTGCAGCTCCCAGCGCCGTCAAACCCGTCTTTCCCCTTGACTCCCAATTGACCGACCTAATCATGCGTTTAACCGGTCGGTCTTCATTTCCATCATTCAGCCAGAACCAATTTGGCGGCACATCGGTGATGCTCGCTCCGAGGCTGGCGCCGTTCTTGAGAAGAAGAAAGAAAGTGTCTGCAATATCCATCGTGGCCGAGGTCCAAAGCGGCGTCCTTTGCAGTTTCAAGTCGGCAGAGTCAATGTCAGCTCCTTTACTAATGAGAAATTCGACCGCCTCCAGACACCCGTATTTTGCAGCGTTCCACAGCGCCGTCCCCTTGTCTTCTCCGAAGCGATACTCCAGGTTGATATCGGGATGAGCAGCGAGGAGCTCTGCTGTCTCAAAATTGCCATCCAGTACTGCGGAGCTTAGTGGTGTTCTTCCCTCCGTCCAATCAATCCTTCCACCCGGCCTGCCGTGCTCTAGAAGGAGAAGCTCGGTCATTTCGTCGGAGCCGTGCGGCATTGGAACTTCTGGAGCCACTCTGTTGCTATTTAAGTTGGCAAATGGCTCATTGAAATGACTTTGGAGGTTGACCACGGTTGGCTCGGAAGAAGAAAAAGAAGGTAGAAGAGGGACACGGTGGCGAGACGAGTCAAAGCAACGGGGTTTACTCGGCGGGTGAAAGCGACGGAATTTGCTCGGCGAGTTGATGTCCATGTTTAGGTCTTTGTCCTTCAGAAGCTGAACCAGCAGCTGGTTATTTCCGAGTTCTGATGCCCTTTGAAAAAAACTCCCTTTCAAGTCGTCAAGAGCGTTCAGAAAGGAGTCCAAGTTATAGAGAGGGAATTTGGACGAGTAGAATTCATCAACTCTGCCAAATAACAAGCAGCTCACTGTCCTGCCGATGACATCCACAAGCGGGATGCTGTAGTCTGGGTGCAGCATTTCGCCGTCGGATGTGTCTGAAGATATGCCGAGCAGAGCATATATCTTGTCCCGGGCATCCGTTGCCTGGCTGTTTCGGAAGTGCCGAAGTAGCGTGTGGAGGTCACGGTTCTGGTTCCACCACGAATCCTGTCGCAAAGACCCGGGCATGATTTCGAGCATGGCTCGGGTGTGTCCGTTCATGGTCATCTTCATCAGGAACGGCATCAGACAGAATACTCGAGACGGGGCAAATTCCTTTCCAGAGGCGATGACGGCCGTTTTTGCGCTGGCGGCTTCTTGTATGACCCATACTCGTTGGAACCAAGGATCTTTGAGTAACTGCTGCATTCCCTGACAAATCTTGGAGTACAGGGTTCCATTGACTCCTCCACAACTTTCCAAGAAATCGGCCCACTCAAGCTCCCAGGGCTCTGTTGAAGTCATGTATCCGTGGCGCTTTTCGATAACACTCTTGTCAAGATTGTTCATCAAATTCATGAGCAGTCGAGTTTCGGCACTGCTCTCTCCTAGCCAGATTACGACTCTCTGGGCGTTTTGGTAAATGTGTTTCATTTGCATGACTTGGTGCGTCTTCTCTGAATTGTTTTCCTGGTCGATGCACATAGCATCCACCCACAAAACCCTGTCTCGATCGGGCAGCATCAGGTTGCGCAACGCCATGTGCAAATTTTTATTTACATGCATTAGCGTGTTCCCGTTGACGATGATCTCGCAAAGCGTTGGGTCATTGCCCCAAGTATAGGACAGGGCCTCATAAGGGATGCCGTCGGTGTCGTGAACCGATGCCTCGAGAAGGTCGCATTGAATGGGATCTGTGTAGCCTTTGTGCAGGCGCACTAGCCGGATTGCGTCGGTGCATAGGTCGAGCTGCTCATATTGGAATGCACGCATGTCGGTCTCCACAACAATATTCATGGGAGTGATGTGAGGTTTTTTGGAGAAGATGACAAGATTGATGACTGCATATCTTTCGAAGCTGAGTTGGAATCAATCATGTGACTGGACTTGGATCCCTCTTGCTTCACTCATATGTGATTGGCGCGTTGTTTTGCACAGCCGATGGGTTGCATTTGAAGTCGCGTGTGGCTGAGCACAACGGTGCACTTCATGTGCAGTAGTGCCTGTGGTTATTGTTGCCGATTGGCTTTGCTCTGATGGCTGCAGACACAGCCTCCACAGCAACTATGCCGAGCGGGCCACACGCTACCCTAAACCTAGTTTTCAACCCAAATGAGAGAACAAAGCCGAGCACCATGATATGCTTTTGCCTGCAAGAAAAATAATAAAGAATTCCTTTGTTCAATTAGATAACACCATACCAAACTTGGACATTATAATGCGCTGAAAGATCCCTTCTATTATTCAATTCTATCTCTATTGAGATAGGAGATACAATGATCAGCAGCGTGATTTCTTCATCCAAACTTTGATTTATTTCCGCAACTTCTTTGATAATTAGCCCAGAATTCCACGATGAATTCTATCTATTGTTGTTCTCTGTTGCAATATTTTACCAAGTGGTGGAACCAAAGCCAACGAACCAAAGCCAGCCAACAGCCTACTGCTCGGTCGAAACCATGTTCGCGAATGACATACTCGGATCCGAATCCACGCCCATCTTTTCAAGACAGTGTGAAACATCCGAGATGATAACCATGCGATCCTGTACCGCATCCAAGCACGCCGTCAGCTTGGATAAGGCATGGCCCACATCCATCTTCTTATTGAAACTGATTACAGTCTCAAACAAAGACCCGCGTTGTTTTTTCAACACCCACCACATGATCAAAATAGATAGCAGATAGGTCGACGTGAGGACGTACATGGTGAATAACTGAATATGGTACTCAATCTGTTTCCTGTCTGCTCGTGGGGGCTGATGCTGTTGGCCTGCATCCTCTGCGGCTGGTTTTGTTCTGTGTTTTATGATGGCTGCCGTGGTAAACTTGCCAGAGAGTGAGAGTGTGGTTAGTGCGGTACAGGTGAGTGAACGAGGGAGAAGGCTTACAGTAGGTAATAATATGGAAAATACCAGGACGCCAATAGCGATAATCAGGCCCGTGGGTGCCAAAGCAAGCGGGTCGACGTGAGATATTGCTGTAATGGGGACGCTTGCAAAGACGGCTACAAACATCAGCCACGCGAGGGCAGTGCCTAGCCAGCGGGGCATGCCGCCCAAACTGCTTGAAACGGAGACTTTATTGCTCTTTGGCTGCATTCCGTTATCATCCGGCGGTTCATTAAGCGTCGTTGTGGCCTCGGTGGCTAGGAGGCTGGCCGAAGAGTCGTATGACGGCGGGGCCGGCTCCAACGGCGGGACCATGGCTCGGACCTCCTCTTCTCCTACAGGCTGGGAGATGTTGACCTGGGCCGGGCGTGGAGTCGCCATCTCGATATCAAGATTGCCAAATGCTCCTCCCATGCTGAGATTGGTCTTGATCGATGATATTTGAGAAAACGTGTCAAGCTGCGAGGAATGGTTTGTTTATGTATCGCCTGGTTGGTTCTAAAGCTTAGCCTTCTTGTGTTGGATAGCGACCCGATCACGCGTATGTCTTGAAGGATTTCACCAACAACCAACACTGCGAAATGATTGGGCAGCGTCAACACTCGTATCCATCCTGAGGTAGCGCAAAACATGGTCAATAAAACATAGGTTTTTAACATTTTGATCCGTATCCACATTAGTGTCGGAGATCAGGGGCACATGCAGAGCAACCATGCATCAGGATGCAGACCGCTATTGCAACTTGAAGCTCGTGGTCTAGAGCTTCAGTCATGGTTAACCCGACCAACTTTCATGATGCGCCTTGATTCGAAACTCTGCATAAATAATTATACAAATTCGTCTATGGCAGCGTCCTCAGTTTTATTCTTCATCTGGATCTCCCTGATCTTCTGGGTCTATCCAAATAACGCCGTCTTCCGCTATGAACCTAATACTTGGGAAGCATCGGTTAATGCTACTACGGCTTCCAATGGCGGTGTTGATATGGTCGACTCTCTTGCAGTTGCTCGAGCTATATTTTTATCTATTGATTCGGATGTGGTTGTGGTAGAAGCTGTCACCGCAGACAAGCGGGCGTAGGGACGTTGCTGTATGGCACGTAACACTGTCCCGTCATCGCATTCAGACCTTTAGAGGCCGATAGAAGCAGAGTCGGACTAAATCACTTGAAACGTACCCAGTAGCAACTCTAGTTAGGTCAAACAGAAGCAAAGATGGTAGTTGGCCGAAATTTCAACCCTTTACAGGTATGTGTACGTGCGGTGCCCTATGCTGTGCCTGTGTGTTGAATATGTGGGGATAACACACCTACAGAATAAGGAACTTTAGCTTGACATAGATGTTGCCACTCCACTGACGAGTCAATGTTGGTTACAGAAAATCGCATGGTGTAGAACCTTCTCCATTGTGGAAAAGGCCGTGCATCCATACTCAGTCAGCCATGGTGCTACATTAGACCTGATAAACTCTAGGCGCGAGGGCAATCACACCAAACAATCAACTATTTATTTTGATTATAAGTATCATCGTGTTATCAAACTAACCGTAGCACCATTACTATTTAGATGACAACCCCAAGTAAAAAATGGCGGCCAATCCTGTCGATTTGCACTGCCCTCTAGCATCGCCCATTGAGGTAGTCGGAGCAGCCAGCCCTGGATCTCATAGTTATGGTAGCAGTGTTAAGTTACATTGGACGTCATTTTGTACAAAACTACAAATAGTTTTGTGGTAGGGCTGACGAAATTTTAACGTTCGCTTCAACCCTCAGATGACGGGCATGGGGGGCCTCAGCCTCACTTTTCAACTCTCGGCCGAGAGATGACATTCTGATTCGCGACGCAAGTCTGCTGCGGACCATTGATCTTCCTTTCGGGCCTTCCAAAGCCCCTCGAAGCAGGAAGAGAAGGATTCTTACCACCCACTGTTGCCTCACCTGTTGGGATGTACAGTTGAACGGTGGTGGAGATTGGGCTGTGAAGCGCCAATGAATTTGGGTTGCTGCCCGACTTGTACGTCTCTTGTCTTATCAAGCCCAGACGCCCTATCATATCAATCTCGGTGAAGGAATGGGTTGAAAATAAAGGCTGCTGCATTTTGCTCTCAATGGTCTCTCGGACTTAAATAAGCACAGTTGAGCCTGTGATTGGACGGCAATCCTTCAGTCGGTCAGAGCTTGAAGGAATGCAACGCGAATAAATAAAATTGCGGTGAAGGCGGGGCAGCAGGTGCATCTTGGCGAAGCGGCGATACCGCATCTATATATTTGTGCGACGTCTCGCCTGGTGGTGAACTAGTTCGCCATTTTGCCTTCATCGCTCCTCAACACAGCACTACATAGACTCAAAGCGCGATAAACTCAATAAGCCAGTGTTTGGGCAATAGTAAGAAAACATTGAAACTAAAAGAATAAAAGGAAGTAAGAAAAAAGTCGAGCTAGAGCTGATAAGGTTGGTGATTGTGTTGAAATCTCGTTCAACTATTCCAAGCCAGCTGTTTCAACACGTTTTTACTCTCTGTTAGAATGAATCAAGAAAATTGGCGATTACAAAGAAAGGCCAATCATGGAGTTTTCATGATTCAAAAACGCCCACTTCGACGGAATTCTAATGAAAAAACAGGTTTGGTTGCTCAACAGCCAAAGGTCGCGCATCGAAAAAAGGCATTGAAAGGACTGCCCAACGAGACTCACAAATGCCGGGGGCACTTTGAACACAATGAGGAAGGGGTGAAAAGTATATCAGCGCATCACCAACATCTCATTGGGCAATCTGAAAATATTCCGTATGTGAAATTAGGCATAGAGTTGGGAGAATTGGACAAGGATCTGGCCCGATACTTTATGGCCGGATCCAACGTGTCTGACAGAGCCACGCCGCAAACCGAACTGGTGGCATCCTTTTGCTCAGGAGTTACAGTTGACGAGTTAAAAAGGTGCGAAGGCATGGTTGGTTCCGAATGTGTCGCGCTCCTTGACGACCGTGCCAACGACGGAAGTTCGTCTGTGGCTCGTGCATATCTTGGTCCTCTGACTGTCCATAGATTGTATCTAGAATTGGCAGAAAAGGTATACTGTGTATTTACACATTAAAGATGACGTGGCTGATTTAAGATAGCGATTTCCACTCCATGAAAATCATCTCACTGAGAAAATGGAGACCGAATGCGAGAACGTCGATCCGGACTGCGTGGGGAGTCAACTGGTTCGGCGAAATGCCGATCGTCGATTGATGTAAGAGGTGCTGATCCATTCATTGACATCGATGCTAAGGCTTAATCAAGCTTCATTACAAACTTAAATCGCTGGGCAGTCATGGCTCTGATACTTACTGCATCCGAACAACAGGCCTGGGCATTGCGAGACAGCTTCTACAGGCATCTCGATTTTAGGCCTTTTGTGGGCGGCATGACCCCTGTAAGAAATGAATTCCTGTGTCAACTCTTTTCTCTTTTTGCTTACTAGATATGACGCAGTCACATGGCCTCACGGGATTCCAGATGGCTTTTGACCTGCCGTACTATGCATTAAGAACCGTCTTGATCCCAGAGGGGCCGGTTGACGATCGCAAAACCAGCACCGGACCCATCAGAAAAGGCAAAAACATGGCATTCCTAGCAAGAGCTAGTATGAACCACACACTTGGAAACGAAGTAAAATATCTCTACAGCGCCCAGATCTCAACACTCGTTACTGGGACAGACAATCTCAGGTGGGTGGCGTACTGCTTCGTGGACACGTACTTTGAGCACGACGATGACAAAGAGAGTGTTGATGAGTACGATGACTACACAGGGTTTCAAAAGGACCCTTACCCAGATCCCTTCACGGCAGGCCAGACGAGTTCTAGCCCACCACTGTTGCATCCTACAGAGTATTTCCTCACAGTGTTGGAGTATCGTATCTCCCAGGTAAAAGGCGAATGGGAAACTCTAGCAATATGGCTTCGACAGCAGATTGAAATATACGTGAGCGAAACTCTGCCTAAATACCTACATAAATATGATGTTTTTATTACACGGGCTGACAGAAGACAGATCGAAACTTGCCCCATCACTGCCCTTGGCGCATCGTCTCTGCAGCCGGCAAGCGACCTTGTCTTGGTCAAACAATCCCGCCACTGGGTGGTGCAGACCAAGCTGCTTCTCTTTCAAGTGTCCGAGACTCTGGCAACCCTGATAAGCCAGTGGGAGTCGGTTGAGAGAGAAAGGCTGTTTGGTCCGCTGAATGCCCCCGGGACGCGATGCCTCAGCACCATCCGGGCCAATTTCAAGCAGCTCGGTAGCGTACTCAAAGACTTCGATGCACTTCGCCGCATATGCAATGAATATGATGCCTGTGTAAGAATTCGAAATATCCTGAATTTTCAACTCTTGTTTAACAAAGTTGTGGCATAGCTTTTATTTTACGTCAATCACGAAGGCGGCCAGGATGCAAAGGTGCAGGCCCGGATAGCTCGGTTCGGGCAGACTATGACTCTTGTCATGCTATGTGTGAGTCCATCCAAATTGAAAGCCTTAGTCACAATGGGCTTCCCGCTAAATAGTCAGTTCATTTCGCCCATCGCTCTTGCAGCCAGTGTCTTGTCCATGGAGCCTACGGCAATCCCTCCGCCCCTGGGACCAAATAGCACTTCGTTCATCTCCCTGGCTGCCATCTTCTCCAGCATAGTTTGGTTGGCTGTTGGAATTATCCTAAAATGGGATGGGGTCAGGAGTGGTATAAGAGGTTGGATAGGTCTCAGCACAAAGAATGATGATTTGGAAAGCAGCCAACACATGACTATGTAGCTGTTTCATTATTCGTTGATGCCGATCAGCGTCTGATGATTAGGCCGGCATTAGCATGACCAATGTACGAGGCAGGACAAGCAAGATGAGCTTACGTGGATAAGAGGTTACAGATGGGAAACCAATATCATTCTCTGTTCTGGAGTGCAGAGGCCTTGGATACCTGCTGGAGCGGGCTTGGAACATCTTCTCACAGGGCAAACACAGACATGGGTATCAATTGCAGACCTTTTCCCGCCACGCCCATTTTAACTACCATGGTCCTATTCAAAAACCTGACTTTTGCCAAAAAATCTCACTTGTTTGACAAAGTGTCCCTCTTCCTCTTCTACCTTGTTGTTCTCGCCAGAATCTCTTGATTTCAATCAAGCGCAATTTTGGAAACGCGCCTCTGTGAATTGCTTCGCGCAGCGTATTCAATTTTATGGATACATCGCGTTCCTCTTCGGGGTGCAGAGGCTCAAAGCATAAACACAAAGACTCGAGTGATGCTGGAATTGCGTCGCAGATTGACAATGGCGTCTCAGCACTATCCGCAGGCTCAGTGGGGAACTTCCCAATCAAGTCGGACCAATCAAGCTTCAGATATCGTAGTGAGGAGAGCTCTTTGAGAGATCCAAGCGTTCCTTGACAAGCCGCAAGGTTCATGCGGGTGGAAAAGTCAATATGTGTCAGACGTGTCCCATGACTGCGTAGCGAGTGTCCAATGCAGTCTAGGTCGATACTCTTGCCCCAAAGGTTTGGGGGAAGCGGTGGAGAAAGCGAGTTGCATAGAACAGTGATGAAAGCTATCGACAAACTGAGAAGACGGTTGCATCTAGTTAGGACATACTGCATGCTCAATTCGTTAAACATGCATCCCGAGACTTCCAGCGATACTAGACGACTTGACTCTTGGTGTCGACTCATTTGACGAAAGCTGTTTTCATATAGGTTAAACCCGTGAAGCCGAAGCTTTTCCACTGTGGGGTGAAACCAGATGGCCTCCATTTCATGAATTCCAAGGTAGGGCCGCATGGCGTCAGAGTTTTGGAGTCTGATTTCCGTGAGATGGGCAAGATCGTAGCCTACAAATGAGCCGATGCTTGATGGCGTTGAATCCTCGCCGCCCTGGCGCATTGAGACGGGTTGTTCTTGCTCGTAATACTGGTTCCTGACTTTTTTCTCTTCTTCTTCTTCTTCATCTCCTTCCTCTCCATTCGCATTTTGTGTAAGCTCGCTCACGTTTGATGCTTTTTGAACGAGAGTGGACAAGTGTTGCATAACTGCGGCCTCAGCTTCGTATTCAAGCAATTGCAGTCGTGGCAGAGAGGTTATCAGAAGGTTGGCGTTGCAGACGGAATAACAATGGCGCTTTTCGAAGGTTGTTCTCAAGCATTCCAGAACTTGGTGAAGCTCAACTGAGGAGTCGCGCAGGGACGACAGCACACTATGCAGATGGGAACCCGCACCCATGGACCACTCGGGGAGAGAGAGACATTGTATTTTTGGGCCAAGCTCTGGGTTTTCGGACAGGCTCCTGAGGAGGAGTGCATGACTTCTGTCGGGCGTCTTTGTACTTCTGAGTCCAATGACGCGGTATAGGATACGCTGGGCGAGGCGATGGAATCTGCGCGACACGAGGCAGAGGGCGGCGAGGGCCTCGAGCGGAGTGCGGTCTACCCTGTAGCCACTCTCGGTCCATGCATCGACAGGCAGGCTGCCTTCGAACAGCGCAAAGGTGAGCTGCCATATGTCGTCGGGGACTGCTTCTGTATTCATAATGGCGCGAGCCAATGGGCCAGGTTGAGGAGAAAGAGGGGTAACGTCAGCATTGCCAGCCCTCTGTCGAGGTTGTCAGCCACAACCTCCCCGAGGCCGCATTGGCGCAGCCCTGTGGCTTGACTGTGTGTGGCGCGTGCGTTGGGTGGTATTCTGTTCCATGATGTAGGAAATGCCATGCGTGTCCTGCAGGAGCATGCATGGTGCATTGCGAAAGGCTGGACATGTCGAGGGCATGAATTCAAGCCCTTCCAAACGGATGTGGGAAGCTAAACAGCTCCTTATTCCTTAGCGCATCGACCCCGTCTGTGGCTGAACAGCTGGCTGTGTGCACAGGTGATGATTGTCGTGACACGCCCGCCATAATCGTGGTAAAATACTCGATTAATCCATTTGTCTATGTCTAAGCTATGGCATTGAGATGTACTACCTTAAAACTGATGTCAAACTTCATTCAAATTTGTATCTTTTCCCATTTTTCTAGCGCTTGATTTTGACTTTTTGGGTTGTACAATGGGGACAGCGCTGGTGGGTTTGACATTGCGGACAAGCGATGGCTGAGAGGGGCAGTCCAGGCCATCCGCATTGGCAGCAAGTCCAACGCAGGACTACCTTTGTCGGCTTTTTATGATTGTCCTAATAAATCACCGTCAATAGGAACTCTCGGCAAGGACTGCGGAAGTTGGGGTTGTGTGTTGAAGTGTTGACCTGCACCTACCAGTTGTGTTTCGAATGACCAAATATTGTCGATGGGATCGTCAATATCGTAGTCAGAGGGGGAGTGCTGAAGCATCAAGTGTTAATATCGGGACGTTAGATGCATGCAGGAGGATGCTGTGCGTTGATGCATCGTGGAGCGTGGATGATGATGAAAACCTACCGGTCGTAGCATCATGTCCATCAGTTCAAGCGCCCCTATGTCATCTGCACTGGCACCAGCTAGCTCCGAATACAACATCTTATAATGCGACGTGGGTTGTTGTCAGAGTGGAGATGAGAAAGGGGAAGTGAAAAAAAATCCAGCGTCTGCAGACTGTTCCCAAGCCAAACTGGTTGGGAATTTATAGTGGCGGCTGGCTAACTGTTGGGGAGGGGGACTTGGAGCGGCATGCCGTAATCCGATTTATTTTCCGATGGTCGGAACTATGTCATGGCTATCGGAACGAGACACGCAAGGGTTATACCACAAATGTGTGGCGATGAAAAAGTTGGCCATGTGTGTCGACGAGCCGCCCAGCTCCTGTCCCTGTTCCCCCGCGATGGCGGCTGGACTTGTATCCAAGTGGGCCTTCTGTAATGGAACCAAAAGTACCGAAATCGGCAGCCGCAGGGCCCCTCTACTGGCTTTGTCCAAACTAAGGGCCAAAGCGGTTCTGCTTGGGTCTCACACACGGATATCGTGACAGACGTAATTGCCAGGTCTTCTTTCTACGCTAGCCAGGCCCCACCAAAGTCCTACGATCAACACTGCCGCGTACACTTTAGTGGAAGTCTGCCTCGACGACTGAAAGAGTGCCGAGGGGGACTATTCACGAAGGTGGAAAAAGTTACGGGCAGACTGAAATCCATTATCATGTTGAGCTCGAAAGGGATTTTAACCCGGCCGCGAAAAGTTGCGATTTGATGCTTGGAACAAGACGCATCGGGTGTCTCGGGTCGCAGCACTTCCATCTCTGTCGGCCAAAGGAAAGCAGGCTTCAGGCTAAAGTGATGGCGCTAACTGTTTAGTGAGTATCGTTTGTTGTATGATTAGTTGGAAATGTTTTGATCTGGGATTGGTTGAACAAGACAAATAATCGAGCCAATAACCCGTCTGCCATGCAAATCCCGGTATGATATATCACATAGTGGCCAGCAACTAATTCTATCAAGCATTACATAAAAAAATGGCTGATAGCCCGGCACATCAACCAGTTGGTTGAGACAACCTTATCTACCGATATCGGTGCTGTCAGCAGGAAAGAAAATGAAATCCGAGCCGCTCGGGGGGAGGTAAGAGCAGGTACGCTAGTGGTATCAGATCAAGACATTAATTTTCCAGTTCAAATTTGCACTGGCACATGACGTTGTCAGGTGATACTTTGGCATGGGTGCTGGCTGCGCATCTCTGAACGTCCTTGGGCTCCTCGCTTAATGTCTCGGTGGTTTGCAAGGCGCAAGCGTGTTGGGTCAAGGGTTGATGAAATTTGCTAGTGATGCTGTTCGTGGAAACAAAATATCGTGCGCCTTGGCAAGGGATTGAGGTGAGTGGGCCCCAGACACTTTTGTGGTGCAGCATGGCAGTATTGTTCCGAGAATGAGAAGCCATGACCAAGACCTGAGTGGAAAATGATACCATCAGGGTCTGGGTCTGGGCCTGGTCCCTTGGTGAAGTGCCAGCGGGCGTGGCGTTTGCACATTGTTGGACGATCGACGCCGAGGACCCGGTGTGTGTTTTGATCGGCGGTTGACACTCGCCAGCAGCAGCATGATTCTTTTTCTGACAGATCAAGTACTTATTCCACACTTGTGTACGCGGTTGCGGAGCCACACCTGTGAGCGCTGTGGAGACAATACGATGGCGTCTAGGAGAATGCAGTACCTAACTGCGAGAAAAGGCTTGAGCTCGTCATCCCTGATCTGGCAGCCAAACTGCAGGCCAATCGGCTCGCAAACATTTCCCGGCAGTGTCTTTGTGGGTGACGACAGCACGGGTGTCTGTTCTCCCCAGTCTCAAGCGGCCGCCCCAACGCCCCAGACATGCTAGCTTGGACAATAACATGAAGAATATCCGGATTAATGTTGCCGAGCTCGGCCGTGGGCTGGTCACGGTGCAATTATGGTTGCATCGGTAATGTCTGCGGATGCCAGCCTGCCACCCATGTTGCAGCAAGCTTAATTTTGGTAATGGGCTGCACATGTGCCGGCCATCTCGGTAAGGTGCAGTTGTGTCGGGACGGAGCACAAATCAGGCATCCAGCCCACAAGAGGGGTTGGACGCAACCCGCGATGATGGGAAACACCATCTGCAGGCGCCAGATCAGTGAGACAAGACGTCGGAGAGGAGACAGGTCACGGAAGAATGCCGATGCGGCGTTGGACTGGTCTGTTTTTTTTTTTTTGCTTTTTCTTTTGCTTCATCTGATGAGATGTCAGATTGTGGTTGCCTAAGAGAGGAGGCAGGTGATGCTCTAACGCGCTGTCTTGGCACACAGTGGCGTCAACATGGCTTTTGGCCAGGCTTTTCCATCAGCTCAGCCACCGTCGCCTGCCATGTGCCGTGCTCACCGCCGCATTCTTTTCCATCTCGCACTCCAGGGACACTGCGAGAAAGAAACCCAGCAGTCATCATCATTTCGGGTGGTATGGCCTGAGATGGCCGGGGAATTGGTCTCAGAGTACGCAGCGGCTGCCAGCTCTCATGTCTCGGACAGCGAGAGGCACACCGAGGCCCATTGTCCACTATGCCAGCTTACGACTCACCTATCTCACCACCTCAGATGGTGACGTAGCGAAGCAGGCCAAGGCATTTTGACACAATCCGCCCCAGACAAGATGCGAATCGCGCAGTTCCCTCCTGTGCAATACAGACGCCACCATATCTGCCGGCTAAATTTCAGGCGATACCAAATTCCTTCTAGACCATTTCGCTAGCTCCAGACATACATGATCGCAAGGGAAAAGTGTAACAAGAAGCCCACACCAAGCCCACTTGCAGTTGCACCGGAGCGCCGAGCCTAATAAGCCGTACCTGTAAGAAATGCTAGATCTGCTTTGTATCCATCCCATGACTGTTTGCAACCCACAGAATGAGCAAAACTGATGAAAAATGGATGGCGCGTCGTCGAGACTTTTTTTTTCACAAAAAGAAGAGAAAAAAGATAGTCTAGGGAAGTATACCGACACTTAAGGCTCAAAGATAAACAATCATTAGTGCGTGTCAATGCCGAATGGCAAGTGTGGATCAAGAAAAAAAAAAAAAAAAAAAGCCAGAGGGGGATCGAAAGCTCAGAGAGTCAACGCAAATTACGTCTTGTTTGTCGATAAAAATGCCAGGTATTCCAGATGGACAGCTACAAACTAGGTCTGACTGAGATACGAGTGAAGCCTGAGATACGAGTGAAGCGTCAGGTGATTGGCGGTCCGCCTTCTCTTAACGTTTGTCAAGAATTCAATTTTGCGCCTATAATTCTAATCATAGGTTTGATTTTACTAGAGAGCAACCACTGCGCATTAGGAGACAAGATTAGAGATGGTTGATTGCATCAGTACGACGAAAGGAGACTCCTTTGGGAATACTAAGCCCTCTTCAAATGCTATATAACGCAAATCCCAAAAAGGTTCAATCAAGCATGCTGCACGTCTGGCTACGAATGTCTTGGGTGGTTGTTTTGCATGTTCTAGATATGGATTGTCTCATAGAGAACCCTGCAAACCTGGCTGGGCTCATTCGTTCTGGCCTTCGATGATTCGGCGTACACTGCAGCTGCTGGCCCCAGCCTCCGGCCGTAATTTGCAGATGAATGCCACGACGGCGGCCGCCAGTAAAGCCATGGGTCAATTGTCCACAAACCAACGGACCTGGCTCTCAGTGCTTACCCCGCTCAGGCATAGCCCAGGAGCTGCAGTTTTGTATCCTGGTGGACGCTTGGGTCGAATTCTGATTGAATTCAGGAGGCCGGGGGGTGCTCACAGACCCAGCTCTCTGCCCTCTGGGTAGTCAGATTCCGGCTTACGACTCCCCGGAGGCATGCCAGCACAGGCCTGAGCACAAGCAGTGAGCAAAACCAATAGAGCGTACATCATGACGTGGACCTCAGCTAGACAAGCATTTGACACAGCCCTATCTGCCCGTCAGACCACTTTGCTTTTGCGTCTCGGGTGTCGCAGCCCTGGAACACGTACACAACTGGTCAAGAGACCACATGCACTTGTGCAATGGGTATGCCCACAGGTTGCGCTAATGCATGGGATGGATGTCATTGTAGCACGGATGGATTTGATTGTGGTGGAAAGCTGACTTGATGTGAGCGGGAATATCTGATCAATGATGACGTCGTATTTATCCGTACTGTCCCTGCCACATCAAAATTGCTTGCTTCTCCTTTGGGCTTTATGTGGCGCTACAGCCTTCTCGCAAGGTGCTCCGCGGCAGGCTCAGCTTTGGACTCGGCGCCTGAAATGTTGATGGAATAATAAATGGATTGCCCAGCCGGCATGACCCAATGAAAATAGCTTAAATCCCGTGGAATACAGTGCCGATGAAGGCGATTAATCCTTGCTCACTGCGGACGCACAGTGGTGACAGTGACTGCTCACCCCACCCTGACGTCGCCGCCTGCAACTGTATTTAAGCATGCCAACGGCCAACAATCAACGTAGCAGCCTGTGCTTACGGCACCTGGGATAGAATTTCATGACCGGCCACCAGTGGCAAAAGCTTTCTGCCTTCAGATCCTGACTCGCCTTTCTGTTCGGCGTTGCACGTTATTTTAGAATTGGAGGAGATGGATCACCTCCCTCAATTCAAAGACACCATCGCCGCGTATCCGCGCGTACCATTTCTAGGCAAATTATTTTCTAGCGGCGTTCCATTTCGGGATTACCCAGCCGATCAAGGATGGCACAAGGAGCAGTTATACCGAGGTGACGTAAACCAGGGTCATGACAACCACGTGACTGCCCAATTCCTTCAAGCATGGCTCTACTTCGGTGTGCTGTCTGAGCTGTCGGTCGCAGCGCATTGTAAGCCGCCAAAAAGCAATGTTTTTGTTGAGCGGAAACAAGCATCCCAATTCATTACCTCGAAAGCGCTGGACGCATTCATTCAGAACGCCACCAAGCGAATTGCAAGACTATCCGACAGGAAAAACATCAAGACTGCATCCCTACAGAGGCTCAATGAAACACTCGACTGTGCGAAAAGAGTCACTGGTGTTCTGTGGTCTCAAGATGGCGGGAGGAACCAAGGGCGATTGCTGCCGCAGGAAGTCTTCATTTCCATCATGGTGCTCGGGTCAACCATTGATAACGCCTTGAAAGACGCCAATATCATGAACCCTGCTCGGAAATGGCACCTCGCCGACATGGCCAAGCTCATGATGCAAGAAAAAGGCTGGTGTCGTCGTGACATTCACCTCGCCGGCGAATTTCTGTCTGAAGTTTCCATGTACTGCGCAGCAACCCTGGAGCGAGACCAAACAGGTCAAGACCACACGCAGTGCTCTACGTATACCTGCGGGGCTAATCAGGTTGACGAGTCCAACTATCAAACTAAACACAGGTCTCATGATTGCCCTTGCCAATTTTGGGGCGTAAATCAAAATGAATTGGAGCAAATGGTGCGAAGAGGCGCCATTCCATATATTGAGCTCAAGCGGGACGGACGCGGCGGTGTGTCACCAGCGCTCAAGAGCTTTAGAGATCCAATGGATGGGCTAGGCCGTGATCAGCGTTTTGTTGTTGTCTCTCATGTGTGGTCAGACGGTAAGTTGAACTCGAACCGCATATGCTAGCGTTGGTCTTTCTGACACCCTTGAACAAGGCCTTGGCAATCCAGCCGAGAACTCGTTTCCAATGTGCCAACTGCACTATTTTTACAAGATACTCAAAGATTCACCGTGGAATTACATCATAGAACGCAACGACGGAACAAGCGAGATCAAGTTTCCTACTTCCAACCCCCCCCCAACACGCTATCAACTCGATATGAACACAAGCTAGCTCGAACTATTGGCAATACACCCATCAAAATATGGATCGATACACTCTGTGTTCCTCGGGAGTCTGAATCTAGGCGAATGGCGATTGGCATGCTCAAGCGCTATTACTCCATGGCCAAAATGACTGTTGCTCTGGATGGGGAGCTGTCTCGGCTCTCGCTAAAAAACCGTACCGAGAGCGAGGTGTTGCTCCGCATCGGGCTGTCGGCCTGGATGCGCCGCTGTTGGACAATGCAAGAGGCCATAGTCTCTACGAGCTCACTTTGTGTACGGTTTGAAAATGCGTGGTTCAAATTGCCTCACGCAGTTGCAAACGTGCCTAGCATGAACACGATTGGCCTCAACATATTGGAGGAGGAGCAGCACAACAAGCTTCAAAAGCTACTCTCCAGGTTTGAAGCTGGGATGAAAGGGCTTGACGTTTGCTGCCGTTGCTGTTGTTTTCCATGCGAGGTCCTATCATTCATCTTTTCGTTGCCCCAGATGGTGATAACATGGGGCTTCAAAAAGATCTGGCAGATGCTGAGACCGGATGTGACGCTTCCAGACACGGCTTCCGAGAGACTGTTGACGGATTCCAAGGGCTTCTTTTCAATCATTACAAAGTTGTCCGAGGATCTCCCTAAAAACCCGGGACCAGAATACACAAGGGCCAGGGTCAACCGCATCGTACTAGCGTGGAAGGGCTTAAGCCATCGGAACACGAGCCACAATCCCGACCGCTTCATCAACTTTGCATTTGCGTGCGCGAGAACATACGACGACTACCGTGCTGTCGCGAATATCCTCAAGCAGCCGTCTGCGGATCGGCTGCAGGTGTGGCTTTTGGCTCAAGAGCATTTGCCCGCTGCGCTCTTGTTCGTCAAGGAATCCAAAATGCAAAGGATTGGATATCGCTGGGCGCCTCGCGATGTTTACGCAACTTCCATTGAGGGTGACGATGGTCTTGCTACAATGATCAAGGCGAGGCATCCGTCTGGTGCGCCTGAGGGTTCATTGTGCCTTCAGAAGCCGGGATTGACCATCAGTGGCGCAATCAACCCGACTGACAGGAACATGACAATTTTTGAGAATGGATCTGATGTTGAATACGACGTTGAGTTGGAATGGGGAAGCTCACCAGAGGGGGAGCAGGACTTGGGGGCTGCTGGGATTTTGTCTCTCATATTGCTCAAGCCTTGCCCACAATGTGAATCCACCCGAGCGGTTTTCCTGACCAAGACTACAAGATGGGGTACGACAAATATTGCGTCATTTTGCTGCGGTGCATCCGTCAGGGCAAGACTTGGCAGCGCAGCATCTACACCCAGCAGAGTTGTCGCGCAGAGGACTTCAGATGATCAGGCTTGGATTGTCATGTAGATGGGAATAGAAACCATACAGGGACGACATTTCGGGAAAAGAACCAGATTTCATCTAAATGCATGAGCCCTTAAAGATTGAATGCGCCATTGTTGTGCAATTTACTGTTCAGCCACGACACTATCTCAGCAGCCGTTCGTTGGTAAAATAAGCTCCAGGCCTTTGTTCTTCATTTAACTGTAATTATATTAGGTTATGATATAGACTAGCCGCTTGATCCTAGGCCTATGATTCACGTCTCGAAAATCGCTACACCAACGTTAACCATCTTTCATGCATCATGCCGCTCGCTTCCGTGTCAGACAGCCGTCTAAGAGCCTCGCCATGCATGACATTATAACAATAGCACTCCCCAACAACCTGATACCCATTTTCCATCGGGCGGAGTAAAAAAGGAACATTTGCGCCGAGCAAAACAGCCAACTGATCACCTGCCTTCATGTCTTTTGAGGGACCAACGCCAATCATGCCGGATTTCGTAATGAATATGACGTGACTAAAGAAGGTCGCGCGCACAGCGTTGACGTACGGGGCAGATTCCCCATCCATTGCCAGCTTTTCGAGGTCGCTGAGCGTCTGGCCGCTAAAGGCGTGCGAAAGATTGACCAGGCGCAGAATCTTGTCGAGGGCCCTCCAGTTCATGGCCTGCGAGAGGAACGCAGAGGCGAAATTGGCGAGGTTGGTGTTCACGTCAACGGGATACCCGCGCCAGTCTAGCCCTCCCGTTAGAGTCATGGCGAGAGTTTGGAAGGCCTCTCGGGTCGACATGGTTTTGTTTGCTGGCGACGCTGGCGGTTGGTGAGAAATGGTGGACGGGGCGTAGTTCCAGCAGAAGGAATTGGTTTCATCTGAGAATATCGTCGCAACCTCGTCCACCAGGACCCCTCGTATTTCCACTATCGGCTTTTCATTGGTGAGCCTGATTTGACGAGCCGCACTCGTCCCACATTGGAATTCGACGTGGGGCATCATGGGTCTTAGACTGTCAGGCGCAGGGAGATGCCACCTTGGGACCCATGACGGCGGTTCCAAGCTGTGTCCTACACTGGAGAGAATGGCGAGTGACGTGTCGGACTGAAGTATTAGTCGCGCAAGCTCTTCGTGGACGAGGTCGATAGTCTTTTCATAGTCCGGGATAATGTTTTGGGCCACGGAATCCATTGTAGGGAGACCAACGAGCGCATATATCTTATCGTGGCCGCTTTTGCAGCCAAACTTTCTGGTGAGTTGCAGGAGCTGCAGGAATGAAAACTGCAGAGGCTTGAGAAATGTCTGAGACCCAGAAATTCGGTACATGAAATAAGCATTTATGACACCAACCGGGATTGACTGATATTCTGAAACAGAGCTTTGCATCCGTGAGAGGGACGAGTCGGAAAGGTTGTCCTTGGTAATAGCTGCCGCTAGACCCACCCAATCCCAGGATATCTCGTAGTCGCCCCAGAAGACGGCAACTTTTGGGGCCAGGGCAGCCTCTTGGATAACCCAAGTGCGAGCAAACCAACCACGTTTGAACAGTGGGAAAACAGCGTTGAGGAGGCTATCGCTAAATTCAATCCCACCTCCGGCAGGTTCGTCAAAGACTGGCCCGGATACTGGGCAATTGTACTCGGCCCGCCGGTCATGGTGGCCATTTTGGCGCAACCACCAGTTGACAATCGAACATACCCCGGAGAAGGCTGACGAGATGGTTTTGGAGACGGATTGCGGTTGCGCTGGGTTATGAAGGTGTGCGTCTTCGCTCAAGCCGAGCCAAACCACCACTCGCCAGGCCTTTGCAAAAATGCTGCCCATCATTTTTACTTGTTTGCTCTTTTCCGCATAATTATCCTGGTTTATGCAAATGGCATCGGCCCATACCGTTCTCGCCTTGCTAGCCAAACGAAGCCTCTGCAGTGCATCGTAAAGGTTGCGGCGGATAGCCAGCTTGGAGTCGTTTATCAGCACCTCGGCAGGCTCATCAACCGGGCTGTTGTCCTTGTCCCAAGTATACGACAGAGCCTCGTACTTGCCCTCGTTCTCGGCCAACCTGTATGCTCTCAGCGAGCACTTGAGGGGCCCCTCGTTGCCTGGAAGTATCTGCAGCAGCCGGAAGCTGTCCATGGACTGGAGGGGCGTGTAGATACTTGACGACGGCGCTTGAACGGCACCGAAGACGGGAGACGGATGCTGCAAGGGACTAAACGCACTGGCATTCCCACTCGAGTATCCACCGAATGGATCAGACGCTGTCGAGCCGGGAAACATGGGTCTGTTGTGATTGGCCTGCTGGTTAGCGAGATTGAGGTGGAATGCGGCCACTGTGCACTAGTTAGCATACAAAGATGCCACCACCACGCTTTGGCTTCCTTGGGTGTGCATACTCTGTGGCGGATGTTGTACAGCCATTCTGTTCACTCCAGCCGCAAACGACTGACCGGCCGCAGGAACTAGGTTTCAATTAGGCAACCCGTTCGGGGGGGGAGTGGGAAATAACGCTAGGTTGCGAGGTGTGTACCTTGCTGCTGGCTGGCGACATGGCGGTCTAGCAGGAAAACGGCGCCTATCGACTAATCAATACGTCATATCCAGACGGCAAAGGACACGGAATCCTGCTGCTTTTTTTATTTTATTTTTTGCTGCAGGCAGCCGACGTACTGTTTGGCTGCTGCAACGCCATTCTCTGGATCGGGACGTTGCCGTGACGCGGCTCATCACCCGACGCGCCATGAGGCCGCGCGTGAGGATGCATTGCGGACGAGGGCGCAACAGCTCATCAAGTCGTTGCTGGTGATGGTAAAGAGAGGAATCAATTCCAAGCGGCCGCTGCTCGATGCCCACGGCCAGCGAGGCTGTCGGATTTTTGCATTCCCAGAGGGCTTCAGCTGCTCTTGTGGCCAGGGGCGCTATTTCCGTCAGACAATTCTCACGCGTTCAGCTCGAGAGACTTGCTGTCGTGGCGCCACCCGATTGGCTCCCCGGCCAGTATAGCCTAATGATTCGAAACAGCGGCTCGCATGCCTAATTTTAGAAGTCCTTCTCTGGTCGCCAGCCATTTTGCCAAGGCCCAATCCGGCGCGACGAATGGCTGCCAAAATTGTGTCGCATCGCATACGGGGTGCAATGCTTCGATACGTTTCAGGTGCTTCGACAATGCTCTTTTTTCAAGTTTGGGGCCGGCCCTTTCTTGACATGCGGCACATGGTCCATCATTGATTGGCTTGTAGGTAGAGGCTGCTTCGTCTGTTATTCCCTCATTGATGGAAAAAATAGGTCTCCAACAGCTCGTTGTCCGTACTGGCCCTGAAATTGAAATGTGATATATCGTTCATTGGCCTGCCCTGGCCTATCCTCCAGGATTTTCAATGCGTTCGTTCGAACTCCAAAGACGCTAGCCGCGTACAAACAATCATTATCTCGAAACTGGTCTCATGTTTGTGGGGTACAATCATGAGATATGATATAATGCCAAAATATGAGAATAAGATTAAATGAAATATGACGTGGATGCTTGCAACAAGCCTCAGTCCTCAGCCTGTTTGCACACCTGTGAATTCTCAATGTGGCTAGAAACTGATGTCATCTACTCGCCGTTGGAGCGCATCGATTCTAAGGTCAACACATATATAGCAGCGGATTTCTCCCGTGGCATTCTATGGAGTTGTTTACTTTGGTTGACCGAATTGCTGTGTCAGTCTTGGATGTTGGGCTACACACTCGGTGGCATTCGTCTCCACCTTTCGTCCCCTTTTGGATACAGATACAAAATGATGTTCTTGTGCCTTTTTCTTTTCCTCAGCGCTTTGTCAATCTGTACGGCATCAACCAGCACTGCTAGCATTGAATCACAGACTGCATCCGCCTCAGCTCCATTTACGAAAACCAGCGCTGCGAATGCCGGCCAAATCAGAGCGTTCTTGGTAACTTTCCATTGTCCGAGAACTGACTTTACGAAGTCCAAAGGCCAACTCTGCCACTGATGTAGCCATGGAACTATCCACGAAGTCTGGTTTCTCCCTTTCATTATATGTCTTCTCATCCCGGTAGTCCGAGTGGGCGATTTCCAGATGCTAAGAAAGGTCTTAATCGAATGCCAGGCGCAGAGACAATTTTCCACAATTTGAATAGAATGATGACGGGGTGAGCATATGCGCTAATCTGGACGGTATGCCATTGACACGACTGATAATTAACTTACAATCGCATTCTCATCACTAGAGCAAATCCTTTAATCAATAGATGCACGGCCAGAATTTTAGTGATGTGATGCTTGGGGACTAGGTGACTAGTGATGATGTTGGCTCAGCCTCTATGAGCAGACTCTAACACAAACTAAATTACCTCCAGAATTCATGGGCTGTTACATAACCTTCCCTTGCCCAATTCCTCGAACCCATGTTCCAGGCCCAATGGTTTCGGCACATAATTGCCGGCCAGCTGAGCTCGTGGTGCTAAACTCCAAGCCACAGTTTCAACTTAGTGCTTCAGCTCAAACGGACGTGCTCACCCCATCGTGCTCGCTACATTTTCAAGGTTAACAAGTCAGTGAAGAGTCAACAAAATACCTAAAGAAAATAGAATGCGCAGCGATTGCGATGGCGATGATTTGATGAATCCGAATCTCCATTTCATACATACAGAATCAAATCATAGCCAGAGCAACCCAGTAGCAGCGACTTTATATGATCTCCGGTTTAAGCTTCATCTGAAAAAAAGCCCCAACTTACTTAACCATACTTTTAGTATCTTACCATCCCCTTGGTACCATTTAAACTTTTCCGCGGTTCTGGCTCGACCGTTCATGACTAGCCGCCCCTGCATTCCATCCCACTCCTGCTCGACTATATATTCTACAGGGCCTCATTGATCGATTCCCTGCAGACAGATGCCAAGAACCACCAAAACAAGCTCTCCTTTTAAATACTCCTAAGCAAGAAAAGATGATTGCAAAATCATTCAAATGTGAGTCGGAGAATCAGTTCATATTCTTCGTCTTGGACCCCCGTTTCCATTTTCCACCATTCATCATGTTCAAATTCTAACCGACCACAACAGTCGCCATGAAATTCATTTTCATGCTTGCAATCCTCGCGGCAGTGGTTGTCGGCAGCAATGAGCCCTGCAGTGACAATGTCGATTGCGGACAGAAGTGTTTAGAAGGCCGATTCCGGGTTATCATGAGCAACGGAGCACCGATGCTGGTATGCGCTCTGGGCTTGCTGGCTCCCACATATTCAGCCGTGGCCTGCACCGTCAATGGCTTGAGGGACAATGGTGAAACTATAGAGGCCTGTGGGAAAATGGGGGCCAAAAAGTGCAGCGGCTTCCTTTCAGTCTGCATCGTGCAGGACGGCGATGTTCCAAGATTTGGCAATACCTGTAGGGACAGACATGCAACGACCTTGCAGAGCGGCGCTAATCTGGCCCAACTTGCGGCCTCGTGCAAGTAAAAGGGAAAGTGGACTATGGAATCAAAGCCCTGACTTGGTAAATTTCAATGCAGAAAATACGTTATTTGAGTCTGAGCTTTGTGTCATTAGTTGATAAAACGTCAACTTGACTTTGTTGTCTCTGAATTTATCCTCAACTGTTAAACCAATTGTGTGAAATTACAAGGTGCAATGGGGAAAGTTGATACTAGTGCAAGATATAAACCTTACCCCAGCCAGGCAGCGTATAATTTCGGAAAGTTCCGAATAACTTGCGAACTTTGAGTTGTAAATTTGAGGATTCCCGTTATAGGGTAGCTGCTCATAACTTTGTGGTGTTGCCCGCTGGTGGGTCTGATGGTCAATTTGATCCAAGCTCCGCTCCCTCATCGGCCATCAAGCCACTCACCGCAGTGATTGGTGTGGCTAGTGACGTGGCTGAAAATAGAGTCAAGGTTGCATAAAGTCAAAGAAGCCAAGACTTTTAGCTTGAGCGGCTGAAGAAACCCTGGTCAATATTGAACATTATCCGTCTCAGCTCCTCGACTTGGTTACTCTAGGCTGCAGCTGGGGCCTCGAAACGACATGTAATTCACTCAGCAAGGCAGATTCTTTGTCTTGTTCCCGAGCTATAACTTGTCAACCCCTCTGCATCCTCCTATTCTTTCATCTGCTTCGTGCAAGTAGTTGGTTTGCTGCAACCTGTAGCATCTACTGGGAAAGTCTTGGTGATTCAGAAACAAATGGACCAAAAGCAACAAGTCCCTTATTACTTCCCCCCGCCGCCGGGCCAGCCGGGAACCCAACAGGCGCCTCCGCCACTGCCGCCCCGTCAACTCAATTCAGCCACTGGGTATGAATATCCTCAAGGACCGGCTGCGGGAGCATGGAGCCAGCCATCCTACGCACCTGCTCCAGTCCCTGTGACGGCCCAGGCATGGGCATCCCCAGCGCCGTCAATCCCCGCGCAGTCTCCCTATGGGCAACAATTCCAGAACCCGCCGCCCCTTCCCGAACGCCCAAGCTCGTTTCGCGGTCTAGCTTCAACTTTGAAGTCCGTGGCACAGAATGTGCATAGTGAAGCTCGTGCCCTGGCAAGCTCTTTGGCACAGCAGAATGTGAACAAGTACCAGCCTGAGATACCAACAGCACAAGCAGGCCACCACGCCGCTGCTCCATACCCATCACCAAATCCACCACATCAACACCCACCTCAGGTGGAGGCCTCATACGCCCAGGCTCAATATTGGAATCCTGGTACGACACCGCAAGTTGCCACTCCGCATGCTCCGCCAGCCCCTCAAGTTGCTCAAGGATACGCTAGTCTGGCACCTGTTCCACAGCAATGGTCTCCCAGTGTCGCAGAATCATCGGTTACCCAAAATTTTGCATCTCCAGTGCCGCCCGAGATTCCTCACTACACTCGTCCTGCGGCTGCTGTCGTGGTTCCTCCACAACAATATGTGGCCAATGTGCCGGTAGCAGTCGAACATCCATACTCCAATGCTGTGCATGTCGTGCATGGCCAGGTTCAACCCCACAACAGTTATGCTGCAGCAAATACGATCGTATACAACCAGCTTGGTACGGCAGGACAGAATCCCCTCGAGCAGCCTGCAGTCTCCTCTACCCAATATCAGCATGTTTATCCTTCGACTGTCCAAAATCCAGCGGCTCAATTCACGTCGAGTGTTCCAAACATGGTCCAGCACCAGAATTCTGTAGCCATTCCTCAGAAACCCCTCGAAATGCCTGAGAAGCAAACGTCTGGGAGTGAAACATTAACCTCGAACCCGGGACAACAACATACTTATTTGTCGTCAAGTACTCCGATGGAAAATATACCAATAGTGTCGAACGCAGGAAACCCTTATACTTCAGTTCCCGGGGGGATCTCGACACCACAAGCTTTAGGATTAAAAGATGAGAGCTTATATCACCACCAACCATATCCGATACAGGCACCGCTGGACCACGTCTCCGCAGCGACTCCAATAGTACAGCCACAGAAAGACGATATTACAACAGGACAGATCAATGTAGCCACGGTAGTATCTGGTGACACTACTGAGGTTATATACTACATTCCTCAAATGCCACCACAGCCACCAAATCCTCTGCTACCCCAGCACACTGTTTTGCTCACCAACCTTGGATCGGAGACAGAACGCCTGGTTTCAGAGACAGCAGTTGGAGCCATAGATCAGGTTGATAGCATTGTGAACGGGCTTAAAACAGTCTCTCTCAATGAATCAACAACTACAGCCCTCGTTAACCCGACCCAGGGGCGTGACAAAACATGGACTGAGGATGACTGGTGTCGCCCGCCTCTCAACATATCGGAGCATGGTGAGCCGCATGAAGTCGTTTGGGATTGTCCAGGCAATGTTCGCGACAACATATACGAGACGACTTGGTTCCATATACCAGCGGTGCCTGACTTTCTCATCTGCACGCGCTGTCATGATAGGTTCCTAAAGAACACGGCACTGGGAACTGCATTTGAGAAAACTCGAAGAGCCAAAGTCAGATGTAGATTCAATGTTCCGCGAATCACATCAAGACTACTGCCGGAGTGTCTCCAGATGCAATCGGTTGAGCCCTTGAAGGAATACATGTTGAAGCGCCTTGGTATAAAGGATTGCAAACCAGAGCAGCGAGTAAAAGGCAAAGAAGGCTTCAAATGGTTCATAATCGAAAAAGATACCAACGACATCATGATCAATTTCGTTTCCTGCGAGGCTTGCTATGAAGACTTCTTCCAGGGAAGCATATACGCAGGAGAGTTCATTCCTAGGCAAGACAGGTATCCGAACCCACAACCAGATGGCGATGAATGGCTGTGCGATGCCGGTTTCCCCTACATCAGGCGGTCACTGGCCATCTACTCAAGGAATAACGTACCCTTCTCCGACTGGGTAGCCAAAGCCACCACGCGGTTCCAGGTACCACGATGTGGAGGGAAACCGGTCGAAGCATCCAGTCAAAAATGGGTCCGACCGCGAGACAAGGTGGATGGCCTGGTCATCTGCGAGTTTTGTTATTTTGACAAGATCGTATGGACAGCAATAGAGGGCGATTTCGAATACATACCCGTGGCAAAGCCAGTTACGAGCTCGGAAATGATGGATTATGTGCTGGGGCATCGGCAAGAGCCCGCAAGCGCATGGGTTTGGTAAGTTTTTCGAGCATGCTTGAGATTTATGCCATTTTCTCATTGGAGACTTGCTGATTGTATTTCATTTTAAAGTGACGCAAAGATTCCATCGATAATATCCTCATTGGATGCGGCAGTGAAGCGACAGGATGCTCGCATTTTCAGCAGGTGTGCTCGAACGATTCTTCCTAGTCCTGCGTGTACAGCTGAGGGCATCTCCAACGGCACATGGTATACTTTGAAAGGAGGGTGCGACAATTACAACATCTGTGTCCAATGCATGACCGGATTTGGCGAGGCATTCGACTCTGGCCAGTTCTTTGAAAAGAGGCCCGCCACTGAAAGTGCCGATTTGGTCCATTGCAACAATAACGCATCCAGCCCTCGGTTTCTCCAGTTCGCACTGAGCCTTTTCGAGGCACAACAAGAGGGCGTGTGGTCGAGGTTCTCCGATACCGTACGAAAGTACATCGACTTGCCAGTGTGCGCAGGCAGGAAACATGTTCCGAGCCGCAAATGGTACGGCTGGCAGGACTGTCTGATCTGTCCCGAATGCTACCAGGAGGTGTGTGAGAAAACAAGAGGAGGGCTGAAATTTGAAGTTGAGAACGAGCTTATTGAAGAGATTCGCATGTGCTGTTTGTATTCTCCACGCATGCGGGAGAAGTGGACCAAGGCGTGCGAGAGTCAGGACGCCACCGAGCTCATCGAGTTCTCGCGGCTACGCCACGGCGTATACGCTCGCACCGTCCCGCAGATCGAAATGCTGCGTTCGATGCAAGAGATGCAGATGATGACAGCCATGAGCGCGGGCTTCGCTGGTCTTATGTATCAGGGTGCGCAGAGCATCCAGACCGTGTCCGGCGCAACAGATGGCTATCTTCATGGAAACAGCTCTCTGGGCTGGCATGAGACGGAAAACGGAGTGGCCAGTGCCCAGAAGTTTCAAGAAATGAACAGCGGATTCAACGCAGCCAATTCCGGGGGTTCTTGGATGCAAATATTTCAACTGACTATGGAATGGGAAAAGGTCGAGTAGTTCTGCAAGGGTTCATCTCACTTTTCAGTTGTCCAATTTGCACTGCCTACTCCTTTTTCAGACTATTTTTGTAGTTGACTATGGCCATGGTTTTGTAATTTCAGAGTTTTGATCCCGCTCAAGTCTTACTCGATCAATTGATGACTGCAAAGACAAATCCGATTAAGGCTCACATGGTAAATAAGCTGGCTTGAGCCGTGTGTCAGGTTCTCAGATTGGTGCCCAAATTGCTTTCGGCTGGTTTGGGTGTATCTGTGCGTCCAAGGTGAAATCTAGGACTTGGCAATTACTGTCAAATGCCTCTTTCAACAGCACGAACCACTAGCCACCGACCACCAGCCACCGCCACCGCCACACGACCATTTTGACAACACGCAGACACATGCTTGTTATCAAGC
The DNA here is from genome assembly GCA_002179835.1 of Calonectria leucothoes. Taxonomy (NCBI): domain Eukaryota; kingdom Fungi; phylum Ascomycota; class Sordariomycetes; order Hypocreales; family Nectriaceae; genus Calonectria; species Calonectria leucothoes. The sequence continues at coordinate 35,723 of NAJI01000359.1, forward strand.
AATACAGAGTAACTAGTGGTGACTGTGACTCCAAGTGTCTGCATGCCACCACAGCAAAGCCACCAAATCATCCATCCGACCGGGCAGTTGAATTGGCCAAAGTGTGTGTTGTGCATGATTGCCTTCCCAATCAATGGTCCTGCGTGTGTGGGGTCCGAAAAAGCCGGCCGGGCCCGCGTGCCCCAGACCAGCGCACGCATTGCCGGCCTTGTGCGATGGGGCCCAACTAGACGGCCAGACTCGAATGTTGCTTGCGAAGCACTTGGGCGTCGATTCGCCTCTTGGGTTTCGGCCAGTACCCGAGCGGATCAAAGCGAGTCGAGCCTGGTTGTGCATCTCAATTGCTCCAGACCAAGGCAGAAACTGACTTTGCGCGGCTGGAAAAGTCATGCCACTCTTCTTCGTCACTCGTCCTGAGCTCAGAACTATCGAGGGCCGATCACCCTATTCAGGCTCCAGCGGGCCTGTCACCTGTGGAGCTGGACCGCCTGCTCCGCAATGAAATGACACACAGCATCTGGTTGAGAGCAGGGCTTGATTCTTCATGTGCAGCAGCCAAAATGATCTGCCACTACGGCAGCCAAGTGCGGTAGTCTAATTCCACGTCGACCCAATGAGGCCTTTGAACATCTAGCCATTGTTTGTGGCGGCCTTGGGTGTTGGTGGGGCCGCGTGTTTTCGTGCTGTCAATGCACCCAAGTCAGAACGCGTCATGTGCCAACCAGCCAGGTAGATGCCTGTTGAAGAGGCATAGTGAAACAGTTGCTGGAATAAATGCCGACCGCTGACACTGGCGGATTGTGCGTGTCTCTACTATTCCGAGACCGAACTCAGGAATCAGCCCACCTTCACTTTCCATGTGTTGGCGCCCAAGATTTTCGTTGAGCGAATTATGAGCATCCCATAAGCTCGGGGCAGCCATTTAAATCGTTTCTCGATTCCATCTTTTCGTGTCAAAACTCAAACGACATGGGTATTTTGCTTTGCATTCCAGCTAGCCTCTTTTTAAATCGTTGCTTCAATGTCTATTAGAGTTACCGAGCGCTCCAAACAGTTGCTTGGTAAATCCAAGCCAGAGGATGATTATCCAGCGTCCAAATTCAGCTTCGATGAGGGCAGCACCGACAAGATCAGCAGTGCAGCCCGCCCCGTTTCCGCCACCTTGCTCCAGCTTATTTCCGACCGAGAGCAAGCGTCAGAAGAATACGCGAAAGCAGAAAGAGCCCACAGGGCCTACATGTTGAACAAGCAAGCGACAACGGGCCAGGAAAGCTTCAAGCAGGCAAAGAGCCACTTTAAAGAAACCGCGTCACACTTCAAGAGGGGCTGCAAGGGATTGTTTGTGGCCACCGCCGCCCTCCCCAGCATCATAGGCGACAATGGCAAGCAGCGAAGGCAAAAGTCGGTTGCAAAAAGACAACAAAGAAACCTAGAGCAACAGAAAAGGCTCCAAGAGGAGTTCGAAAAGACCGAGGCGGAATAATAAGCAAAGTGAAGCGGGAATGTTGCCAAACAGTGCATACAAATAGGACCAGCGAGCGAAGACCAAATCAACAGAATAGTGTTTTTTCTTTCTTTTTACCAACTGCCACATAGTTATTTGGCCCGTTCCATTTCCTTGCTTCACGTCCTAATTCATATCCTTGCTTAGACCCTTATGGTTTAGATATCGTCTTATTAAACATGTCACATTCTCAATAGAAAGTAAAAGTGAGATATTTGCCGTGGGCACCATCGTGAGATACGCTAACACCATGGCGGCGACTGTCAGGGGCAGTATTCACAAGAGGGGAGTGCTAAGGGTAGAGGGGTATTTGCAGTATATTTGTAGTAAGCTAGCTGTAGATAGATAATAGTTTTAATTCTTGCTCTAATTATTTTTTTTTTTTTTTTTATATAATTTCTTTTTTATAAATTATTTTATTTATTAGGGTTTTTAGTTTTTAAATATTATATTTTAATTTTAAGTTTATTATTTATTATATTATATTAATTATTTATAGTTTATTTAATATAATATAAGGCTATATTTTAGTTTTTTAGTTATAATAATATTTTTTTAAATATTATAAATTATTTATAATTTTAATTTATTTATAATAAATTATTAATAAAATTATAATAATATATCTTAATTTATAAAATATAATTAATATTTTATATATATATAAAAATATTAATTATTTATTATTATTAATAGTTAATAGGTTTAATTAATAATAATATAATTATATTTTTAATTATTTATAATAATTTTTTTTTTTAATAATTTTATAATTAATAATATATATATTTTCTTTTTTAATTTTATAAGAATTTTATATTTTATATATTACTATTATATACTAAATTATTTATTAATTTACTTTTAATTATTTATAAATTCCTTTTTTATATTATTTATTATATTTTTATTAATTTTTTTTTCTTTTTATTTTTCTTTAATTACTTACCTAGCTTTATTATTTTTTAGTAATTAAAGGAAAATATTTACTATAAATTTATTATTAATTTACTATATAATCTTAATTATTAATATTATTTTATTATTTATATTAATTAATACTTTAGTAAAATAATTTATACTAATAAAAAAAATATTAAGATTCCTATTTTTACTCTATATAGCCTTACTAAAGATTATAAATACCTATAATAATATTACTTTATTTTTACTTTATATTTATTTATTAATTTTTATAATTTCTTTTTCTAGATATACCTATTATATTAAAAATAATAAACCTTATAATCTTATAAATATTTTTAATATTATTACTATAAGATTATTATTAATTTACTATATTTTAGCTTTTTTAAAAGAAAAATAAGCTCTTAAAATAATTTTAGGTATTTCTAGCTAAAGGTAATTATTTTATTATAAAAAAAGATTTCTAGAAATATAATATAAATATCTATATTATAAATTTACTTTAAGCTTATTATTAATTAACTTATAAAAAGCTAAAGCTTTTTATATTAAAACCTATTATCTTATTTATAAATATATTTATAATAATAAAAATATTTATATTTATAATACTATTACTAAGATTACTATAATCTAAATATAAATTACTAATAAAAAGGCTATAAAGAAATATATTTATAATTATATTATTCTTAAAATATTAATTAATATCTTTAATTTCCTTTATATTATTACCTATTATTACCTTTTATAATAAAAAGATAATAACTCTATTATATCTTATTTATTTCCTTATATTAATTCCTATAGCTTTCTAGATAAATTACTTAATAATAATATAAAGAATACTAAGAAAAATAATAATAAGTAATTAGGGTTTTAATTCTTTTACTTTACTATAAGTTTACTATAAATTACTAATAATAATTATAAATTAGGGTTTTATTAATTTATAGTAATATACCTTTATATTTTTCTTTACTTATAAATAAATAAATAATTATATTTTAAGAAATTTCTTAATTAATTTATTTTTTTATTATTTTTCTTTTATTTTATAATTACTATTTATACTTATATAAAAAGTTTAGATTTATAAAGTCTTATACCTTTATCTATAAATTCTCTAAATCCTTATAGCTACTCTATTTAATTAAGTATTATTACTTTTTCTATATATTTTTATATATAAGAATTCTTTTAATCTTATATATATCTTTATCTTTTTATAAGCTTATATATTATATACTTACTTTTTTCTTACTTTTCTTTTACTTCTTTAAATTTAAAATATAAAAAATATTATATATTTATATTTGTGTGTAGTTGATCCAGCTCAAGCTTTAATAGTAAGTCGATCAAAAAAAAAAGCTAGTTTAAGGCCTATATATCCTCTAGGCTATATATATATATAATTAAATCTCTTATTATAAACCCCTTTTAAGGTAAACTTAAAATACCCAATAAAAATCTCTAAAACCTTATATAGGCCCAAATAAAAAAACCCCTTCTTTATATCCTATTAACCTAGCCTAATTTATCCTATCTACTTTTATTATTACCCTATATACTAAATACTATATAATAATAGCCTTTTTAAATATAATTTATTATATATTTTACTTAGCTATATATTATATAAATCTTGCTTATACTTTTATATATATTTATTAATTCCAATAAATATATAAAAATATTATTTCTAAATTTTATATATAAGAACTTAAAGTAAATTAAATATTTAATTTCCTTGGCTTTTTTTATATAAAAAGATTTATATTAATATTTATATAATTAAGGCTAATTATCTTTAGCTATAATTATCTTATTTAGGATATTAATTTTAATAATATAAATAAAGATTTTATTTAATAATAATAAGATTATATTAATAATTTAATTAATATATATAAATAAAATTATAAGTTAAACTAAAAGGAAAGGATTTTTTTATTTAATATTATATTAAATTAATATAAGACTTAGTTCTAGGACCTATTATATGCTTTAGAGATTATATAAATAATTATCTAAGTAATAATTATAGAGTAATTGGGTTGGTGGGTTAGATTAGGTTAGTTGGGTTGGGTTGGGTTAGGGTGGGAATTTTTTTTAGGTATTAAAAAGACTAGGAAAATTAAATTAAGCTATTATTATTATTTAATTTATCCCTTAATATAAAGCCATTGAAAGACAAGTGTAACCCCTATCTAAGGGGGTTATTATATATTTATATACTTGATAATAATTTAAATTAATAAGTTAGACTATAGCTATTAATTTTCTTAGTAATATAATATAATTCTATATACTTTTCTACTAATTTTCTACTAGGTTATTATATTCTTAGATTTTTAGTTAAGAGAAAAACTAGCTCCCCTTCTTTAAATACTATTAGTTTTCTTTTATAATTATACTAAATTACCTATCTTTCCCTAATATAGCTAAATAGCTTCTTTATTGCTTTTTATTATTTATAAATAAGCTTTTTATATACCTTTATTACTATACTTATTACTAAAATAAAATTATATATATATTTTAAATCTTAGAAGATAAAGCCTTAAAATAATTTTACTAAGCTCTTACTAATAGATAAGTACTTATTAATATTATAGATAAACTAAACTAATAGTAATAAATTTAGTTAATTAATTTATTCTTAATTATAAAAGCTTTATAAATAATATTTTAATATTTAATTTATTTTTTTTATTTATTTATTAATTTAAGAATAAAAGGCTATACTAAATAATTACTTAATTATTATTAGATTATAAAAGGTTTTTTAGTATTTAAATATAAAAATTAAGCTTTTATTTATAATAATTCCTTATAATAATTTATAATCTTAAAATATCTTTTTAAGGAAAAATATTATAAGGCCTTTAGTAATTATTTACTTTAAGATTACTATATATAATATATACTTTATAAATTAGTTTATAATAATTAAAATATTATTATATTTTCTATCATTACCTTAGTCTATCTTTAGTAAATTTATAATAAAGTCTATTAATATCTTAGTCTAAAAATAAATTAATATTAATAATAAAGTAAGTTTATTATAAAATAAATATAATCTAGGCTTTATTTTTTAGTATATATTATATCTTTATATATATTATTTTATATTCTTTTTTATAGTAAGCTAGTAATATTAAATCTATAAATAATAAAGGATCTTATTAATTTCCTAATAGCTTATTATAAGATTATTATAGATTAATATTAATATCTTTATTCTTATACCTTTAAAAATAAATATCTTTTTCTTTTATTTTAAAAGCTTTTATTAATCCTTAGATTAAATATACTTTTTCTTTCTTATACCTATTAATTTACTATAAGATATTTTTATTTTTATTCTTATTTATATCTCTAGGTCTATACTTTATACTTTTAATAAAATTATTATTAATAAGGCTTTTATATCTTATATTTTTATTTCTTTAAGCTATAGATTTATAAGTTTTACTATAAGATAATATTAAGTATATTACCTTTTTTTTATATTAATCTCTCTTAGTTTATATTAATTTAATTTTACTTTTATTTTTTCTTTTATAGATATCTACTATAGATTTTCTATAAACTTATTAAGAAATTATAATAAAATTATCTTTTATACTTTCTTAATTAAAATCTTATTATAATAATTTAATTTCCTTAAAAGTCTATTTATTGGGTTTTATATACTTAATTAATAAATAATAATAAAATTAAATAAGTAAAGATTATTTAATATAATAATTTACTTACTAAATAGCTTTAGCTTTAAGGCAAAATATCTTAGATTTAGATAGTTTATTAGAACCTTTATTTTCTTTATATAGGCTAAATAATATCTCTAGGTCTTAAAAGCTTTTTTAATTATAAGGAGTTTTATATTTAAAATTAAATATTATAATTTAATATTAACTAGCTTCCTTAATAAATATACTATTAAATACTAATAATCTTATTATAACTATAAAAGAACTATCCTAATTATATATCCTAAGATATTAGTTTCTATCTAAATAAAAGTATCTAAATTAAAATAAGCAAAAATTAGCTATTTTAGAAATTTATTCTTTAGTTACTAAATAACTATAAGTTTACTATTACCTAGATTAATATTACTAATAATATTTTCTTTTAGCTAGTCTATTAATAGGATTATAATCTTACTATAATTCTTAATAAATCTTTTATAAAATTCTATAAACCCCAAAAAAACCTATATATCCTTTATACTACTAGAAACTAGCTAATTTACTATAGCCTTAATATATTTAAATTTTATACTAATTTCTCTAGGGCTAATTATAAACCCTAGAAAATTAACCTATTTAAAATTAAATTTATACTTTTCTAAATTAATATAAAGTTCTATTTTCTTAAGCTACTTTAGTATTTAATAAATATATTATAAATACTTTATAAAATTATTACTATAAATTAGGATATTATTAAAATATATAATATATATTATATTAAGTAAATTACTTAGAATATTATTAATATATTCATAAAATATTATTAATATATTAATAAGCCCAAAAAATATAATTAGATATTTAAAGTAATTATATTTATAGTAAAATATTATCTTTTATTTATTACTCTTATAAATATATAGCTAATAATATATATCTTTAAGATTAAGCTTTATAAAGATCTTTACTTTTATTAATTAATCTAAAATTTCCAAAATTAATAGTAATAAAGCCTTATTTTTCCTTATAACCTTATTAAGGCCTTTATAGTCTATATATAATCTTAATTTACTATCTTTTTTAGAAATAAATAAAATAAGAGTACTAGCTAAATTTATAAAATAATAAATTTATTTTTTAGCTAAGGTATTTACTAGATATTTATAAAAAACTTCTAGCTTCTTTACTATAAGATTATAAATTAATTCCTATAATAAAATTTAGTTTTCTTTTAATTTTATAATATATATTTTATTATTTAGTAAAAATAGCTTTTTATAAATTAAATCCTAAAATACCTTTCTATACTTAAAATATAATTATAAATATATTTATTTTATTAATTTACTAAGAAATTACTATAGCTTCTTTAATCTAAAAATTAAAAATATTACTTAAATAAAATTAATAATTAATATTAAAATAATTATATATTCTTTAGCTACCTAATAAATTCTTTTCCTACTTACTACTATCTTAATATCTCCTTACTTAATAAAGTATTTTTATATTTAGTCTTTTTAATTAAGTATTTATAATTTAATAATATAAAATTATAAATATTCTAGGATAATTTTATAATATTAAATATTAATAAGAAAAAAGTAAATTTACTTTAATTAAGCTATACCTATATTATCTATAATCTTAATTAATAATTTAATCTTTTCTATTATACCTCCAGAGGCTGCTAGTACCTGTACAAGCAGCTGTTGCCCTAGGCTACTGTGGCGGCCGCTAGGGCTGCTGCTGTGGGCCGCTATAAGCGGCTGAAAGTGACCCTTACAGGGGTTACAATAACCTATAAGAGGCAGCTACTGCCGCCTCTAGGTCCCTAATACATTCACACTCATTTAACTCATTCAATCTATAATATTTTCTTAGTTTTTTATAAAAATATTATCTATTATCTTAATTTATATTTTATTAAATATAATATAATATTAATTTACTATTAATATATAATAAAAATATAAAAAGTTTACTTTAATTTTAATATTTACTAATATTTAAGTTTTTTACTATTAGCCCTTTAGCCTTATAATAGCATTAATTTCCTAGTATATAAATAAAACTAGAATTTAATTTAACTCCTAAACTTATCCTAAGATATTAACTCTTATATTATTTAGTTTTATTATAAATATAATAAATCTACTTTTACTTAGATATCTTATAATAATATATTAATTATTACTATAAATAATATAAGGTAAGATAATATAAAATAAGATATAATAACCTAGGATATTATATTTATAGTAAAAAACTTTTTTTCTTAAATATAATCTTATTTACTAAAATATTATAAATTTATTATATTTTTAATAAGAAAAAAAGATTTAAAAGAAATTATTTATTTTCTTTAGGGCCTAGGCTAGTTTTTTAAGTATTATCTTTACTTAAATACCTATACTAATAAATATTTACTAGATTATAGAAATATTATTATTAATTAGCTAGGTTCTTAGACTAAGGCTTAGCTTTTAAATAATACTATAAATATAATAAAAGTTTAAAAGCTTATTAAGTAGTTTTATTTTTAGGATTTTATATTAATTAATAAATGCCCTAAATAATTATCCTAATTATATTTTATAATAATTTAATTATATTATTACTTTTAGATATTATATTAGGCTATTATTAATAATTATCTATAATTAAACTTTAAAATCCTTTTATTAAATATTTTTTAGATTATTCTAATAATCTTAATTAATATAATTTATTTATTTTTACTTTATATTACTTTTAAAATAATTATTAATATATATTATTTTTTAATACTTTAGCTAAGAATTATAAAATTATATTAAAAAATTTACTTTTAAATTAATATAAAATATCTAAAACTTTATTTATAATTTTTCTATATAAATTAAGGCCTTAAGCTATAAATAATTTTATAATAAAGCCTTAAATTAATATTATTTTACTTTTAATTTATTTTTTTTTTTTATAATTATATTAATTTAATAAATTTCTTTATAAAATTAAAATCTAAAATTTTATTTATTTTAATAATTTTTAATTAATAATATTTTCTATTAAATTATTATTATATATATATAAACTTAATATATTTATTTAATTTTTATTTCTTATTTTCTTAAATAAATATTTTTTATTTTTTAATTTTCTTAAGAAAATTAAATTATATATTAAGTATAATAAATTTAATAATATTATATTATAAATTTATATTATTTTTCCTAAAAATTATATAAATATATTTAAAAAATATTTTTATTTTATTTTAATAATTTTTTTATTTAATAATAATAAAAAAATTAATTTATTAAAAATAATATTTATAGAAAAAAAATATTAAAAATAAAAAAATATTTATAATATATTTATAATAAATTAATTATAAATAAATAATAATTTTAATTTTTATTTTAATTATTTTTTTTTTTTATTTATATAATTTTTCCCTTATAAATTACCTTATTTATTAAAATCTTTAGCCCCTAAATACTATACTTTAACTTTAAGTTTACTACTTATTATATTATATTAATTATCTATAGTTTACCTAATACAATATAGGGCTATGCTTTGGCTTTTTGGCCATAATAGCAACAAGGATAATCAGTATCCTTTTAGGCCAATCATAGGCCAAAAACGCGGATATAGGATGTCTTTTATAAAAATACTTAACTTGTGGTGATTATGATGCTTATCTAAACCCATCAGGACTTCCATTAGAAGACCTGAGATACTCTTTCTCAGAGACATCTCTTACATTCGCTTTAATGCCTATTGTGCGACCCCACAGTGCTCCGCAATCTGGCTAAGTGATGATCTCGCTGGCGCCTAATATGTCTGTCCCTGGCGAGTGGAGTAAAACCAGGTCCTCCACAAACGCATCCGTGTCCGTGGAAGCCACTATATCGGGATTTTCTTGATGTAGTCCAGTATATTTCAGATGCACATATGCGAATGTGCCATTTGGCTACAAACGTGGTCTAAAAGCCAGGATATCCTTCTATATCTCCTAGTAAATTACCCATAGTAGCAATGCTCAGCCGGTCGCGCAGCCCTGGCAGCTCTTCGCGGATGTAGCTTTCGGCACCCGCTTTTGAGTCAAACTCATACGCGTGCTTATACTTTCCAGTACTAATTCTCTTGGTTGCCGGCAGTGTGGAGGAGACGAACTTTTTCAAAGTGGAGAAGACGGCCGGGTTAGTAGTAGCGTTTGTCACGCAGATGCCCTGGGCCATTTCCGATCCCCAGCGTATTCGCCCACTGATCTCCCCATGGGTGCTGCTCGCTCCTTCAGCGCTTTGTCTTGGCTTACTCGGAGACAGGAACTAGGCAGCGACAGAGCCACCCTAATCAAGCATCAGAGGTATGGCGACATATGCGTGGAATTCACTTGCCTGCGTTCCAGTAATTCCCGGAATGGTGATGAGCTTCTTCCCAGACATGACTTCCTAGGATGCTTAGTGAACTCTTGACTAAGACTTGTAAATGAAAGATCCCCCCAGATTAAAAAAGGATTTGAATGATTGACCGACCTTCTTATTCTTTCACGAGAGCAATATTTGCGCAATCTTCGGCTTTTAACAGCTCAAGGCAAGGAGCATTCGTGCATGTTTATCGATCGCGATCTGCTGTATTTCTCATAAACCATTTTACCAAATCGCCAGATTACCAACTCCCTTGGCGAAAAAAAAAAAAAAAAAAAACTTGGCATTCATATGGAATGAATTCGCTCTGCTGCGTGGGCAGCTTACATCTTCTGGCGTACATGAGTTCCCTTCGGTGTGTTGCATTACGACGTCATGTGGACAGAAACTACTGCATCCGGCTGACATTGAGCCCCACAATACACCCAGGCACTTTTTGCTTACTACCAAAACACCGAAAGCCAGAAGGTACACGAAATTAAATGACAGTGGAAACGACTACTGCAATCCACTGTTCTCAATTCTCAATGTCATCATGGTCATGGAGCTGATAGTTCTCATCCTGGAATAGGCATGGTTCAACTCTTGGTGACGTATCAGGGTTGAAGAACTGGGGGTTTACACGCAACCGAAGAATCCAATGCGACCGTTTCGAGACATATCACGAAAGATAATCCAAGGAAACGTTATATCGCCTCAAATTCGGTAATGTGTGTGTAATTCCAAGGTCTAGCTGGGTGGATGTGAGTTGATTTTTATACATCATGTTGTTCAAAAGGAATCTTTTTTTTTTCCAGAAAGAAGTCGCACACGCAAGGGATTTTTTAAATAAATATAAAAGAAGAAGAAAACGCTAAATATCTTATTTATTATCCCTTAGAGTGTACTAAGCCTTTACTCAGGTACCACCCTAAGTACATCGTCACCCAACAAGCTCTAGGTTAAAACTACATAATTCCCAAATAAAATAGTATAACACTTTTGGTAATAAAAATTATTCAAATTTATATAAGACTATAATATTTTATATTCTTTTTTCTTTCTTTTTTTGCCTAGATAATTGAGCTAAGGCACGTGGGTGGAGGCTTAGCACACCCAAAATGATAAATTGGATACCAACATTCATGTTATGACCCATGCTGGCCCACCGGAACGTTACAATTCAAAGCAGATAGCTTAATCTTTACCCACATTTATGTACCAATAGCTAGTGTAGTATAGCGCTCCGATGATGCCTTAGCATATGCCCGACGAGCCTGTTATGACCCGAACCTCCACTTGACCAGTTACCCTATAGACCACCCGGCTGCCGACCAATAGGAAAGAGGCCTGGTAGAATCTTAGCCTGGGGCTGCTAGCTATAGCCCAGAGTAATTAATATTATTATAATTATAGTAATTATTGTAATTACCTTAGCTAAAAGTTCTTACTTTCTTGCCTTAATTTTACCCTAAGAAATAAAGTATTTAAATTCTAGGGATTATTATTATTTAGGGTATAATTTAGCTTTTAATATAATTTAATTATTTTTAATTAATATACTTAATTAATTAATTTATTATTTATAAATAATATTTTTTCTTATTATTTAAATTTAGTCTATTTAATTTGATTTATAATATAAATTTCTTAGTTTATTTTATAGATTTAGATTTAATTATTATATATTAAAAGCTTTTATTTAAAGAATTATTTATATTAATTTTAAGTAATATTTATTATAATAATATTTTAATTAATCTTTAAAAGTATTTTTAATTTTAAAAAAAAGAAAATTATTATTTTTAAAGTTTTTATAAATAATAAAAGTATAAAAAAGGTTAAGTTTTTTAATAAAAATAAAAATAAATAGCTAAAGATAATTTAAAAGAAAAATTTTTAATTTTAGAAAATTATATAATAGTTTATTATTAATTCCTAGTACTATAATAAAGAAAATTATTAGTATACTAGGGAAAATAATAAATATTTTACCTAGGTATAAAAGATATTTTAAAAGCTTTTTAATATACCTAAGGCCCAATAGAATCTTCTATAGCTCTAGAGCTAAAAAAGGGAAACTCTTATAGAAAACCCTCTATTAAAAAATCCTTTATAGTTATAAATAAATTCTAGTACCTTTTTCCCTTGTACTAAGGACCTAGGAAAAATCCTTAAGCTTTTATTATCTAATAAATTTAATAAAGACTTTTATAAGTTGTTAATCTTTCTTATTAAAATAAAGAATTACTTTTTTAATTTTTTCTTATTATTTAATATAAAGAAATCCAAGGTAAAGTATATTATAGGATATTTCTCTAAAAATACTAAGATTTAGTTTAAATTAATAATAAATAATTAAAATAATAAAATAATTAAATATAAAGAATATATTATAGCTATCTATAATAATTATTTATAATTTAAAACTAAGATTAAATAAACTTTTAATATTATTAATAAAAAGGCTAAGGTAAAATAATAAATTAAAGTTCTTTAATAAATAGGCTTTATATTTAATTATAGTATCCTATTTATTTAGTTAGCTATTAAGCTTTCTTAGAAATAAAATATATTTATATTTCTATTTTTTAATAAACTAAAGAAAATTATCTAAGAAAAATTTTATAAAGATAATTAATTAAGTACCTTAATAGAATATATTAAAATAATTATTAAAATTAATAATTAATAATTCTTTTAGCAAAAAAGATTAAATTCTAATATTAAAAATAAGAATTAATAGCTATAATCCTATATTCCTTTAAATTAAAGATAAATATCCCCTATATCTTATAAAACTACCTTAGGACCTATAAAATTAAAGAATACCTAATAATAAAACTTTTCTAGAATAATTTACTAAATGTTAGAATTGGCTCTTAATCCATTACCGGCAAAACATTGGGTTGACTAGTATAACCCTAGTATAATAGGATTGATCCTGCCTTATGTAACTAGCTTGTAATACCATAAGCTAAATGGGTAGCTAGCTAATTAGAATAATTAATAAATTCACTAACCCCCAATTATACCCCTATTGCACTAGTGCATTATAACCCCTTTTCCCTTTGAAACTAATAGTATTTATTTAAATTTAATTATTATATTATCTATATTAAAATAACTAA
>NAJI01000360.1:0-83099 GCA_002179835.1 Calonectria leucothoes
TTGATGTGGTTGAAGGAGATTTGAACAGCACCCTGGTAATGTTTCGTGTACAGAAGAGTCTTTATGATTTGACAGCGGCAAGCTTACTACTGGAGACATACGTCCACTTTCTAGACGTGGTCACTCGCGATGCATCTCTTGCCCTAGACGCCATACCGCTGTTCAGCGAGTCGCAGCTCACCCAGGCTGTTCAAATTGGGCGTGGTGAGTATCCCTCATATTTCGTTTCACAACCGCTAACGGTAAATTCAGGGCGCAACCTGGCGCCGGATTGGCCCGAAACACTTCCTCATCGCATCGACCGGGTCGCACAAGAAACTCCTGATAATGTCGCTGTGATGGATGGCACTGGAAAGGTTCTCACATATTCGGACATGATTAGTCGCATTGAATCAATCAGCGAAGCGCTGTTGAATTCTAGCGTTGCTGCAAACACCCGAGTGCTAGTATACCAACAGCCGACGGCAGATTGGATGTGTTCCATGCTCGCTATTATGCGCATCGGCGCCATTTATGTTCCATTAGACCTTCGAAATCCCATGACAAGATTGGCTGCTGTCGCAAAGGACTGTGAGCCAAGCGCTATCCTTGCTGACTTCGCAACCTTTGAGGATGCCCGAGGTCTCATGACAGGAAACACCTGCATCATCAATGTGTCAGAACTTCCTGCAGCGGCTTCGACTAGGATCACCAACGATGCAAAAGCCAATTCTCCAGCTGCAATCCTGTACACCAGCGGCTCAACAGGTATGCCAAAGGGGATCATGGTGACCCATTCAGGCCTCCGCAACGAGATCGAGGGGTATACAAAGACGTGGGGCCTCGGGGCTGAGCGCGTCCTACAACAGAGTGCATTTACGTTCAACCATTCCTCGGACCAAATGTATACTGGCCTTGTGAATGGGGGGATGGTATATGTTGTGCCCGTTGACAAGCGCGGCGATCCAATTGAGATTACCAAGATTATTCGGGAGCATGGAATTACATATACCAAGGCAACTCCATCCGAGTATTTGCTTTGGATGCAATTTGGAAGGGACGCTCTTCAACAGGCGTCTGATTGGCGCTTTGCTTTTGGAGGTGGCGAGCCTCTGACTACCATTGTCACTCAGGAATTTGCTAGCCTCAATCTGCCGAACCTACGATTATTCAATTCATACGGCCCTACTGAGATTTCCATCTCATCGCATAAAATAGAGATTCCCTACCGGGACACGGAAACTTTGGAGGCAATGGATAGAATTCCGTGCGGCTACTCTCTACCTAATTATCACACTTACATCCTGGACGAGAAGCTGCGGCCAGTGCCTGCTGGTATGCCCGGTGAGGTTTGCATAGGTGGCGCCGGTGTTTCGCTTGGTTATCTGAATATTCAGGAATTGAACAATAAGCACTTCGTGACCAACCCGTTTGCGACGCTCCAAGATATTAATCAAGGCTGGACACGAATGTACCGAACCGGTGATATCGGCCACCTGCGCGAGGATGGTGCCATGGTTTTTCATAGCCGCATGGC
The DNA here is from genome assembly GCA_002179835.1 of Calonectria leucothoes. Lineage (NCBI taxonomy): Eukaryota > Fungi > Ascomycota > Sordariomycetes > Hypocreales > Nectriaceae > Calonectria > Calonectria leucothoes. The sequence goes on from NAJI01000360.1 coordinate 1,517, forward strand.
TGGTGACGCTCAAGTCAAGATCCGCGGTCTTCGGATTGAATTGAGTGATATCGAGAGCAACATTATCTCCACAGCAGCTGGGGCACTACGAGAGGCAGTCGTCACACTACGCGAAGGTGACCCTCCTTTTCTGGTTGCCCACGTTGTCTTTGCGCCGCAGCATACCATCTCGAATAAAGACGCCTTTCTCCAGAGCTTGCTTAGTCGGCTCCCCGTACCCCAGTACATGGTGCCTGTGGCCGCAATCCCTGTCGACAAGTTCCCGCTCAGCAACCACTCCAAAGTGGATCGAAAAGCCGTGCAAAATATGCCACTGCCTGAGCGAGTGAACAGTATCAAGGAGGCCACTGAGCTCACCGAAACCATGGTGCAGCTAGCACAGGTGTGGAGAGATGTACTAGGAAAGCAAATGGACAAGTTCAACTTTGATATGAGCCCCGCCACAAACTTCTTCCTTGTTGGTGGAAATTCCCTCCTGGCCATTCGCCTTCAGGCTCGTATCCGGCAAGTATTTCACGTCACCATTCCACTGTCCAAAATACTCGGTTTGAACACGTTGGGCAAAATGGCGCGTGTAATCGAAGAGAGCAGTACTGTGGATCTGATTGATTGGGAAAAAGAGACATCTCCTCCGTCTGTGCCCGGATTTCTTGAGGCTGTTCCTGCAAAGAGCAAGACAAACCTCAAGACGGTCCTGGTGACAGGTGGAACAGGCTTCCTCGCCAAGTACCTGCTCCCGCAGTTGGAAGCACGGTCTGACATTGAGTCTATCCACTGCGTCGCTGTGAGGAACAAACCACGCGAACTTCCTCTCCTCACTTCTTCAAAGATAGTCTACCACGTCGGTGACCTTTCATTGCCACTGCTTGGCCTTGAGGAGGATGAATTTCGCATCTTAGCCTGCCAGGTCGACGTCATTATACATCTAGGCGCTGTCCGCTCATTCTGGGACAATTACCATGTGCTTCGCCCCAGCAACGTTCATCCCGCCAAAGAGCTGGTGAAACTGGCGGCTCCACGCCGAGTGCCCATTCACTACATCTCAACGGCCGGCGTTTTGCCTTTGGAAGATAAAATGGCTCCTACCTCCACTGCTGGGTCAGTAGCTAGCTACATACCTCCTACCGATGGCACTGATGGTTATGTGGCATCCAAATGGGCCGGTGAACGCGTCTTTGAGCGATCTGCAGAAGGCCTGGGCGTCCCGTCATGGGTGTACCGTCTCGTCCCTGCTTCACACACTGAGAACCCTCAAAAGCTGGAACTGCTGGACACATTTGTTACCTTTGTGGATGCATCGAACTCAGTCCCCGATGTAAGCATATGGCGAGGTCGACTTGACTTGAACCAAGCGCCCAAGATGGCTCAGGTACTCGGCGAATCTGTCATGAGGAGTACAATGAGTGATCTTCTCAACACTGCTGACACAATGGCAAAGACCCATTTTGTGCACTACGAAAGCAGTGTTGCAGTTTATACAGATGAGATAAGCGAGTATATCAAGAAGCGGAGAGAGGACCAGACCGGACTCGAGGTTTTGCCCATCCTCAAGTGGTTTGGTCGTCTAAAAGCGCTTGGTTTTAGCTATCTTCTGACCACGCAGGAGGCTACTGTTGGGGGTGGAGATGGCAGCCAGGTGCTACAATCGCGTAGATGATGGGGGCATTTGAGCTGGTACTGATGTAAGGACCTTTCCGCGTATCGACATAGGTCCACGATGCAATCTTGTACAACTGCTTTTTCGTACATGGTGCTTAGATTTGATATTGATGAGTAATAATTATTAATAGTGAAAGATGTTCCTCCAACTGCTCCAAAAAACTACATGTTTCAATCTCATTGAGCAAGGCACTCAAAAATGGACCTTGGTTAGATTTTGAGTTGAATAAGCTAGTCCCGAAGCATGGTACATGGGCCGCCCACCGATAGCAGATTCATGGATGGCTCGATTAAATCTATCCATCCTTTATGAGAAGAAATGAATGAACTTGAAGTCAGGACTGAATCAGTTGATCGGCTAATCTACGCAGTCAGTCACCTCTGGCGCCGTGCTGATGCAACTGTATAAGCAACCCAAGTCGGCTCTGCGCAAGTGACAAGACGGGTATGAACAAACCTTACGCTCTAATCTTTAGTTGAATATGAGGCTACGAATCCACTGAGCCTGATTCAGCAGGACTTGACGCCTGAGCACGATTATCTCCCGCGCCCAACTATCGGCGATTTAACACCAATCAACCGAGAGCATGATAGGGAAAAAGTTTAAAAAAGCCCCGAGACCAACCGTCTGGCCTGAAATGGCGCCATTTGTGTATTGTTGATTCGAACTTACGAATCCAGTTTCCTAATTGAGTCTCTGGCACAGGTGCTGTCTGGACATATAAATCCCCTAGAGGCGGGCTTTATCTGCTGCACCTCAGCACTGCGATATCTCAAATCATACGAGTCGCTGCGCTACGACCATGGCCAAACCAGAAGATCAACCTAGATTTGTAAGAGACTGTGGAGCGTCGTAAGTGAAAGTACGATCAATAGGGTGGAAATCCAGTATGCCTAATAGAATTGAAGGGAATGTATGTCAACAGCTTGGCATGCGCTGGGACTTTACTTTCGCATCTCCAACACGGCCACTTTAACAATAACAAAAGACAGACTGGGAAAAGACACCAAAAATGCAGCTAGCCAGCTTATCCGCACGGCGGTTACACAAGTCATGCTCCAGCAGCCTGTGATGCGTGTTGGCATCGTTGAAGAGGACTCTAGACACCCAAAGTTTGTCGCTCTACCATTTGTAGACTTGTCCAAGCAGGTTGAAGATGGCGAGGCCCAGTCTATACTTGAAGTTGCAAGTGTTCTCGAGCAGAAACTACTCCAACGCTGGCCTGATCTATCCGCACACCCAGGCTGGCACGTCCGGATCTTTCATGAGCCCAACAATGCAAACAAAGACGTGCATCGCGTCCGGGTTTGTCTAACAGTTCACCACGCTATTTGCGACGGAATAAGTACGGGGAAGTTTCAAACCTCGTTAATCGAGGCGCTCAACAGTCCTGACCCCAGTGTGGTACGGATGATCAGAGAGCTCGGAGACAGCACTGTTGTCCATTTGCCCGGTAACGTCGACTATCCACCACCACAGGACAAGTTGATCAGGTTTACTTTGGACCTGGGCTGGACAGCATCGAAGCTTTGGAACTCTTTCGCCCCCCCAGTCCTCAGACCTTTTGAGCTCCAGACTTGGGCTGGCAAACCACATGATCCTGTGATAAAGTCCATCCACTTTCGCTGCTTGGTGCTAGAATCTGCAACTACTCAAGCCGTGGCTCAAAGGTGTCGGGAGAAGAATACAACCATTACCAACCTGCTCAATGCGCTTTGCGCCACCTCTTTTGCAAGACGAATGCCAGCGAAAGCCGTCGCCGAGCGCAAGGGCCTCGTTGCCAGCACACCCATTAGTCTGCGGCCATGGATGCCGGAGCATGCAGCAATCCACAAAGGCCGCATGTCTGTTTGCGTCACGGGTTATGACCAAGAATTTAGCTCCGATGTTCTCTCTAAGCTCCGCCAAGACACTGGTCCGGACCATGCTTGTGTTTGGGAGCTGGCTGCCACTCTCAGGGCAGATATGAAGCAGAAAACGGCCTCAATGCCTCGCAACGATGTTTCTGGCCTTGCCCCTTATGCTGGTGACTGGCGGGATGTATTCAAGGCGCGATATGGGAAACCGAGAAAGGAATTGTGGTCAGTGAGTAACTTAGGATCCATTATCCCGTTGAAACAGGGTCCTTGGGGCATGGAGAGTGTTATGTTTGCTCAGTTGTACCCTGTAATCAGTTGTGCACTTGCAGTCGGAGTTGCAAGTGTTGAGGGAGGTCAGTTCATTATATCATTTGGATGGCAGGATGGTATCCTTGATGATGAGCTTGTAATTGGATTACAGAATGATTTAGAGGAGTGGTTAATACGACTTGGCGAAGAAGGGGAGCTTGGGATTAAATAGTATCCGAGGTTTGATCAAGTATATTAGGACTTCCAACCTATCATATTGAGAGTATCATTTAGACTATGCGCAATTATATAAGAATCCGTACTTTTTATTTCATCTAATAATGCTTTCGATGGCTTTGTTTTCGGTCCAGCGGCGAATGGGCCATAAACGGGAATGCGACGGTTCTTTGGCTACCCCCAGGCTGGATCACAGGAGGGCTTCCCATACAATTTGTATCCTCCATTGCCCCAGGCTCTATTAATAGTGCAAGAATGGGTCATATATTACTTGATGTTCAGTTTGCGAAAGATGAGGCAGGCATTCAAGTACCCGGGGGAATCAAGACATTTGGACAAGTATTTTTTTCAATTAAATAACTCGATCGGAATCATTATAGACAGATACAAAAATCATCTAGAGAGCTCATATATTGGCCCTCGACGTCCGTCTAACTCTGCTGGAGTAGGAGTCATAGTTGGGGTGGGCGTCCAAGCCTCGGACGGAGATTGCGACGAAGCGTAAGCATCCAATTCGGGTTTGTAGTATGGTGTTTGTAAAGTATTGTTTGCCAGTTCTGGTCTTGCGTCAGGATCGATACTGCGATAGTTAGCATTGATAACCGCATTACCAGGGTCAAAAAGCTCACTGGGCTGTGTATTTTGTTCGGCGGCGACGGATCCAAATGAAAACGCCAATGGCCGCTAGCACCGTTAACGATCCAGCAACAGCCCCTCCGACTATCGCACCAATTGGCCTTTTTGAATTGTCTGATTCGGACGATTCCGAGGATCCTGAAAGAGTATCTGTATGGCTATTAGCTCATTCGGTGCAGACTGTTGAGGACAAATCATCACCATTGCCAAATATTTCACCAACTTCCTCATCGTCCCAATCAACGTTGGATAGACCCCTAAACGTAATTAGATGTCGGAGTTTAATATCATAATCCTTATGAATCACCATACCCGTTCTTGTACCATTGTTGTACCGCTGGTGGTGATTGGTAACTACCCAACTCTGGATCATACTTATCTTTCCACTCCATCGACGGCAGGTCAAGAATTCCCAAGGCCTGTTGCCATGGATCTTTCTCTGACCACTTTCCCTTCTCAGACAGCCCTCCCAAAACCAGCATTTGTCTTTTTCCAACCAAAGCGCAAGCATGGTTGGCACGTGTTGGAGAAGTAACATTGACCCGAAACCATTGGAAAGCCGGCAATGATAGTACATATACGTCGTTGAACCGCCCATACTCTTCGTTTAGACCGCCGTAAACATATCTACCCAAAGTGAGATGCTTCCCAATAGGATTGAAGAAGGGGAGATCAGCTTACATTTCGTATGTTCCATCCGGGCCCTCGACACCGACTGAGCAAAAATTGAGGCGATCTCTGGGAATATCCCCTTTGGCAGTTTGACTATACCAACGGCTTTCAGTGGGATCAAAAAAGGAAATTTTGTCTAGACCAATATTTGAAGTGTGATCAACAGAAGAATCGCTGGTCGATTCCCCACCGAGGACGAAAACGAGGGGACTTTTTGTGAACTTCTTGGTGCACACTGCTGAACCTTGCTGAAACGTCCCGTATGGCGAGTTGAGTGCCTTGGTAGAACTGTTTGTCCACTCGCGCGTGTTGATGTTGTAGGAAAGAATTCCTGGAACTGGAACAGGTGCATTGTTTTGGTTGAAATCGGCGTCTGTTGATCTGGAGGCTTGGCCACCGACGAAGAAACCATAGTCGTTGTCGCAGGATGCAGATGCACCAAAGGCATTCTGCCAGGTATCATCCCAAGCGCTAGAAGATATCACAGTCTTCTGAGACCAGGTCCCCCCACCGCTTCCATCTGCCTCGAACTCCCACAGAGCCTTTTGTCCCTCGTCCCCGATCGGCTCAGCGTATCCGCGTGCGCCTCCCCATTTGTAAAGGGCGCTTGATGCTGAATGTCTCCAGAGACCCAGACCATTGACAGCCGAGACTCCATTTCGATCGATTTGTCGGAATGTAACGGTCGAATTCTTCCAAGAGATATCGAGGGGTATCGATAGTGTGTAGTTCTCTGCCGATGTTAAGTATGGGTAAGTCGGCCGAAGGATGAAACGGCATACCTGCGATTGAACCGCCATTCTTTCTCACGGCATCATTGAAGTCGTACTTTTCACCTCCATGGACATAGAGATAGTTGTCCAAGACCGCGACTGAAAAAACCGGTTAATTGTTTTTTTGTGGCACGCTGCCGACTATGGCTCACCCGAATGCATTGCGCGACGGCGGAATCGTTCATCCTGATGCCTGGCTGCAAGCTCTGGTTCGCTCGCAGCTAGCAGCGGCATCAATTGAAAGAGCGCAAGAATCATATAAAACATGGCGCATCTTCGTAGCTGATTCATAATTCGATCGACAGAGACGTAAAGCTGTCGGGGGGAAAACAGCTCGCGCGTGACGGCTTGGCTTTGGCAATGACCTTTATCAATGAGATAGATCTTACTCAGACTCAAAAGCGCGTCTAAAATTAAATGATCTGCAAATCAGCCGCACATTAGCATGCAGCGATAGACAGGAACTGCGATTGGCATTGGTCGCCTGGTTTCATCGCCACATTTGTCCGAGCTCAGCGGCGCATATTGCCGTTTCGGTCCACCAATCGCGCGCAATTATCACTTTTCGAAAACGCCGGGAGTGATGATTTTAGTAAGAGTAATGACATATTTATGTCTTGTTTTTCTTCTTCCTCTCTCACGTGCTTTTGCCACATTTTCAATGATTTGCAATTTGGTGACATGCATGGGCACGGTAGATTGGAGGGCCGGATCGCCCGAAAAGAGATCGGCAAGTAAATGCAGCTACAAGACAGATCTAGGGGCCTAGTTTGCTACCAGATAAAATCTTACATCATACTTTTTAGCAGGCTTCGTGGCCTTTCCAATTTTACGGAATACGGTCTGGGTTTTTCATACAGAAATACGCGTCGAACGTGGACCTATGACTTGGCCCATGTGGGAGCCGGCGCCTTTAAACGAGGCAATGTTGTGAGTTCATTGCTAATAACGAAGCTTTTCAGTTAGTAACATCGTGTGGTGGCATTTATCCCTCCGTGACACTGGCAGCTGCGAGGTATTGCCCGGCCTCATTTCGCGTTCTTGGCCATGAGTCAAAGTTTACATACGCTTTGACCGAATTTTAGGGCTGAACGGTCGAAAGAATATTGCTATTGCGGTATTGATATGTCAGAAACTAGCCGATGTGCTCGCGTGGGCATGGTGTTAATGGGATGGCGGGGCAAAGCTTGACAACGCCGTCCATCTAGCAATTTGGACAGGAACCATGTGAGTTAGCACAGGATTTATTTACATCATCAAATGATAGGAACACAAAAGCCTTATGTATTTCCTTTATCTCACTCTATTATATAAATACATCTAATGTCTCTACATAGGGAAATACTTTACAATCCGTGAAGTCGGTGGACTTTTACCCTGTGCCCTTGATAAGCATTGAAGTTTACAGGTGGAGAGGGCGGTTTTTGGTTAAGAACTGCATGTAGTTGGTTTCTAAGGATATGATATTCGAAATTGATATACCTTCATTGCTGCAGTACATGTGAATGATTCAAAAAGATGGCATTCAAAGTGCGCTCAGATGACTCCGAAGCGCCTTGACCATCTGTGCTCCAAGCCTCACACCACCACAATTTGGGTCAAGCTTTCGGCCTTCATTTGTAAGTCATCAATAGCTTGAAGTCCAAGAAATGTTTCACCAGATACAAGACTGCCGAACGACTCATGATATCAGCTGGACCCAGCTTCCCTAGGCCCGCCAGCAACCGAGACCGACCAGTGTCGGGTAACATCGCGCCGAGGCTGACGCAGTCGGATCACAGCGCTCCGACACTGGGCCCTCTTTTGGCCAAGTCTGGCGTGAACCAAACTGCTTCCAATCATGCGATCTCGGAGCACAGTGCTCCATGAAGTGACTAGCTTTGCGCCCACTTACCCCAATGCAACGCCTGACATGGTTCTGGCTGTCATTTCCCAGCCATTTCTCCAATTTTCTTACCCCATGGGGAATGAACCGTTGGTGGGATTAGCGCATGACTAGCCGGAGCCATCCCGCAAAACCGGAACGAAATGAACAAGACGAGGGCTGCTGTGCAAGCAGAGGCCATGGCTGGGGTTTATATATGTGCATGGCGCCGACTTGGGAAACCCGGCCTGGCACACCGTTGAAGATTAGTTCTTTATTTTCTTGATACCAGTGTAACGCCGTTGCCAAGAGTCAGATATCATCATGGCAGGGCCTGGTGGTGTTTCTCCGATGGGAGAGGTTGCAATCACGTATGGAGAGGCTGGTACGTTCTGTTGAATACGACATTCTACACAGAGGCACTCACATTTGGTAGGATACAAGGGCCTTGTTCGACAACCGTACATCTTCTTTCTGGCTTGTTTTGCAAGCATTGGAGGGTTTCTTTTCGGGTAAGATAGTCAATGACCTTGTTTGAGTACACTGAGCTGATGAAAACAGTTATGACCAAGGTGTAATCAGTGGTGTACTGGTCATGAACAACTTTGTTCGTCTACCCATTCCCCAACATTGTAAAGCCAGCATCTGACACCGTCTAGGCGAAGCAATTTCCTCTATTGGCAAACGATTCTACCTTGCAGGGATGGATGGTTGCCGTTCTGACTCTAGGTGCCATGTTTGGTGCCCTTGCCAACGGCCCCATTGCCGACCGATTGTCCAGGCGCTGGTCTCTTCTGCTCGCCAACATCGTGTTCAATGTCGGCTCCGTTATTCAAGCTGCTGCTGTCAACATTCCCATGATTTTTATTGGAAGATTCATCGCTGGCCTGTCAATTGGTCAGCTGTCCATGGTTGTGCCCTTGTACTTGAGCGAGCTGGCTCCACCCAACCTCCGTGGCAGTCTCGTTGCCATGCAGCAGCTTGGAATCACGGTCGGTATCATGGTTGCCTTTTGGCTTGACTATGGCACTCAACACATTGGAGGAACCGGTGATGGTCAATCGGCGGCAGCATGGCGTTTCCCTCTTGCCTTTCAATGCGTCCCATCTGTGATTTTGGCAATTGGAACTTTCTTCTTGCCATTTACGCCTAGATGGCTCATCATGCAGGGTATTTGATTCTGTGGCTCGTAATCTGATGCAAGATATGCTAACTTGGTTTTAGACCGCGAGGAAGAGGCCCGCCAAACTCTCATCCGCATCCGACGCGTACCCGAGACCGACGAACGCATTAGACTTGAAATGCTGGAAATCAAGGCAGCGGCGTTGTTTGATAAGGAATCCACATCCGCCATGTACCCCGGCATTGCTGGAGTTCGTCTTACATTCGAGAGATACAAGTCGCTTTTCACGGTTCGCCACCTTGGTCGCCGCATGGTAATTGCGTGCCTGCTACAAATCATTCAGCAATTCACTGGTGCGTCAGACGCTCCGAACTTTGGAGAAATCTCCTAACTCAAACTAGGTATCAATGCAATCATTTACTATGCCCCTCAGATTTTCCGAAAGATTGGCCTGTCAGGAAACTCGGTCGACCTTCTGGCCACTGGAGTCGTCGGCGTCATCAACTTCTTTTCAACAATCCCTGCCATCATGTACATGGACCGCTGGGGTCGCAAAAACGTCCTTTTCATTGGAGCTGTGGGAATGGGCATTTCCCAGCTGATTGTCGGTACCATTTATGCCGTTTACAAAGATTCGCTGGCAGATCACCCCAAGGCTGGCTGGGCCTCGGCTGTCTTTATCTGGATCTACATCTCCAATTTTGCTTTTAGCATTGGATGTGTCAACTGGATCATGCCATCCGAGATTTTTCCTCCCGGAGTTCGGTCTCAGGCCGTGGGTTTTGCTATTGGAACAAACTGGCTGAGCAACGTAAGAATATTTCCTGGTCTCCGATTTCTTGGATGCTAACGCACCACAGTTCATTGTTGCCCTCATCACCCCGAGAATGCTCAACGCCATCGAATTTGGAACCTTTTACTTCTTCTTCGGTAAGCTTTAGCGCACTACACTTCCACTGTTTATCCCTCGCTAACGGCATTAGCCTTCTGTCTTTTCCTGGGAGTGTGGGTCTTCTTTTTTGTACCGGAAACAAAGGGTGTCAGAATTGAGGACATGGATAAGCTCTTTGGCGGACACCAGGGCGAGGAAGATATGCAGAGAATGACTGACATCCGGGCTCAGCTCGGGGTTTTTGGTGGCGACATTATCAAGGACAAGGCCGGGCATGAAGTGTCTGCTGACCAAGTCGAGTCTGTCTGAATTTACTGAGGGTTGAGCTGTTAGTGCTTGTCGGCTTGTCGCGACCACTTTGAAGTGATAGCGAAAGCAAAATGAACATTCATTTGAAATTATCTGTTGAATATGAAGCATGTGATTTTTGATACGCAAATCATTGAATATTGACCCTGTCGAGTCTGCGATATTGAATGTCCGTGTCATCCTCGCATGTGTACCATGAACAAACCTCGACCGTCAGGGATGCGCGAATAACTCATGAGCAGCTATTCGGGAAATGGCGGATCAGTATTGGCCATTTCGCAATTCCTCTGGGGCGCGCTGAACCGAAGCATCGTAGCCCAGCTCCAGACTCGTAGATTATCCTCTTAGATGATGCGTAGCGTGAACTTCCCCGCAATCCTACCCCATATGATGTCCATCGGGCCTCTGTGCTCCGACGCGTCCCCACCACGAGCCAACTCCACCATGAAGCTCTGCTCTCGGATGGCCTCACGTGCGACGGCCGCTGCGAGGACGAGGCGAGCGTCGATATATGCAGGTACTCGTGAGTGAGATGCCAGTCTCAGCACACTGGCCCTTTTGAGAATGGGTCCCTCCAGACGATCCCGGTCGCCAATCCAACCCCGCGCCTGTCTCAACTGCCAGAAGCGAAAGAGCCGATGCCTGTTAAACAACGCTGGCGGGGGTCCTTGCTCTTACTGCTCCCGCACTGGGAAGACGTGTAGTTTTGCGAGTCCCCCGGACCGCACGCCATTGACCCGGAAGAATCTCGATGCTGTCGAGCTGAGGTGTGCTCAGCTGCAGTCTCTGCTTCGCTCGCTGCATCCTGAGCTCGACATTGAAGCCGCCATTGCGAACCTCGACGCCGCCGACGGGCAGGCAAACATTCCAGCCACAGCTTTCGCCAATGTACGCCCCCCAACACGGGACAATGCCGATTCCGACCAACCAACGCATGAATTTGAGTGGCATGAAACGTCGCCGCCGGACTCAGAGTCTCCGATTGGTGAACTGAGGATTCAAGATGGAATGGCAACCCTGTCTACGCTTGATGCTGGATACCTGGGTAAGAAGACTCATCACGTCATTTTTGACAATCATTTTTAGTCTTGTACTGAGACACGGGCTAGGGAGCAGCTCTGGGTCCAATCTTCTTCAAGAGATTGCTTCCATGCTGCCGGAATTGGCTGCCACCACAATCACTAGCGATCACCACAACAGCTCGCCTGGTACACGCCAGTCGCAGTCCTACGCCGCACCCGAGAGTCTTCTTGACCCACCACAACTTGCATCTGCCGCCATCACCGGCCATCTAATTGATGCTTACTTCTTGTTTTACAATGTATCTTACCCAATCTTGCATGAGAGAACTTTTCGAGAACGGGTCGCCGCTCGGCAGCACCGCAAAACCAAATCTACCTGGAATGTCGTCTACTTCATGGTCCTGGCATTCGGACACTGGATATCTACGACAGATGCTCATCACGCACAATCGAAATATTACGCTGCCGCCAGATCATACCTGTCTATACAGATGCTTGAATCGGGCACGCTAGAAACGGTGCAAGCCTTCTTACTCATGGGCAACTATCTCCAAAAGATTGATCGCCCAAACACTGGATACAATTTTATAGGTATCGCATATAAGATGGCACTTGGACTGGGGCTACACCGGGAAGCACCGGGCATTGAAGACAATATCGGTCACGAACGGCGGCGACAGCTATTTTGGGTCGTCTACTGCTTTGACAGTGGGTTCAATATTACAACAGGGCGACCGCCCAATGTCTCCGAGGGTGTCATAGATACTCAGATTCCAAGAAATATAGAAGACAAGGTACCTTTCAGTCCCTTTAATAATTTGGGTTAATCATCTAATTGGCATCCAGGAAACTGACCTTCGCTCAGTTATCCCCCCAGAGGTGGATTGCCCAACCAACATATCCGCCATTAGTGCACAAGCAAAACTTGCAAGACTTGCAAATGGCCTTTACCATGAATTCTTGCTGGCCAAGACATCAAATGCAAAACTGGAATACCAGGTCGCCGAGTCCATAGAACGCGACCTGTCCGCTTGGCGACAAAGCCTGCCTAGTTATTTCACATCCCACGATGTTCCATCTTGGTTCTTAGGTCCAAGATCCGTGGTTCTGTGGAAGGAACAGAACTTGCGTATAATACTGTGGCGAGGCAGCAAGCGGAACCACGCATTTCTTCCCAGCAAAATGGATGCAGAGAAGCGCTGCCTCGACGTTTCGATGCAAACGATTCACGACATAGCCGCATTTTGCGGTACTTACGAAGGTATTTTGCATTTGGGAATCGCCTGGTACGCTACATACTTTCTTTTCCAAGCCGCTCTGGTCCTTGAAGCGAGTTATCTGGACCAGAGGAACCAACAGAGGTCTGATGATGAGACGACCATGTGGCAAGTGGTGGTCTCCAAAGCCCGTGATTGCCTAATCATGCTCGCACAAAAGAGCAAGTCAGCAAGTCAATGTCTAGAGATTCTAGATCTAATTCACCAACGGAGTCACAATCAAAATGCGATGGAATCACAGCCCACAGCGATGAATCAATCCAATGATATGCTAGAGGGCTTCTCCGGACAAGTGGCTGTCAGCGGAACAGACAACATTCCTCCAATGGCTAATGGTACTATGAATGAGTATCCCGGCATCCCAGTGAATGAATTTGGCCTATACCAGGATGCTTCCGATCCCACGCTGAGGATGATCCTGGATCAGACACCATGGGGGTACCTGGACAACACCCCGATGGATGCCTTTTTTAATGAATGGATATATCCCCAATTTGACATGCAAAATAATAGCTAGCGAATGAAAAGCTTAATGACGCCCGGATTCTCAAGTTCAATCTATAATTGTCAACCAGGTGTTCAAGTTTCGGTGTGAGTTCGAAAAGTATCCAATTCTAAGTGGAAAAGAACGATTGGCAGGTACTCAACAGGAACTTTACGCCGTCATGTGATGATGTTATTTCTATTAGTTCTATGATTTGTGGCAGTATCAAGTAATCGAGCTCTCAAGGCAAAACGTAGCCACCGTCGATCAGTACATCGCTTCCTGTCATGTACGTGGATGCGTCACTAGCCAGGTACAGGTAGAGTCCCTTGATTTCCTTGACATGACCCTGGCGTCCTAGAACCGCCATTCGGTAAGCTTCGTTGAGGGCAGAGGGGCTGGCGCCCATCTTGGTATCGAAGAAGCCGGGAGAGACAATGTTGACGCGGGCAAACTCCCTCCACTCGCGTGCCAATGACTTTCCAAAGTGGGTGACAAAGGCCTTGGTGCCGTTGTAGATAGGTTGGTCAGTGGGCACGTTGACAATGTGGGCGCTCATGCTGGATGTGATGATGAGGTTTCCAAAGCCCTGGCGCTTGAAGACCTCGCCGGCGTACTTGGCGCAGTAGACGACTCCGTTCACTTCAATGCGTTAGCGAACCGGGGCCATTGGTGAGAAGGGGTGGAAAAGACATACCGTTGACGGACATTTGCTTGTCGAATTCCGGAAGGGTCTGGTCTAGGATGGGCTTGGAAATTGCCATGCCAGCATTGGCAACAAATACATCCAGCTTTCCAAAATCCTCGACAACCTTGGCCACGGTGGCCTGCACCGCTGTAGGGTCCGACACTGAGGGGGGGAGATCAGCATGCATGCAGATTGAAAATGAGGGGTAAATATCTATCGCCATGACTTACCATCGACCTTATAGGCGGCAGTCTTGACACCGTGCTGCTTGGCAACAGCTTCGGCCTTTGCAACGGCAACATCATTTCTAAAGAAAATGTTAGAAAGATATTGAAGATACCACGTATATCTCGCGACTCACGAGTTGTACAAAAATGCGACATGGGCGTTGGCTTCGGCCATGGCCTCGGCGACAGCATAGCCAAGACCGTCAGCAGCGCCCGTCACAGCGACGACCTTGCCCGTCATCTTGAACTGCTCCAGCACATTGCTGGGCGTGTCGGGGAAGGGCCGGGGGAAGGTATCCCGGATCTTGGCGCAATCCTCAAAGTTCATCGACATGTTGGCTGTATTCTTTTCTTCTTCGAATGTGTTTTGTGTGTTGCTGGATAGCTATGTAGCTATTTGGGGATGCAAGCCCAGGCTACCGGTCTTTTATACCGGGCTTATTGTGCCCGGCGACTTGTACGACCAGTGTTCCATTTGTGGACAATACTCCACTATCGGAGCGCTGTGCCCCGAGCCAACATTGTTAATGGCGCAGGGGAGTGAGGGGGAAGATTAGGGCGGACAGCAGAGCGATCACAAGACCGAGTTAAATGGCCCAGATTGAATGGCTGGAGGCCAAGAAAAACAGACCCAATGACTCGTGATTGAATGAATTGGTTGTGCTCTGGCGTAATGGCGCGTCAGGGATGCGTCTCCACTGCTGCACCACTGGAGTTTGCGATAATACCCTAGAGTTTTATCCGCGCCTATCATGAGGCTCAAAGTCCGGCAGCTTCTGCGGAAATGACCTGTTGGCTTTCTCGGGGTCGTTCTCGATGGTAGAAGTTTTTGTATGAAGCCGTTTGTATTAAACCTTCATGGAAATGTCAAAATTGTAGTTCATCTTCGCACTAGACTCTCCACCAGCACGGCGCATCTCTCCTAGTCAATGCGTGGAAGATGCTCTTGAACCCACTCCACCTCGGAATCAATGGCAAAGGTGAGAATGCGCCAGTACAGAGCCCTGACCAGTAATTGCGCACGCGTTTCATCAGTGGCAAAGTGTTCAATCAGGCCATTGCCTTGATCCCACCATAGTATGCCATCAGCTACAATGACAGCCCCTGCATAGAGAGCTGGGCGCCAGTAGAACGTCAGGTCGATGATGGCGGGTGGCGTGGCGGGGTCTGGGTCAAATAAGAAATTTCCAGTCAAGTCCCCATGAACAAGCTGATAGTCTAGGACGTTGTTGAATGGCCTTTTAGAGCCTGAATCCTCTCGAGGCATGGTTTTACTGAGTCATATATCTCCTGGTTAACCGTCTTAGTGTCTTCCAGCAGTCGTTCATCTCAGGTTACACGATCGGCTTTAGTCCACCGGTTCTGCGCCTTGCTCAGAAGAGAAGGTTTCTCGGGACAGGCCGCGGCGAGATCCTTGTGAAATTGGAAGCTGGCCAATAGCATCTTCTTAAAATTGGTGGCTGGTTTTGTCTCGCCCGTCCACCGGGACCACGCCGTCCAACCCTTGTATACGAACGACCCCGGGCGATCCTGTACCTGCATTAGACTTGATATTCGGTAAGAAGTGGCCCCATTCTTGGCTAGTGCGTTTGAAACCTCGGCAATGAACTGTGACTCTTCGTCATCGTTTGATGGCTTCAGGACCACGTCGTCCACCAGGTAGCATAAGCCTCTCCCCTCCGGGAGCTTGGTCGACTCTGAGCAGCAACCACCAAAGGATTCTACCACCCAGTCAGATCAATACCGCTTCCAATTAACAATTATGCCAGAACCTACACGCAACGTTCTAAGTGCCTTTGAGATAAAGGGAAACCTCACCAAAGAGCACCAGGACGGCGCGGGGTAGACCGAAGAGCGACACGCCAATGGCTACACCCAAACCACGTGAGAGTAGTTAGGCATGATGCATTGCAGTTGAGCCCTTCGTGCACAAAGTTGATTGATATTTTTTAAATTTTGATTGAGATGACAAAGTAACACTTGCAAAGACACGTAGAGGAAATTTGCACTCTTTCTTCGTAGATGTATTTCTGAATAATGACCCGAGTGATATTTGAATAAGTCATCGCTTCGCTGTCCAGTGGAATACCGACACGAAGTGTACAGAATTTCTTTCCCCTGCCGTCTGCTCGGTTGAATTTACAGGCAAAAGAGAATTTCGTAGAAACCACATTACATGCATATAGTAATAGATTTATAGCTTCATCTTGAGATCGGGGTTAAATCCCGGGAAGCCCGAATCAACCTCCCGCCTCATCCAATCGCGGTAACTGTTGAGGCCACCAAAGTAGAACCTTGTGCACAGCGTCTTTCCCTTGATATTGGCGCCAAAGATCCAGTTTGGAGTCTCCTTGAATAGCGAGCCCTCCACATACTTATCGCAAATGTCGCTCCATTGCCGTTCCGCCCGCGGTGTAGCCTCCATGATATGCTTTTGGCTTTCTGCGTGGAGGATACAACTCATTATAAGATCAATTTCACTTTCAATAACGAGGGGAAAGTTGGCGAATGGTCCCTGGGGGCCTGCCGCAAGGAACATGTTCGGAAACCCCGAACACGCAATGGAACCGTAAGCCGTGGTGCCCTCTTTCCAGTGCTCGCGAAGTGTTTTGCCTTCCCGGCCTGTGATGTTGACTCGAAGGTAGCTGCCGTCGATGGCGTCAAACCCTGTTGCCAAGATAAGGACATCAAGTTTATGGATTGTCCCGTCCGCCATCCGAATACCGTCGGGGATAATACTCTCGATGGATGTCTCTCTCAAGTCCACAATGTCGACGTTTTCGCGGTTGAAGATGTCGTAATACCCCGAATCGCAGATTGGGCGGCGGGCATACAGCTCGTGCGGCTTTAGCGCTTTTGCTTTTCGCGGATCCTTGACAATTTCATCAATCTTGCCTTGGATGAACTTGCAAGCCTCCAAGTTGGCGTCGCGATCTATAGTCAAATCACCAAAGGCACCAAGTAGAAACCGTAAGCCATTTCCCCGGTCCCAGACCTTTTGAAAGGCTTCGCGACGTTCCTCGGGTGTCGCCCGCATCGTCTCACGGGTTGATTCGGTGAATCCAAAACCGCCAGATGAATTGAAGGCGTCCTCATGGATTTTATCGTAGTTTGCATTGATGCTGTCACGATATCCCGGCTCAATCTGACCTTGTCCACTGGGAACGGTATACTGGGGAGTTCGCTGGAACGAAATCAACTGGCCGACTTCCGAGGCAATCGCCGTCATGACTTGGATGCCGGTAGAACCGTTCCCAATAATGCCAACAGTTTTCCCCGCCAAGGTCAGATTTTCATCCCAATTAGAGGTGTGCGTTAGTTCCCCCTTGTATGATGCAAAACCGGGTATGTCGGGATATTTGGGGGTAGAAAGAAGACCCAAACAGGTCAGTAGGTACCGGGCATGGAACACTTGTCCTCCTCCGCACACAATCTTCCAGAATCCATGCTCCCAGCAGGCTGATTTCATTTCAGTATTGAAACGCATGTACTTGCGGAGGTCGTGCTGTTCAACAATGTGGTTGAGATACTTGAGAATCTCGGGTTGGTAAACGTAGTGGCGATCCCATGGGTAAGTTTGAAGATCTTCTTTATCCCAGGTGTAACGATACATGAATGTCTCCGTATCACTGGTAGCGCCGGGATATTTATTCCAATACCACGTGCCGCCGACGTCTCCAGCGGCATCAATGCATTGAACAGTCAAGCCTGCGCGTGAGAGCCGGTATGTGAGATAGATGCCTGCCATGCCGGCTCCCACGACTAAGGCGTCGATGCTGACGGGCTTTTCAGGTAGGGGACCCATATTAATTGTAGGAAAAGATAGATGATAAGTATTGTTCGTGTATATAGGCACCGCTAGCCACAGATTTGATGCAACACTCTTCAGAGGCGCTCAAATTTTGGATAAATGTGGCAAGACTAGGATGCGGTGTTATAGCTGTTTCCATGCCGTAAAGGAAAACATGTGAATCTTCCGAGGCATTTGATTACTTTAATCTACACGTGCTCTTTACGTGCCAAGTGTGCCCAATATGGGTGTGGGGGTATTTCAGCTGAAGCACCCAGACCGGTCCAAGGCAGCATGTCCAAATCCAGTAACGAATGGACAGGATTCCCCAAATAAATCCATAATCGGCACCTAGTTTTCCATAAGCGAAGTTCTCCCCGCACCTACAACTCACCGATCGACTGCTTTGATTGCATCTAACAAGTTGGCGGAAATCTATATCCGCTGCTCGCATCGAGGCCCGTCACACACTACCAATCGTCATTTTCAATGACCTAAAGAGGAGGTCAAAATGTCGGTGAGAAGGAAGCCTACTCCCTTGCTATTTATGGCCGTCGTACCGATTTTGTCTGACTTGAATCGTCTCATTGTTGTTAGCAATGGTGATCGCAGCAAATTTGTAGATCCTGGCCTTTTTCTGGATCAGGCGATAGGGTCCACGTAACGAAAACATTTGGCGAACCAGCTTAGGCCAGACTTTGCCACGGTCAGTGTAGCACTAGGCCATATTTGATGATTTCAAGATCAAGTCTAGGAACTTGCCGAGCCATTCGAGTTCACGCGAGGGGCTGAGACATGGCGCATGCAACGATATCGCTATGGGCACCAACCAGCCGCGATAGTGTGACAAGCTAGGGACCAAACGCGAAGAACTTTGCTGCTGCAGATTTATCGTGTATAGGCGACCAGAATGGCCTTGCCTGACTCCACCGGTCTTTATACTTGTTTTCCATCAAACACTACTGTATTTACACCCTCGACGTTGGCGGCCATCGCCTTGCCGTAAAGAGAAGAGATCAATAAAAACAGCGTGAGCTCAAGCTGTTGCCAAAATGACAGGGCTTTAGACGTTTAGACAATAAGAGTATAGATATCAATTTGGAAATTCGAAGAATCAAGGAAATATAAATATAATTAGAAATCCTTGCCGAGCTGCGTCGATGGAGATTAAGTTGATACCGAGTATCGAATATACTATGCAGCCAATTGTCACAAATAGACAAAGCTGTGTGTATCCATTTGGGTGCGGCAAGGTTCCACTTGGGCTGATTCATGCACGCACCAAAAAAAGTCGCGCAAAGATAAGGTAGCTTTTTACTGGCGATTTTTATTGACACTTGACATAGTGTTTTGTCATCTGACCAGAAAACATCGGAGTCTAATTTCGGCCTGGTACCCCCCTGTGTGGAGGCTTATTGCGTAAGACTTTTACCGCTATTAATTGAATTATTGTCTACCCTAAAATGACGCTATAGAATTAATTTCATGTTCTTTTTTTAAACCTTTATATCTGACGCCGGGTTATCATGCAGCACCTCAATGAAGCCGTCAATCTCATCTTCATCCGTTGCCCAGCTGGTCAGCAATCTCACCACTGCAAGCCCATCGCCACAGTCTTCCCATACGTAAAACAGATACAACGACTGCAGCTTACTTATCAGGGATGTGGGGAGTACTGCAAAGACCTGGTTTGTCTCCGTGGCCGCGTACACCGAGTATCCGGCCGTGGAGATGCCGTGCGACAGCTTTTCGGCGCACGCGTTTGCCCACAGGGCAAGGTCGTAGTAGAGGTTTTCGCGGAAGAATTCTGCAAACTGCGCGCCCATCATGCGGCTTTTGGCCAATAGAGACCCGTGCTGTTTAACGTAAAACTCAAACTCGCTCGCGAGATGCGCGTCCTTGACGATGACGGCCTCTCCAAGCAGAGCACCGTTTTTGGTGCCTCCAATCCAGAAAATGTCCGTCAGATTCAAGATGTCCTTCATCGTCATGTCGCTCTTTTTTGACACCATGGCCGAACCGATGCGCGCACCGTCCATAAACAGGAGCAGATGGTTTTGATCGCAGATCTCCCTGATAGCCTCAAGCTCCAATCGAGTGTAAACGGTTCCGATTTCGGTTGCATTGGAAATGTAAACGAGCCGCGGCTTGGCCATGTGCGGGAAATGCCAGTTCTCAGCCAGCGCCTTGTTGAGGGCCTGGGGGGTGATCTTTCCATTCTGCGGTCGAACGTTGATGATTTTGTGCCCAGTTGCTTCAATGGCACCCGTCTCCCTTTGTACAATGTGTCCAGTGCTTGCAGCGATCACTGCCTCGTGTGGTCGCAGGCAGGCCGCTATTGAGATGGCATTTGCTGAGGTCCCACTTGGGACAAAGAAGACTCCGACATCATCGCGACCGAGATGGGATCGAATTCTCTGCCTGGCCAGTTCGCAATAAGAATCCCTCCCGTATCCAGCTTCTTGTGAACTGTTGCCGGCGATGACGGCCTTGAGCAGCGACGGATGGGCTCCTTCGCTGTAGTCGTCGAGAAAGCTGTATCGAGCCTTGAGCTCCGTAGATGTAGATTCCGGCATTTTGCAACCACGATGAAATAAAATAAAAGGATTGATGTGAAAAGGAATCCGGATAGAAACCAGACTTTCTTTTACTTTTTACGTCGCCTCATATTGATTATTGATTGTTCTTCAACATTCTGCGAAGCTTCGCCGAGCCCAAGACTCCACCGACACGGACCCACGTCCCTGCATTTGTGGATCGTGACAATCTTCAAGTTAGTCACTCGCGGGTTACTAACCTGCTGCCAGTGGGGCGTTGGTTCCATCCGTACCATCCGTTACTCACCTGAGAGTGACTCAACCTTCACGCGGTTCATCCGATGCGACCCACAGGCTGTAACCTTGAGTGATTACCAAGAACGCGGGGCAACTTTTGTTGGGTGGTTTTTTTTTTGCATCTCCCTCTCATAATCAAGCCACCTGGGAACGTTGGCCTTCTTTTTTGCCCCTCATGAGATGACTGAGATGCTGTTTGCGGCGTCGAGGGAGAAGTGGATGAAACTGCGATACGTCTCCACTGTCGACCCATCGAGCGGTTTCGGATACGTGAGGACAATCTGGACGTCGGGTTTAAGTGGGATCCCGGTAGCCGTAAACCGATTCGAAGCGTCATACAGCTCTGGGTACTTGCCGAAAAATGCCGGGTCGATTTTGTAGAATGACGCGCCTCGATCCATGTTGAGATACTTGAATGCGGCCGCGGCGTATTCCGGCACGGTGAAGAGCGCAGCGGCACTCGGCGCGGGGAGAGAGTATCTTTCCCAGGAGGCGCCACGTGGTAATTTGGCCAAGGCCGTAGACAAATCCGTCACGCGTATATACACCTTGAGAGGGGGCGCACCGATAATCAGCTCCGACATGAGGGCTTCGACCACGTAGCCCGTGACAGCGTCGCAAAATATCTGATCAATGTGCGGATTCGCCGCGTGCAGCTGAATCAGCTTATCGCGTATGGAAGGGAAGGGGATCCAGTCGATGACCCGAGGATGTTGATTGCTGAGCTGGATATCTGTGGGCCGATAGCGTTCGTGAAGCTTACCAAATGTGCGCATCGATGGGTACAGTTGCCATGCTGTGAGTTCAATAATGTGATAGAACCGTGTCCGCGCGTACCATGCCATGACATCCGGCCTCGTCAAACTATTGAACAATGAAAGGACCATCGAAACAGGGTGATATACACTAGCCATGCAATATTAGCTTGATGCCTGTAAGGGCCATGTAGTTCATGACAACATACCTTCTAGAGAAGTCGGGATGCTCAGATGAGATGCCCATCATATTGAACTTTTCCTTTAGCAGACACTGGAGGACATGAATATGATCCGAGAAAGGCGAGTTTGTGTCTATCCAGTCTTTGCCACTGATGATGCTCGATTCCTCAGTCGCCGTAATCGCATTCATGTAGGGCTGCAGGCCCATTTGATACTCAAAAGTCCAGATATTAGGGATTTGCTGATAGATGGAATTTGGCATCGCAACGCTCGTCTCGGGCGTCATAAATAAATCATCTAGAGCTTGCATTTGTATTTATGTCAGAAACGGCTTTTATGGGGTAATTAGTTACTTACGATCGACTGTGTCTTGCGCGAGTGACTGATCATCGGGCATCGTTACGGGCGCTACCGGATCTAACGCCACCAGTTCCGGCACTACAATATTGGACCGAGCTTCATCTGCAAAGTTTTTCTTGATGGGCTCGGCTGGCTCTTCTCTTTGAATTTCCACAACCTCTTCATTGTCGTCACTGGCAGTTCCATCAAGAGTTTTGGACACGTCTGTCGCAAGAAGCTGAACTGAAGCTACCAGACGCGATAGCTTTGCTTGGACCTCGACTAGCTGAGCTCGCAGCTGGCTGTTTTCCTGTTGGAGAGCGGCCAGGCGCTCTTCATTAGGCCTCTGATCTGCATTGACACGGCTGCGCAGGTCACGGATGCACTCTGCCTGTCTCCTACGGAATGCTCTCTGCGAGAGGCGATTTCGGATTTTCCTACGCGCACGGGTAAGAATATGGCGGTGGGCGCACCCGAATTGCAGCGCTTACTTCTTCTCATGATCAGTCATGGACGACGATTGTCCACCGTCGCATGAGGCTGGATTCTGGTCCATTGTCAACTGTGGGCGTCGACGAGAGCTGAGGAATTTTCGGGTGACAAAATATCTCGGTCAGTGAGCTGGCGCAACTTAGCTTCCCCGCCAACTTTAGCGCTGAGAGATGCGCTGTCTTGTGTCACCTGCGCAATTGCATAAGAGGGAACGAGGCCGACCCACTCCCCAAGGCTTACGCTTTCAGCAAACTTTTTAGAAGCTGCCGGGATAATTCTATACCCATCGACGGACATGGATACAGCGCAGACTATGCAGTTGCCAGCGAACATAACTCTCCTGATCCCCTGTCAATTCACTCTTTTACAATCTTCTGAGGCTGAAGCGATAACGTATCAGAAAAATTGTATCCATGTGCCTTGAGCTGTTGAGATTTGTAACCAATGCAGAATCGAGCTTGGCCCATCCAAAATGTGAGCACTGGACTCTGTACTGTTCCTTTCTTGTCGCCGAGCCCAGCATCACCTGTAGACGAACCGTTGCATGTTCTCCCTTCTCCAGCTCATCTACAGTGCTCCATCCGTCCTCGAACACGCCAATGACATCTAACACCCGATACTTGCAGAGGCAGTGGTACACGGCCGTGCACGCGCTGTTGAGAGCCCTCAAAATCTAAGCATGATGGGCGCCCGAGGCTTCGCCCATAATGTGGAATTTGGAGTCTGCCGCAGGTCGCTTTAGATACGGATATAAATGCCGGAACTGTCCTAGTCCAACAAGGGCGAAAGCACTGGTCTTGTATGGGTCGTGAGACCATGCGTGAGCATGATGAACACTCTTGTAAGCCTCTTTAATTTTGTCATACGTAATGGTTTGCGCATGCAGTGTAGCAGGATCACGTAAGATAAGCTCGACAAGCTGCTCGTCATTGCCATTGACTAACGAGCCCATGCGGGTGGCATCTTGGGCCCAAGTGTAAGATGCTAGAAGCACGGCTTCGTCGTCGTGGCTGTCTTGGAGATTGCACGATGGGCAGACGCAAGTGCACAGGGGAACACCGATCCTTGCAACACCTCTCTCGGTAATACCGCAGTCAACAATCCGTCGGGAGTGTGAAAATCCGAGAGCGATCTTGACAGGGTCGTCGTAGTGCAGGCTGCGGATCGCGTCCTTTTGAGATGGGTACAGCTCGGGTTCGTGAAGATCCATGCGGCCTACACATCCCGGAGTTGTATTCCTGAAGACTGCGCTGTAGCCAGCCCTAGGGTCTTCCTCACCGGCACACTTGACTGTCATGCTAAGTTTCAACTGCAACTGTCGACTAATGGGGACTTTTTTAACCCTCTTTTCAGTGTGGACCTTGGTGTTCAGCATCGTCGAGAAGACCCGTGCCACCCAGAATGCATTTCTAGTCGACATCAGGTTCGGGATTGCCAAAACGCAAGGAATCGATAGCACTTTCTGAAAACGGTTGATCAAATAGGCTGTTGACGCATCTTGAGTTGCTATCCGTTGAATGACGGGCAAATCGTAGTCTGGCCTGGCTGCTTTCCATCTGGACCACCTCCTCTCACCTGCTCTCGCGTGCTCTAGTCGCCAACTTTCAGCAACTACTTAAGCAAAAATTGAAGTTCTCGACCATCAATCGTTTGTACGCATCAAATGCTCCCTTAAGAATTTTGTCTGCTCCTTTGTTGATGGTGCAGTCGAGAACGACGCCGCCATTCCGAACATTGACACGACATGGGTCGAAGCCCTCGCCGTTGAAACGGTCATGAAATAGGCTAGGAGTGTTTTATTATTCAGAGGATACGGAATCAATGGCAACTTGGTGCGATCAAAGAGATCGAATGTGTGATGAATGCTATCAGTCTTGGGATCCGCATCGCATCAATGTCGTAATAGTCATGCGGCTGTCGCTGGAGCAGTGAGTGTAGAGGCGGCAACCAACCCTATATTTGGTTCTCAAGGATATCATAAGTCACATTGAACTCCTTGAGACTGTCCAAAACCATGGTAATTTAATGACCTGCGGCGCCGGCTCCCACGATGCACACCTTTCTCTCCAAGTGTTTGTCAAGGTGTGAAGGCAGCCCGCCATTTTGATAGTTGGGATCGCCAGATAGGCTGTCATAGGTAAAGTCTTTAGAGTCTGAGGTCAAGTCTGACAGGGTGCCGGTGTGTTTTTCCAGAACAGGAGTTCATCGCGATTCTTCTCACGGACTTCCCGGCGCCCCCCCACTGGTATTGATGCTGCGACGAGCTTTGCCGGCGATCATAATGAAACAAAGGGAATTGATAGGTTCAAAAGAAAAAAAAGGAGGTCGGACTGATGTAATCAGAAGAGTAAAAGAAGAAGAAACTAACTTTTACATCAAACTCTGAACTCAGAAAGAGGCCGTCTCCCCGACATATTCGCACACACATGTACTTGCGAACTTCTTGGCGAGTCCCATGACGGGTCGGTCTGCGCTTGGATTGTGCGACTGGGGTCTTTTAGCTGAATATAAGACTAGGAGCGGGATGAATATTTACAAAATGATACTGATGCAGTTCAGCTGAGGTTGCCAATGCGAAATAAAGTGACTATTGGCATGCGTGGCCATTTCGCCTCGCCGCCATTGGCTCGGCACGCAAAGTAATTGTAGCTCAGCTAGCCACGGAACAGCCTAGCGCGGCCGACTATTGAACTGCTTACGCTCATTAACTCTAGATTCATGCCGCAGATCCCTTTGTCTCAGTTTCCTTCCCCGCCTTCGCTTATTTGCAGCATTCTACTGGGCGCGCGCTACCCAGCTAAGGAACGTGGCTGGGGTGGGCGGCTACCCACGTACCAGAGGGTGAAGTACTGGCGTGAATATTAGTATCAATGCGCATCCCATAAAAGCATCCCCTTTTGCCTTCATTCTTTCTTGTTCACATCGTTTTTAAAAGGATTCTGAGAATCAAAATGACTTCCGAGGTATTTGATGCAGTCATCGTGGGAGGCGGCCCCGTTGGGCTTGCAGCCGCCTACCAGGTGGCCAAGGCGGGGTCAAAGGCTTTGATCCTGGAGCAGAACAACTTTTTCAATCAAGCGGGAAGCTCTGGTGATCTTGCTCGCATGTATAGAACCATGTAAGTATTGTTTCCAGCCCAGGTTACACAGACTAATCAACCCTTCACAGGTATACGGAGAACTTTATGGCCGACCTTGCTAAGAAGTCGATGGACCTTTGGGATGACCTCGAAAAGGATTCCAGCACATCGCTGAGATTGATGAGCGGTCTTCTAAACTTTGGAGATGCGAACATCGGTGAGGGAACACCAGAAGGTACGCCCTGTTTTGCTGAAACAGCCGAGTATTGAATTGACAAGATACCGTCAGGAACATTGAAGGGGCCGATCTGCAACCTAAAGAGGTTAGAGATGCCTTACAAAGAGTGTAAGCAAGTCTAAACTCGATATTGGCAAAGGTGCCACGATGCACAAATATTGACTGGTTTGCGTTTAGGGAAGGTTGAGGAAATTGAAGCAAAATATCCCTTCAAGGGCTTAAAAAAGGACTGGATCGGTGTATCCGCCCCTGACAACGGAATTATCAACGTCCAACTTCTCCTCAGGACCTTGTTGAGCCTAGCCAAGGATTACGGCGCCCAGGCCAAACAGCATACGGAAGTGAAAAGCATTCGTCCCTCCGAGGCTGACAAGAATATCTGGGAAGTACACACAGTTCGCCACGGCAAGGATGTTGTCGTATTCCAGACCAGGAAGGTCATCATTGCATCTGGTGCATACGTGAACCATGTACTGAAGCCCAGTTTTGGAATTTCCCTCAATCTCGACATTTGGGAGATGACAGCTTGTTACTGGAACTGCAATGCTGGTCCAGACGGAACCATCTTCCCCAGTAAGCCTTCTCTCACACCTTACACGCGGCGCATCCAAACGAAGATTACTAACAAGGCACATCACAGGCATGTGGTTCCAATTTGACAAGGACAAGGAATCAGACAAACCATGCCCTCATGACAAATGTGGCAAGGAGCCATGCAAAAGATCGCAGCTCTTCTATGGATTCCCTACTTTGCCCTGGGGACCCCCGAATGTTGTTCGAATTTCGGTCGACGCAGCTACTCGCAAGATTTCTGATCCAGACGAGCGACAGACCAGTGTCATCAATCCCGATGACATCCGCGACACGCAGGAATTCGTCAGGGATCACGTGGTGGGCGTTGATTCAACAGTACCAGCCTTTACTTTGAGCTGCTTGCAGACGAACGTGTTTGGTACGTATTCCGCAAAGCTTTGAAGTGAGCTTGTGTTAATGATATGGCAGACAACATGTTCGTTTTGGACTATGTCCCCGAGAAGTATCTCCATGGTGGTGCAAAGGATAGTGTCGCCGTCTTTACCGCTGGTTGGGCAATGAAGTTTGTTCCCTTGCTCGGTAAGGCTCTGGCGGATATGGCTCTGAAGGGTAAATCCGAGTTTGCGTTGGAGCAATTCTCTATTAATCGCACGGATCCCAAAAAGGATAACCAGGGCATCATTATCCTTGAGACGACCAAGAAGCCGTGCGAAAAGAAGAAAGTCTGTTGTGAATACAGGGAGCAAGCATCAGGGTCATGCATGGGCAAGCGGGATGTTAAAAAGGTGTAATCATCATGAGTGGAAGTCGCTATGCTACGGTTACAACTGGATATCATATCAGGCTTTACATTTCCAGTTGAAATCACTAAGTTCCAGATTCCTCTGCGATTGATTACAATAGAGGTACCAAGTGAAATTATGGCCCCAAGATATATACCCTTTATTGCTTCGTTTGTGTTCTTTTTGACTTCTGTTGGTTTGTGGACGTATCAGCCCAACCCATTAACCCATCATTCATTCAGGCTCATCCTAGTGAATGCATTCAATTGGGCGGCTCGCATCACTTGGCCAAAAGAGGAAATTATTCCCATGTGGCGCACTTCAGTCCAGTTGTACTCCTTGAGTGTTATCCGTTATCGCATACCCGCATTGATTCCCCGCACGACTGCTGCGACGAGTTTCCAACTGCCCAATTAAACGAGCTATAATTCACATCACGATTTTAGGAGGGTCGACCCTCGATCTCATAGGGTCTAGTGAGTCGGCCTAGGTCTGAAAGAGATTAGATGGACTGGTCGTTTGACTGCCGGCAAGTCGCTCTCAGCTTACTACTTGTACCTAGCTATCGTGGAAATCTCCAGAGATACATTGTTATCTTGGATCAGATGATAACGCAAACTAGCGTTGATCATCATCACCCAATAAGATGCTTCATGAATGACGGGCTAGCAAAAGTCGTGCACATACAAATACAGCATCGCCCCAGCCTAGATCAACTTGGCCAGCACGTTCTAAGAGATTGGAACAATCGACTAGTTAAACCTCCACACTTGTATTGGAAATTATAATCCCACAACAATTTCAACATGGGTCGATTCAACCTCGAATACCCTAAGGATGCGACGAACACGGTCAAGCGGTATAATGCACATGCGGTTTACGCTCTCGAAACGATCCACACCATTGTCAACACCTGCCAGATTCTACACGTGTCATTCAACACACCCACTCAGCCATTTCCAGTTACCTTGCCCATGATCGGGCAAATGGGCTCATTTGACAGACCTAGCGCAGGTCTCGGAGACCCACTAGAGCTTTACCTGCACGGCTACATCTCGTCTAGATTGATGAATAGCGGCAGAGAGGGGAGCACAAAGGAAGATGGAAACGGCGAGAAATTGGGCTTGCCTGTCTGCATCGCTGCATCTCATGTTGACGGCCTGGTATTAACCCTTGCGTCTTACTCGCACAACTACAACTATCGCTCGACTGTCCTCTTCGGCTACGCCACATTGGTGGATAATGAGGAAGAAAAGCTTTATGCTATGGAACTAATTACAAACAGTGTGGTTCCAGACCGATGGCGTCACACGAGACTACCGCCTACCAAAGCAGAAATTCAAAGCACTGGCATGCTCAAGGTCCGAATTACATCGGGCAGCGCTAAAATAAGTGCTGGGCAAGCGACTGATGACAAAACTGACATGAGCAACGAAGCCATGCTCGACTTGACTTGGACTGGCGTCTTGCCCATTTATTCCACCATGGGGGACCCAAAGCCCAGTTCGTATAATCGCGTAGCAACTGTGCCGGACTACATTTCGGAATTCGCTAGCGAGTTCAGCTCCGACAATAAACATTTATCGCTCAAGGCCGCAGAGGGCGAGCGGAGGGCGCTCTAGAGTCTAGGCTTGGAAAGGGCGACGCTTGACAAGGCATTCAGTGAGATGACAGACGTTGGGCCTCCAAGCAAAGGACCGAGCACGGAATTCCGACATGTTTTCTCAGACTATTTCCAATTTAGACATAGGGTAGGGTATGTGGTGTCGACTTGTCATATTTTCCCAACGAGGGCTGTTATGACGTCTTACCCACACGAGGACATGTATGCAACCAGTCACGCTCGAGAATCATGATGCAATTTTTCATGACTCTCCTATGCTCCTAGTCCCTTTTCATTTACGTGCCAAGCCTGCCAACGGAAGCAGCCGTGCTTGTATGGATCCACCTCCATTAATATCCCAGTCGTACTACCACCGCCACCCACTGCATCAAGACGGCATCTCCCTTGGAATCCGAGACAAAATAGCTCATTCAAACCGCGGCCCGGCGGGTGACGGCAAAATATAGATCTAGCCGCAAGGGTGAATGGTAGCCCGTGCTTCAAGACCCCAATGCATTCCTACTTGGCGAGGGATATCGCTCATCAGATTTCCCCAGTGCCCTGAGCAATGTGTCTGAGCCGGACCGCCCCGAGCACGGCCTTTTACTATCGGTTGCCGGCCGGTATTTGCCAAAAAGAAAAGAAGAACAAAAAAGGCCACGGCAATTGCCGTCATCACTGGGCAGATTCCGCCCCTCATGCCGAGCGCTGACGCACGGTGTTGTTTGCAAGCAATGCAATGCCGAGCACATCATGATCGTCATCGACACAAGCGCCATTGCTAGCTGTTGGCCTAATACCCAGCGCCGGGAGCTCCGGTATCGTTTAGGACTGCTCCTGCGAGACTGGGCCCAGACTCCGGATATAATCAGGATACAAGGGGAGATGGATTGGTTTGACCACGGAGGATCAAGTAGAGGAGCTCCTAGTGCCGTTCTGCTAGGCCCGATGAGCACAACCGCCAACAAGGCCACACTTCGAGGCCCTTGGCAATGTGTAAAGTATCGAACGGGAGGCTGTCTGGGTGGTACCCCCACAGCCGGAACAGAAATGTGACTGAGAACGGCTGCGTCAGGGATGAGGGGGATCCATAGTTGAGCCCACTTAACGAATGAAGATGTGTGCGGACCGAATCGCAGCCAAAGACGTTCGGCTTTGTCGTGCTGCCTGAGCGGAATGTTTCTAATCCACCCGGCGGCCACCCGGCATCTAGATTCTAGGTTGGGGGGGATCTTGCATAGCAATAAGCTCTGTGAGGTGCCGCCAACTGAAAAGGCAAATTTTGAGAGGACCTCTCAGCTGAAAATTGTCGCCCGTACCCACCAGTCAACCTTATCGGGTCTCGATTTAGTTGAGGCTTGATGACGGATTCCCTCCCGTCTTGAAGCTAGTTCGCATCGGGAGCTGAGTAAAAGGTCCGGATAGCTTGCCAAGCTTGGTGTGTTCGAGGGCCTCAATACGATGGCGGCAGCACTGAGGCGCGTGCTTCTCGTCACCACCAGTCCTCCATCTGAAGCATACCGCATGTAAGACCCAGCGCGGTGACCAAAAACTTTGTTCTGCGAGGCGTGTTGTCTTAAACGACTGATCTGATGTCTCACCTGTATTGCGCATCGTCGGGTACATGAGGAAAAGCGCCGACAACAACAAGCACCGTGCGTTGGAATGCGCCGCGTCGTTGGTGCAAACTCTCAACCGCGACAACGCCCGGCCGCGATCAGGCCGGAAGCGGACACGGAAGAGAGTATTGGCACCGAGATGCCAACTTATATGGGTTTTGAGCCAGTATATTGTGAGCTGGACAAACATATAAAGAGGCCGACGACCTCGCTCAAACCAATTCATCTCATCACAACAACAGCTTCCACATCTCCAACACAGCACCAACACACTCTCATCTCACCTCCTCAAGTACTTCACAACATGAAGTTCTCACGAGTCCTCTTCTTCGCCACCGCCGCCATGGCCATGCCCGCCATTGTCGAGCGACAGCCGGCCGACAAGATCGCTGAGTCCGGCCTTGTGCTTGTGGAGCGACAGGTGTCTCCGATTGCAACCATTGCGCAGTCAGTGACTAACCTCACCACGACTATCAATGGAAGTGTCACCGCCCTCAGTAAGTTTTCATGTTGGATTCGACAAAGCAGAATTTAACACGTCGCACAGACACGGTTCTGAGCGCAATCCAGCAAAATGTTGGAGCCGCTATCAGCGTGCAGGTCCAGGCTCTTATCACAGCCAACCTCAAAGCCATTGCCGATGCTCTCAATGCATTCAGCACCACTATTGGCACTTCCCTTCAAAACCTTGCGACCAGCCTCGGTACCAACGCCCTCACCCTGACCACTCAGGACGTCAACGCTCTTGTCACCGCTCTCAAGTCGACTCTTAGCCTCCTCAGCAGTCTCAACACACTGCTTATCACACTCTCTGGGAACCTTTCGGCCGATATCAAGACCCTCATCAAAGCACAAACCGACAACCTTGCAAAGGCCATCGCTGGTGCAATCGCTCCTCTCTACACATTCATCACCTCCATCGGCGGAAGCGCGACCTTGGGCACCAACGCCTTGAGCCTCCTCGGCAGCATTGGGTCCATTGGCACCCAGCTCATTCAGCAGCTTGGCCTCGCCCCGAGCGATTTTAGCCCCAGCGCCCTCGCCACCCTCCTCGGCGGCATTAAGCTTGGCATTTATTAAGCGCCCCATACAATGGTCACTAAATCGAAGCATCCGAGCTACAAGCAAAAGCTTGAATACCGACATGCCACCGGTTCAACTGAGAGCTAAGAGGAACTGAGGAGGAAGAAATGTGTTGAAAATTTTGCTTTAATATTAATACTAGTACTAGTCATTGCGGACTGATCATCCGACTAATAACAACTCTCGTTACTTGCAACTGTCTGTTCTTTGCCAAATAATGCCTGAGATTGTTATTCTCCCATACTGAGCCCACCATCTGATTTCAGGATCTCTTGCGACTACGAACATCAACCTTGAGACTGATGTTCTCAGCTATTTGCAAGATATGTTATCTCTTAGTAGTCGACTATCTACTCTAACCCGAGAGTTTTGATACTTGAGTATTGATACTTGAGCTTTACCATTGAACATTTGGAGCTCCCTTTAGCATGCACGGCTGGGCTATAACGCTCCTCGAATAGAGCGTGCATTCAGTTTGGATGTTTGCATTTGGCTTGTATTAAAAGGCGCATTTCCTAACACTGAATTCTAACTCGGGAGCCATCTGGTAGCCCTAGGCCAAATTTGGCACTGCCACCTTCTTACTGGTGGTGCACGCTAGACATGGTCTATGTAGGCAAGGTCGAGCCACCACAGCGATTTTGATTCTATAGCCATGCTATGTACGCATATACTTTCAAATAGTGAGGGATGGTAAATCACAATCCCACTTATCCAAGCTATTTCCAGAACCGGCGATCAACTCAACTCGTTCCACGTCGTGGCCGGTTCCACAATTCCCAATTGCAGATCCTAAAACTCAGATGGGAACCGAACCAATTCCGTCCTCATAATCGCAAACTCAGCTCATGTCGATCAATTCATCTATCTATAGTGTCAAGGTTTCTGATGGAGTCTCAGTTCTGATCGCCGAGGCTGGGACAAGACCGTTGCTGTCATTGTCAAATTCCAGAGTCAAAGTCAATATCGCAAATACGTCATAGGGAATGCACAAATCCCGCAAAATTAACACAAAGCGTTGAAACATGCCATGGGTCATCCATCACATGTACTAGACCAGTCGGAAATGGCATGGTTCATCGGTTCTCGGCATAAATGATGGCTTGTGGGATGAACGTACCGGACCCATGTTGTCATTGAACTGTCCAGATTTCAGTACCAAGCAAATATAGTTGCACATAAGCTCAGTGCCCATTTTCTTGAGATGGAAATTCGGAGGGTGACAGCCCATCCATTTTAATCAATGACTTAACATATGAGCCTTCCACGGGTACTCTATAAGCATGTGCGGCAATGTGAAACATTGTTATCTAAACCCCAGGTGGCTAGAGTTTAACAAACGATTGGCCAAAACGCAGATGGAAGCTCCAGCCATGTTCAAAGGTTATTATCTATTCGTTAAATCCCGCTTCAGAATGCGACTTTCATTCAAGCTAACTCCGCTTCCATCGCATTAATCCCCTTCTTCCTAGAGGCTTTTGCATCACTCAATTCCCATTTGAGTTCATTTTGTCGAATAATCTGAACATCGCCGAATATCTCATCGATCTCCTCCAATGATTTTCCTAATTGGATCCTAATTAGTCTCCGAAAAAAAAAATCGAGATGCTGGGTTGTGATTTAATAGGACATACCACTGGTTTCAGGGTAGGCGATGGCAAAAATAACGGCACAAAGTGCATTTGTGAGAATGAAAAGAATCTTGGCTCCTGTCAGCGCGTACAGCCCATGTCTTGAAAGTCCAACCTACATAATACTTCCACCCAACCTCAGCCAGCGCAATCGGGGAACATTGTGTGATAATCAGGCTGATTGAGTAGTGAATCACCTGAACTATTGCGTTTGCCTTGGCACGCAATTCAGTGGTGAAAACCTCGGGCCTCAACCACTCGTTAGAAAAAAATCACACCAAGCCTCGTCAAGCCACTTACGGAATGATCCATGTCATCGGGCCGAGTAGAGCCGAGTAGTTAGCAGAGACGGCAAAAATACACGCTATTAACCCACGTTGAGCCGCTGCATTCGTCGGTAGGCCGGGCCGTGCCGGAAACACTGCAGAAATTATCGTGATGATCATGTAGCAGACCGAAAGCAGCGAGGAACTGAAGATCAGGATCTTCTTGCGGCCGATCCGATCCACAAAAAACAAGGAGATGAGGCATGCCACGGGTCCCACGGATCCATAGAGCCCACTCACGAGAAGCTGTCTGTTCTGGTCGAACTGCAGTGTTGCATATATGGCCGTCTGGTAGTACTGCACGAATGAGATGCCGGAAAGCATGGCTGCCGCCCACACGAACGACCCAACAAAAAGACGCTTCCGAAAGGCCCGAATCTTCAATAAATCCGGCCACGACAGCTGACTTTGGGTTTGCAGCTCCTCCTCAATGTTGACGCGGATGAGGCTGAATTCGGAATCGCACCAGTCCTCATTGTGCCCATCGAAATGATAGCCGAGAAAGGCGCGTTTAGCCTCCTCGGGTCGGCCCTTCAGCAACAGCCATCTGGGCGACTCGCCGACAAACAGGACTCCGAGGCCAAGAGCTAGAGCTGGTATGCTTTGGATGGCAAAGCCAAGTCTCCACTGGTTTGGGTTGTCCCAACGCCCTTCACCTACGCCCGTCCACAGAGCCACGAAGAAGCCCCAGGCGACCACTTGATTCATGAGCGCTAGCAATGATGGCTGGGAAGGTCCACTTACTCATCTGATTGACCGCGGTGATCTTGGCTCGCTGATGCGTCTGGAGCTTGTGAGAAGTGGTCATTTTCTTGGAGAGGTTGATGA
This sequence comes from Calonectria leucothoes, assembly GCA_002179835.1. Taxonomy (NCBI): domain Eukaryota; kingdom Fungi; phylum Ascomycota; class Sordariomycetes; order Hypocreales; family Nectriaceae; genus Calonectria; species Calonectria leucothoes. The sequence continues at coordinate 35,605 of NAJI01000360.1, forward strand.
TACCTTGGCAATTTCAGCACCAAAGACTGGAGCCACTCCGGTAATCGTATCGTCCCGACGGCGAATCCCACCAAAAGCCGACCAATAATAACTATCAAGGAGTCAAAGAATAAACTCAAAGGGGGGGTTGCTTTGATCCTGCGACTTACGCATTGCGACGTGCGCACCTCCAGCCATGAGCGCGCCGCCTATAACGCCCCAGATGCATCCAAATGCAATGGCCTTACGTCGGCCAAGCCTATCGCTAGTTATTCCAACAGATGCACTTCCAATCCAAGCTGTAATTTTATTCGTTAGCATAAAACAATTGGGTCGAAACCATAGTCGTATGTACCTCCCGCTTGGTAAATGGACACGATTGCACCTCGAAGAGCTGCATCGGGGTTTCCAAAATGGCTCAGAAATGACTCCAAAGCCAGACTTGGGGTTATAATTCCAGAGTCACTTGGCCTCTGTCAGTGCACATTTTAATCAAAACATGCCAGAATAATCTTACTATCCGTATAAAAACCCGCCCAGTCCAAGGAACAAGGCGGTTAGAAACGGCTTGTCAAGCCAGGCGGAAGTCTTCATCTCAGCAGGACAATGGGTTAGGCCTTGATCACACAACTCGTAGCTCGCACAAAATTTGACGCACGATTCTGTATTTTCGGATTCATATCTTGATCAAGGGTAATATTACCCGTCCGTCCTAGACAGCCTGAGCTTAGCGGCATGCGGCATCCCCGCCAAGAACATCTCGATAGGATCACTCATGGCTGACAAAATGCGGGGTAAGATCGGGACGAATTGCTGGGCTTAGTTTTGCAATGCCGTCGGTTGGCTGCATCGCCGAGGGTCAAGATGAAGGTCTTTTTCGGCGGGGGTGGTGGATTATTTTATTCCCAACAGCAATTGAAATAATAATAGGGATGTCGCTTTCTCAGCTCTTCGCTAGCCACACAACCACACAATCGTTGTTTTATTTCCTGCCAATCTATTTCAGTTGGCTCATACAAGAAATTATCTACGCTTTGGTCGTCGGTGCATCCAAATGTCCGGTACTGTCCTTCTTGTCATTGGGGCGATCGTGGTGACTTTGTATCTAGTATCATCTTTTCCACGTGTACGCAACCTACTCTGCTCAATTATCGTTCAGATTTTTAACATGCATTAGTTGCACCAGAATTGGAAACTTCGCGCTCATCGTTCAGAGCTTCCCCCGGGACCCAAGACCATCAGGGTCGGTATCAAAAAGCCATGGCTTTGGTTCCAGGAGTTGAGTAGAGAGTATGGAGATGTGGTCTATCTCCAGTTAGGACCTACCCCTACAATTGTGCTCGGCTCTGCGCAAGCCGCCTGGGATCTCCTTGAGAAACGAGGTTCTGTTTATTCTTCGAGGCCGCGATTTATCATGGGAGGCGAACTATTGTCTGACGGCATGCGCGGGCTAATGGCTCCGTACTCTTCCTTTTGGCGCCGTTGGAGAAAACTGCTACACGGTGGCTTTATGCAACGCCAAAGCGAAACATATCGACCGACTCAGTGTCTCGAGTCAAAGGTATTGATGCATGACCTATTGACGACCCCAGACAACTTTCGAACGCACCTTGAGCGATACGCAGCTTCAGTCATTGTCACAGTCACCTATGGCCGAAGAGTGGAAGATGTGACCACTGACATCGTGGTTCGACGGAATGCCGAGTCAATGGAGCGGTTAACATTGGTAAAGTAAGCGACTCTCATTTTGTTTCCGGTAGAACTATTCATTAAGAAAGAAAAGCATCCCTGGGAAGTTTGCGGTGGAACGCTACCCCATCTTGAAATACGTTCCAAGCATTCTTGCGCCATGGAAAGCCGAAGTGCTTCAGCAACGGGCTAAAGATGTACAACTGTACACTCAGCTTATGGACGAAGTTCGCGAAAAGGTGACCAATGGCGCTGCTCAAACCTGCTTTGCCACGCACTTGTTGCAAGAACAACAGAGCCTCGGAATGAGCGACTTGGAACTTGCATACGCTGCGGGATCGCCATTTGGTGCCGGAGTAGAAACAGTGAGCCCCGCGATACGTGCAGAATATCGCGCTTTCATCTAACTCACTTCAGTCCGCCGGTTCTCTAGCGAGCTTCCTCCTCGCGTGTGTAAAATTCGGTCCGCAATTCATACCACGAGCACAGGAAGAGCTGGATAGAGTTGTCGGGCCCGATCGCCTCCCAACATTTGATGACCTACCCAAGCTTGACTACGTGAGAGCCATTGTGTCGGAAACACTGCGCTGGCGACCTGTGGCTGTGCTGGGCGGGACTCCTCACGCGAGCACCGCGGACAATGTGTACAAGGGAATGTTTATTCCCAAAGGGAGCACCATCATCGCTCCGTTGTGGACCAGTGAGTCGTGTCTCGTTTTCTCAACAAGCTCAACTAACCCTTGAATAGTTCATCTCAACGAGGCCGACTTTCCCGAGCCGCACGAATTCCGACCAGAACGCTTCTTGGAGCAGAGGGAATACCCTGGAACATTTGGTCACAGCGCATTTGGCTGGGGTCGACGCATCTGCCCAGGTATGCACCTTGGCTCCGCCTCAATATCCATCAACGTGGCGCGCATACTATGGGCCTTTAACGTGGCTCCAGCCAAAGGACCCGATGGCAAGGGAATTGATGTTGATATGTGAGCAAAACTGTAGTCCCATTCCTCATCAGGTCAGTGCTGATGCTATTTACTCTAGTTTCGCCTACTCGGAGGGCTTCAACTCGATCCCTCTACCATTTCCCTGCTCCATCACAGTACGATCGCCGCATCACGCAAGTGTTGTTGAAATGGAGTTTGGAGGCGCCATGGAGAAACTGAAAGCATACACTACTGTCGCAAACAAGGTATCCTGAAAGTGCACCAGCTGCCCCCTTGCCAAGCGAGATGGTAGGACAAAGGACGTAGGGGGTTCTCGGCGGTGGAGTTTGATAAGAGTCTAGCCAAAATCTCCGAGTGGCATAAACAAACCTAAAATTCTAATCTCCGTGATGTGGGGGAAGAGAGATTGAAATCCGCTGGGCCGGGTATATCCAACATCGCCGAGCCGCTGATTGGTCCATGTTTCGTTTATTAGAGTTGGAGCCCAGAAAAATTAGCCCGTTCAATTAACGTTTCGTGGGTACGGTTCCTTCAACGTGATCCCGCTAGATCTAGATCTGTCCTAATCATGACTCGGTCTGGGTCTTATTTTCGTCAGCTTGCACTGGTATTGCGTGGCAGTCACGATTCACTAGCGGACGACGGATGCAGCGTGCTCGAGGGGGCAGTAATTTTTCATTCCATTCAGACTAGAAACTTTCCGATCCCCTCCAAAAATAGCAGTCTAATGTGATGTTACAAGAAGTAGAAAGAAAGAAAAAATTGACTCAGAAGCTATTGGACAATCTCTCCAAAGAGACAGTCTCAGTTTCCACGATTATTTACATGATCTCGGTTCTTTTCCTTTTTAGTTGAGGGCACGGGCGTGTCGGCGAGTGACGGAGCTGGAGGAGCCAGCAGCGCTCCTGAGCCAGGTGATGAAGGTGTCGAGGGTGAAGGTCTCGGGGAGAGAGCTAGAGCTGCCGCTGCTGCCACTGCTGCTTCCAGACTCGGAGCTGCCGCTGCCGGTGGAGGCCTCGGTCTCGGCTGCCTGGGTGGCAGAGCTAATCTTGTTGGCGAGAACAGAGGTGGCGGACCGGGTAGGCGTGAAGACGGAAGTGGCAAAGCTAGTGGGAGCCTGGGTGGCGACCTGGGTGGCAGCTGGGGTAGTAGCTTCACCGGCGGCGGGAGTGGTGGCGCTAGGAGTAGTGCTTCCGGAGCCAGAGCCAGAATCGGAGCCGGAGCCGTACAGGGCGGGGCCGGGGATCTCGTAGCTGGTCAGGGTCGTGTAGGGGTTGAACAGGATGCCGGCGTCGGTCGACTTGTACAGCTCAGTTCCTAGGGTGCCCTCGGGGCTGTCGCTGCCACCGCCCGTAATCTCAATGTTGAAGCACTGGGGGTAGTTCTGCGCACCGTTCTCGGAGCCGGCACCGTGCATGGCAATGATCTCGTGGCGGAACACGTAGTTGCCAGAGGCAAGACCCGAAGGGACCGTGGTGACCCAGGTGTTGTTGTTGGCAATCAGCTTGGTGGCGGCCCAGGTCTGCGTGTCGAGATCGATACCGCTCTCGTCAATCTTGACCCACTTGAGCGTCGTCTTGTCAGCGGCGCTGCAGTCGGCATCACACTTGGCCACGTAGGTCAGGACGGGACCGATGTGAGACTCGGGCCAGGCAGACCAGTTGAACTCGACAGTGCCGCCGGCCTTGACGGAGGCGGTGGTGGCACCGGGCTCGGCGTTCTTGTGGCAGTTGATGTCGGAAGTGCCGTAGGCATCGGGGGCAATGAAGCCGTTGTCGAGGTTCTCAGCAGACCAGGCGGGGATGTCAGGGACGGTCTGGCCGTTCTGCTTGGCGTAGTAGTAGTCGAGCTTGTAACCCGACTGGGCAGTGCCGTCGGTCTTGAAGCCGGTGACGGTGCCGTGGGCAAGGGCAGTGGCGGCGAAGGCGCCAACAAGAGCAGCAGCAGACTTGAAAGACATGTTGGATGATGTTTTTGTTTGGGTTGTAAAGAAAGTCGTGTGTGAAACGGCGAGGAAAGAAAGGATTGTCGTTGTGTTGACGGAGCGAATGAGTCAAGTGAAAGAACGTGTACCAGCTTCACACAGTGAAGAAACGAAGAGAATGGTTTTGAAGAAGAAAACGAATCGAGCCTGCAATGTTGAGAATGAAAAAAAGAAGTCTTTCTGAAGACTCATGCCGTGCTCTTTATATTATCAAAAACCCATGGTTCCTCCTGAGCTGTCATGCCATGCCATGCCATGCCGGGTTGCAAGCCGTTGTCAAGGGTTTGCAACATGTTCTTGGCTTTTCAGGATGCCCTGTCAGGATTGCACTCGGAGTGGTGGAATTAGTCCCCAGTCTCATCCTCGTGGAGCCTTGGTCTGTTTTGAGGGATAGCTCCGTTCAGCGGAGCAGGGGTTGGCGTTTCAGCGGCGACCACGGTCGCATAGATTCGACGGGCGCCAAAAAAGAAAGACCAGATGAACGCAGATTAGCTCTGATTCGTCTACGGCAGCCATCCGAGTTTCAGGTGGTCCGAGCAGGCGTTTGAAGACAGCAGAACGGTCAACTAATTTTTCGCGATGGCATCGTCGGGTGCATCCGATCATGTACTGTTCCTCCCTTTTTTTCATTTATCTCAGCTTCCGATAAATTAATGTTGATTCTTTTATCCAACTACATGCCAATTAAAAGCAAGAAAAACAAAGGCTCATTGAACAATTCGCACCACAACCAGTTCAAGTGCCGTTGAGGGTGGCCAAAGGAAGCGCCCCACCACCTATAACAAGCGCCGATAATGCATCCGGGGGCTCCATTGTTATGGTTATGTACTTACCCTCAATAAGCTCGCTTAAGCTTAGTTGGATGATGCCAGAGAGCCGGGTTCGAGAAGCAGGCCGTCGAGCGGCTCTCAGAATGTCAAGTCGGACCACCCTGGCGCCTAAGCCAAGCAGTCTTCTCCAGCCACCAAACGGAGTGACTACCAAAGAAAGCATCGACTTGAATTAGATTCCCCCCCTGAGAAAAGGGATGGCCGACATGTGAGACAGGCGGTTGAATTGGCAAGCAATGCCGGGTTGGTCCCTGGAATGGAATGTTCCCCCGCCCGGTGGAAAGGACATCTCCTTGCCGTCCCGTCCTCCTCGGCGGTCGATCTGCTCTTCATACCTTTGCAGTCTCAGGGGCAGATCACCCGACGTGGAAACGGTTCATGCTGTGAGCGATTTTGGGCTGAGATGAAAAACAGATGAGTGCAAAACGTCATGCGTCTTGACGCCCAAAGTGTTTCGGAGCCCATCCTCCATCAGTCCAAGTAATTAGGACCGGCCCCGCAACGTTGTGCCACGCGAAGGTCGGCCAAATGATTAAGCTACCGAATTGCAAGGTCAACCTCCGCATGCACCGGCCGTCTTCCGATATACTTTACTGGCGTCAAACAAGTCGGTTTCGGAAAAAATGCACAAAATATTCCGGCAAGACAGACAGACGGCACAATTTTCGCATCTAGGTTCGCACGCGCCCGCGCCCATGCGCCAATGGGCTTCCATCTTGAGCCGGCCGGTGCAAGGGTTGTTGGCCTTGGCACGGCCATAACAGGGAATGATCAAGGGATTCGTAGCCCTCTAATCTTTATGAAACAGTGCTTACCCAGCGTGCATTCATTGGGACGCGAGAGGTCCACAGATTCTGAGGCCGTCCAAGGAATAAGCCATTGCAAAATGGAAAATGACCTCACAAAACCCATTGTAGGTAACTGTTGGCGACCACGTGGAGGCTCCACGCCTAAACTATCAAGGGACTTTATTTTCATCGATGGAACTTCCCTGAGCATGATGGGTTCACAGTTACGACGTGCCGAGTTGATTTGGCCTACCTTTCTTGAACAAATAACTGAACAAAAGTTATAAATCAATTACAGCACTGTGAATATGCAAATGAATTTTGTGACCGTTGTCGAGAGGGAACACAATACCACTTATTCATTTAGTACTCGCCCTCGACGTATTCACCAAACTCTCATGCTGACATTGCATCAATCGCCTACCGACCTTATAGTCGCATTTATAAATTTCCATAGAAAGCTGCTTGCCGGGTTTTATGTGCGATGAAAGCCGGCTAGGTTATTTTATGACCTTTGCTGCATTATCCGACATAGGACTTGGGTCGTGTGCTGCTACCCTATAGCCATACTTCGCGGGAGGGATTGGGACGTCAAATCATGTAGGGCTGGGGATTTGAGCCCTATTATCATAAGATTTACTCTACATACTTTATTTTCTATATATTTCAGCAAAGTGCCAAAGCCTTATCGCCCACCGCAAGATATCATGTACCACTCAATAGTAGCATCTTGGATGACTGATATATCTCCATTCAATTCAAAATGACCCACCTGCCCGTCTTGTTATGTCAGTTTACTCTTTGTCAAGTGACACAAGTTGGGATGTTGAAAAACAAAGAGAAGGGTATGATGCTTCGACTATAAGATGAAATTAAGTTTATAATGCCCAGATACATCGATTGAGCTTTTATTTCTCAATTGTATCAGCAACACACCGCCCAAAGTCATTGCTTAGGTTGGCGCAGCGGTGTCAACCCCTGTAGCATAGCCACTGAAAGTGGGCGACCGACGGGACAGAGTGAGTCGAGGTCAGCCAGCAATCTCACTCACCTTTGGTTGACCATGATTGAGAATACGGATGCCAGCTACTGAAAAAGATGGCGACATGATAGTCGCTAGCAATTTCTTCTTCCGGTGTATCTCTTTGCCTTGGTGCTCCACGCCGCGTCATGACTTGGGGAGCATCGTTCGCAGTGCTTTAGGCGAGAAACGCGCTATTTTGTCGCGTGTCTTGGCACTGGCAATTCAGGATAGCACCGCGGGGTCTGTATGCGCGGATTGCTCAGAATCGCAATCCGTTATCCGATTATCCAAATTATCGTCTTGCCTCCGTTTTAGCCATCTGTTGGTTGCTTCGATGCCTGTTAGCGGCCCTCTTTGCAAGGATCAAGATTCCAGTGGACCTTGGATTGTTTCCCCCCGCGCCAGGCCAGCATCGAAAGGGGACATGTGCAAGGCCCATTAAACTACGCCAAGCTTGCGGAAATGCCAAGTCTCCGCCAGTCCGCCATGCTAGTAAAACAATTCATGTTTCCACTGAGCCAAATTCCGCAGCTACAAAGTTCAATGCTTTATATAATCTGCAAAGTGGCCGCTATTAACCAATCTCTAGCTTGTCTTATGTCACTCAGATCTGCGTTCCTTAAAAGAGCCACGCTCTCCCTTGACTCAATAATCGAGCCATTTCCTTTCCTAGCTGACTCAACTATTATAATCGCCATAGTTTCATTCCAACATGGCTTCGTCAATGAGAGCCTGGGAACTCGGGCATAGAGGTGACGGCTTTGTATCGTCTTTATTCGCCAACGATTCGGTACCTCGTCCCTCGGAATCATTGCTGCCGGAAGACCAGATGATCGTCCAGGTAATAACGGCTTCCATTAACCCGGTCGACTACAAGTTGCCAGAGGGTGATTGGTTTATTAAAACCCTGGGCATGGAACGAGGCGCACGCCCCGGTCTTGACTCTTGTGGTCGCATCATTGCCAAGCACGTCTCAAATTCCGACTTCGCCCCAGGTCAATTGGTCTTTGGGGCCTTGAAGATGGCATAGAGACTTGGATCTCTAGGGGAGTTCCTCGTGGCTACGCGGTCCGAATGCGCTCCCCTGCAGGACGGTATCCACCCGGATCAAGGTGCAGTGGTCGGCATAGCCGCCGTAACAGCATGGCAGTTCATGCTCTCTAAGTCTGGAGGTGTCAAGAAGGACTCTAACATATTCATCAATGGTGGGAGTGGAGGAGTTGGCACATTCGCAATTCAGTTTGCCAAAATCTTGGGAGCTACTACTACCACAACATGCTCCGCCAGCAACGTGGAACTGTACCGACAACTTGGGGCACACGAGGTCTGGGACTACAGGAAAATAAACCTGAAAGCAGAGTTGAGCACTCGAGGCCATGTTTATAATGTATTAATTGACAACGTTGGCACCGAACTGTACAGCTCTTGCCACACATTTATTAAACCTTCTGGTACATGTAACGATCCGCACTTCGTATTACGTCTAATAGCCCATTTGGCCAAAGATAAGTCTATAATCACATTGGTAGCAATTACAGGTGCGGATAACAGCCACTAAAGACCTTCCGTTGGGGGCTCTGTTCGCTCTACTGTACGGGTCGTAACAGTACATATGTGCAGGTTGCGACTAACCCGACTATCCGGGATATGAGTGGCTTGATGGGAGCAAAGCTCTCCTCTTTATTTCCTGGCTCAAATCAGAGACATTTTCACTTTGTAATGCAACAGGCAGGGCATGATGATTTTCTTCAATTTGGACAATGGCTTGCGGAGGGAAGATTGCGGTCCGTCATCAACATGACTTTTGGCTTTGATGATGTTCCAGCAGCGTTCAAGAAGTTAAAAGAGGGACATGTTAAGGGGAAATTGGTCATTCACGTTTCCAAATAGAGAGAGAGGGTGTGGTATTTTGCGGTGTGCAGCAGCTGGCTGAGTTTTGGCTTTGTTGTTGACATTATTATCGGTGGTGACTCTCGGTTGGAAGATGGAGCGATAGTGACGGGATCCAAAATACTTGACCTCATCTTTGATTTTTAATAGACCACAAGGCAATGGTAAACTGATACTCAAACCTTGGGATGTTAGGTCTGGATAGTGGTATGGAGTAGGGCGGTCGTGCTAGACGCAAAAAAGGTGCAGGACGACAGAAGCAGGGTTCGAACCTACGCGGCCGAAGCCATGAGGTAACTTGAACAAATTCAAATCTCACTCCTTAACCACTCGGACATTCTGCCTCTAGCTCTGGTTATTCATCGATTGGCTAAGTTTCTCTAGGTAAAGATGCAAGGACGCGATATCAAGCGGCCTTATGCTCAGTGTGTGTCACGTGACCAAAAAAAAGTGCACGTGCCACAGACCTGGCGTAATCGCTTACCCAAACTGAAGTCTTGCAACTCGCGGCGCTGGGTAGGCAAGGGAGGGTAGGAAAGCCTTAGTCGAAAATGTCCCCATGACCTTGCCTTTGTGTGGCCTGACTGGTTGTGTCCCGCATATTGTACTCACGAAAAAATTCCTTGTCCTTGGAGCTGTGGTGACTGTTATGTGAGTTAGGGATTTCAAGTCAGTAACTTATTGTACTCTTTGGCTGTAGTTCTTGTGCGGTTACAATCTCGGCGACAGGGATAACTTCCGGTTAACTAATACTTCCACCCGTAAATTACTCAAAAAGTAGCATGGGGAAATAAAAAAAATCAAACTCAAGCTCGACAGAAGCAGGGTTCGAACCTACGCGGCCGAAGCCATGAGGTATTTTGAATCAATTCAAATCTCACTCCTTAACCACTCGGACATTCTGCCGTTATTGCCGAGATTCTGCACAATCTCCTGATATGATGTGGCGCGATTCCTATTCAGCAATGCCCCCATCCGGTATTCCTCATATCCCATCTGAACATGTATCCTCGCTCAAATTTCGCAAGTTTCCAATTGGTTCTGGTGCTGTTGGTATGGTCTTGCCATTAAGGTCGATACATGTTTGCCCCGAGATGAATTTAATTTCCCCTCAGCCTCCTGACGAAGCCTCGCCTTACCCAATGCTACGTTGCCCACTGGCATGGACTCGGGCTGAATGGTCAAAGAGGACTGTTGCAAACTGCTCTTAGTTAAAACAGACTCCTACAAATCTTACCATCATGCCTGTGCCCATGCTTCTAATCTCACTCTCGTTTTCCGTTCAAGAATACAACCATGTGTGGTCGGGTTGGGAAACCATATCGCAGTTATCTTACATTTATTATAGACAAATTCCATCTCAGAACATTTCTGCTATAAACACCTCTCATCAACATTTCAAATGCAACTGTTCCGTTTTCAGAGGCCGTGAAGCCTCTCTCCCATTAGTTTTTGAACACCTCCACAACCCAAATACTGTAGGTTACATCAACTCTATTTTACCCTAACCTTAGGAACAAAACGACGAGGAAGTTCACCCAGATCTTTCTCATCGATCCCATCAAGAACGCGATCCGCGAAAGCATTTGCCGTTAGAACATCTACTTGTGTGCTACGTTCCAGGCCTATGTCAAATGCAGTCCTCGTCTTCCTTGTGCCACAGGCTCGTATAACAAACTGACTCGCTAGATCCCAGTCTGGAGCTAAAGTGTTGGGTAATCCAATTGCCTAATCCTAAGTGTAAGCAGTGAATCAGTAACTAGCCATCCATCTGACAGGTCCGTACCGTGTGGCTGTTCTCTATTGCTGCTGGAGAAATCAATATCTTTTCCCTGCCGAGCTCATAAACAGGGGCACGATTTTGATACAGTTCAAGTTGAGAAGCTGAATCCTTGGGGCATAAACGAATAGAATTGAGCATCGAAAGCTGAGTTTGTATATCAAATGAGTGGTGTAGAAAAAGGCATTAGACATCAACTACAACATTAATTAAAATATGATGTGTCCGGGAAATCGAAATATCCAGGTTTCATTTGCCAATTGCATCAGTAACGCCCTTCCAGGATCATCAGCCAAGTTGGCGCAGCTGCGCCAGCCCCTGCAGCATAGCCACTGACTAAGTGGGCGCCTGAAGACTTCAACCATCACTAATTGGCTTGCGGGGCACTAGCATATGCAACGCAACGGTGGAGGGCTGACTAGCATTCAGCCGCAGAAGCTGTGCTTTGTTGATGTGCAGAATAAAGAGCGACAAAGTGCACATGCATCTTTCGTAACCTCTCTCATCTGCCCATTGATCCACGGGCTTTCTGTGGTTTACTTTCACTCAAAACTGCCAAGGCAAACATCATGCCTCCCCCCAGACGTCACTCGTCGCGCGACAGAGCGGCACCAATTGCAACAAACCCCAATGAAGAAGGCGTCGTAACGAATTTATACAAGCAGGAAGGATACAACGCCCCGGATAGATGGTCCAAGTTCCAAGACCCTGATGCTGAGGCAGAGGAGCTTAGACGCATCACTGCAAGCGACCCCATCATTCACCGACACATTTTTGGTCGCAGAGGATGGAAAACCGAATCCTTCACGATCCAAAGCTCGGCCATGAAGGCCCACATCCGACGGGCGCTGGAGGGCTACAACAGCTTTGATCTAGACCTGGAAGATTGGACCTTCAGGACGCCTTTCAAGCCGCTGGTGCACCGATGGACTCGTCTACAGGAGCTGTCCAATGATGCAACCCAGTCACCTGAATCCAAAAAGTCTCTCGACCAGTTGCTCACCTTCCTCAGCCCCATACTTGCAACTTCAGTCAAGGCCATTGCAGTGACAAAGGACTCGGGAAGGATTTCCTTCAGCGATATTTGGCAAATCTTCCAGCCAGGCGAGCTCGTCAAAACTACCTTTTACGAGGTGGAAGCGCTCTGCCGAGTGACCAAGTATGACAAGATTGATCGAGGCAGTCAGTCAGTAGAAGAATCGTATTGGATGATTGACCTCGAGTACATTGACTGGAACGGCGAGAGATGTGGATATACCAGCACCAGCGTCAACATCAAATACTTTTCAGGAAAGCAGCACATCAACTCTCTGCCCGTCTATCCTCTCAGCTTCGATGTAGCAGCCGAAGAAATCAAGGAGCGCATCATCGCGCGAGGGCGACTGTTTGAAAGCTTGCGCGGCTATCACTTCCGCACCTACAACGGCGTCGAGATTCTGATGAGCGGATCCGGCGAGGAGCGACCGGTACATTCGAGCTTGGTGTCTATCGATCTTGTGCCTGCTAACTTGTGCCAAGGTATCCGGGAGAGTCATCATTGATGCTTACGCGTACTACCACTCCAAGAAACGACAACGGCCTGCACTCAAACCTCTAGAGTCAGACGAGAAGCTTGCCAAGGTCCTCGATGAGGACGCAAACAACAGTGACGAGGAAGATCTTGATCGTGATGGTAATATCCCGCCTCGTGTCCACTGATATCATAGCGAAGCTGACGTTGGCCCATACTCTCGTATAGTTCGAAGAAGACGCCCGATTTCACCAGTCCGACCAAGAGGCAATGTTATACGGGAAAACGGATCGCGGTCTCCATCTCCCTATTTTCAGCGCACTCCTTCTCCATACTGGAGGCGTCCATACCCGTTGCCCGGCGCTGATTCGCGCTCCCCCTCCCCCATAAGGAGGAGAAACTATAGATCTGGCGGCCGGGTCGTTGAGGACGGACCGGAAATGGCAATTACAAAATCAACAACCTGCGCCATGGGGCGGCGTGAGGTTCTCGATGCTCTTACTGATGAGCAGTGCCTGCTCACAACACCCTGGGTCATTGGACTGGATCTCAAGACCAAGTTGTGGGGTAAGTGCCTCAATTAAGAAATGGTTCGGAAGAAGGAGTTTCCTTTCTAACCTGGTGTTCGCAGCTCGATTCCGCGTCAATGACTTGGCGCCTGTCGTATGGAACGATGATGCCTTTGAGAATTTGATTCTTCCAGGAAACGAGAAAGGTCTTGCCTGGGCATTTGTCGAGACCAAGGCACTGGCAAAAGACACGTTTGATGACTTCGTTGAGGATAAGGGTGCGTATTGCTTTGACGGGTTTAGACCATTTTCAATCCTGTTGTTTGCTAATTCATCGATTAGGTCACGGTATCATAATCCTCATGTTTGGTCCCCCGGGTGTTGGAAAGACATACACGGCCGAAGCAGGTACGGTTCCCCAGTTATCACCATATCCTAGCCAAAGCCTGCTCACCCAATTTCCTAGTTGCCGAACGTGCCCGCGTGCCTCTGTACAACGTCAGCGCCGCAACCCTCGGGACGCATCCAAGAGATGTGGAGCATACACTTGAGCAGTCCCTTGATCTGTGCAAGCTATGGAACGCCATGCTGCTTTTGGACGAAGCGGATGTCTTCCTCAGCGCGAGATCTGACTCTGATCTGATCCGCAACGAGCTTGTTGCAAGTAAGCCGCGCCCCATTCTGTGCTCTCAGTAGTTTATAGGTCCCTCGAAATACTCACATATTACGTTTCTTCAATCGCAGTTTTCCTCACCAAGCTCGAGTACTACCAGGGCATCTGCTTCATGACGACCAACCGTATGGCCAGTCTGGACCACGCTATCCAGTCGCGCGTTGACCTGTTCCTGCGGTACGCTGACTTGAACATCGCGGCGCGTCGACAGGTCTGGCACAACTTTATCAAAAAGACGGGTGTTGAAAAGTTCGATGTCGGCGATGAGGATCTGGACGAGCTGGCCAAGCACGAGCTCAACGGACGCGAGATTAAAAATCTCGTAAAGACAGCGCACCTGCTGAGTCTAAAGGAGACGGATAAGAAGATTGACATGGCAAGGTTGTCTATGCTTGCCAATAACAGGCTCCAATCACTTGCAGCGATTCCGAAACCGTGGCTGGGCGGAATAGAAAGTAAGCAGTAAAAGTCCAATATCCCCTAGCTGTCTTCTACGCTATTCAAATTCTTGTATCTAGAGTAAAGTTGAATGGCTTCTCTCAAAATTATCAAGTTGCGTGGCATATACTCTACCAATAGTCATCTAGTGAAATGAGATGAAATTAGTAGTGAAACTCTTCGGCAAGATGATCTAGAAATGAAGATGGCTGGGGTCATCGCTAAACCTTCTGAATTAGTCCCATTTAGGATTGGATGATAAAATGTCAGATTGCGGGTTCCTGGATAAATGAGTTCAGCTTGGAACTGTCCATGAGGATTAACCTGGGACCAACAGAGAGGTTTGTCATTTGTATCCAACATTTCAATGATCACAAAATCATTCAACCCATCCCCATGACATAGTCTCATTTATACCTTCCCTTCTTTGGTTTCTCTTTTCGAAGTCCATGCATTTGAAAATGTTGGAGTGGAGCAAGGATGGCAATATCTCGTATTCGTGTTTTCGAACAATCGACTGATGAATACGGATGGTGTTTGTGCCAATTTCAATTGCTTTGCACGGAAATGCCTACTTCTCGAAGCCTATTATCATCATATCGACTAGCCTCTTCTCCATCGACTCAGTCTCTTATGCCTCTCTACATTCTTAACAATTCCAAACTTCCCGCGGTCCATTATTTCAGTCTCGTCAGACTCGCAAAAGTCCAGCTCACTATCAATTTGCACGTCAGTCCTACTAGCCGTATTAAAAAATAGTTATATTACCAGTGCATCTTCAGTTCATGATTGTTTTCGCCAGTCCAAGAGTGTGAAGAGTGAGGGTTAACACGCATCGGCAATGCTGTTGCGCCACCCCAAAGCCATCACTCGGAAATTTGAGTTCAGTTTAACACCGCGACAGGTGATTGCATGAAGAAAAAGAAAGAACTATGAGCGACAGTATGGCAATTGAGTCAAGTGCAAGCCTAAAAATAATATATACCATCGAAATACATTGGGAAGTTTGTGAACCTGCAAATTCTAAATCATAATCGCACAACTGTCCTTTGCTAAGTACTTTCAGTAAATTTGCAATCGCAAAGTGTTCATTCTCTCCCGCCAATCTAATGGCCTCCTTAAGACCGGTCCCACTATGCGTATTGCCCTTAGCCCCAGCATTGAGCAGAAGCTGAACCATATCTAAGCGACCATGCTCGGCTGCCCCTTCGATGGCATACCTGCCCTCAGTAAATGATAGGAGTGCGTTGACGTCTGCACCCTTCTCAATCAACATACTCACCAATACCAGGTTGCCAGATATAGCTGCCCCTTGGAGGGCTGTAATTCCACCCACAGCGGCGGGCTCCTATCCATAATCATAGATGCAAAGCTATTTAGGTATTGCCTATCGTTCTCATTTGGGAGTGATTTGCAGACCATGATTTACACCGCTCATGCTGCTACCCGTCTTATACCCACCTACTCTCCACCTGCCAACAAAAAGTTCAAACTCGCGTAACACAAGGGGTTGATGCCCCATCGACTGCTTTATCACAAATGACTCTCCAATTGATCAGATAACGTCACGGGTTGTTCCGTAGTGGGTACTCGGTTATCTCCCGGGGAGTTCCGGGCGTTCACGTTTTCGGAATCCTGAAACGGGTTGCGCTCAAAATACACTGGGCAGATTAGTATCAAGCCACTTTTCCAATCTGTGGCAGGACAATTTAAGGCTCCTTTTTTCACTTTTCTTTCCCTTTTTAGAGTTTTATTGTATGATTGCCCGCCACATCCCGTGGCTGGGACCGGGATGGCCGTGCTCGGTGACAGCTTGTAGGGCCAACCCATGATGGATGCTACCCGATCCACTTTGGCTTAAATTCGATGGAACCTTGCGTGCTGGTGTTTTTATGGGTTCACGGATAACCGGATCGCTTGGGTACGAGGATTAATCAGTGGTTGGCCGCAATCGGGTAACAACCGAACAAGGTGCGGTGGACATGCACGAGTAGGTAGTAATATGGGGGTACATGGAAGACGGGCTGTGTTCCCATTCCAAATACGAATTACAAAGTAGAATAAAGCGAAAATCAACCGTTTGGTCGCTCTTGACCCCCACGTTTTTCTGACAAGTCACTGAGTGAATAATGTTATACGAAATGCGAGTACGCGTAAACAAACAAGGAAAGTGGCAGTTGGTTAAATGAAAAAAAATTGGGTTAGATTGTGAAGCTAAATATATATACAACAAAAATATGTTTACAAGTTTCAAGTCGACTAATATGCTTGAAAGACCAGCATCATCACAGCTGTCGTAATATGTGCAAAACCCCCTCTAAACACCGCAACTGATTTTCTTTATTTAAATGTCATCCTCGAGAGGGCTGAGGCCCTGGGCAGTGCCAATCTTGGCCTCAAAGTAGAGCTTGAGGCGCTCGAGGTTGGCGCGGTCAGCCATGAAGCGGGCAAACTCGGCAGGGTTGGTGGCGGTCTCGTTCCACAGGTTGGGCAGGCCCGAGGGGGTGGGGATGTCGCGGCGGACCGACCACATGCCCTGGCCCTGGTACTCCTCGCTGAGGATCCAGTTGTGAAGCAGCTTGGCTCCCTCGGGGTGAGGGGCGTCCTTGAGGATGGCGGCCGTCTGGGGCCACGAGACGTACTTGCCCTTGGCGGGGACCGAGTAGCTCATGTTGCCGCTGGTGCCCCAGCCACCGCCGGCAGCGAAGTAGGCGGCGCGGGTGCTGTTGCTGGAAGCAACGAGAGTGCCGGGAGTAGCGGTGCCACGAACCCACTCGACGTTCTGCTTGAGGAGAGAGTCGAACCAGGCCTCACCGTACTGCTGCATACTATTCATGGTGTTAGCGTACACTGGTGGCTAGCCTTGACTAAGATTCAAAAACTTACACAAGGTGGAAGGCAAAGAGAACGGCATCGTCGTCGTTGGGGTAGGTGATGACGAGCTTGTCCTTGAACTCGGGGCGCAGCCAGTCCTCAAACTCGACGGGCGAGCTGATGTTGCCGAGCTTGTCGGTGTTCCAGGCACCGCACCAGTTGAAGACGTAGACGCCGTACCAGGCGGCCGTGTCGTCCTTGAAGGAGTGCTCAATCTCCTCGAAGCCGGCGGGGGCGTAGTTGAGGAGAGCGCCCTGGGAAGCCCACCGGGGGTAGTCGTGGAGGGTCTGGAGGATGACGCTGTCGACGTATACGGCGTCGCTGCCAGCGGCCAGCTGCTGGTCAATGTGGACGTCGTGGTACTTGGACAGGTCGACGGTCAGGTTGAGGGTGAGGTCAGGGAAGCGCTTCTCGAAAGCGGCCTTGAGGGCATCCTGCTGGTTCTTCTCGTCACCGCCGTGCCAGAGGGTGATGACGCTTCCCTCCTTCTTGGCGGCCGCGTAGATCTCGTCGAGGGATCGGGTCTCGTACTCGGGCGCGGCGTTGAAGCCGAGGAGCTGATCATAGCCCAGAGCAGTGCTAGCCAAAAGGCCAGTGGCGAGGATGTTGCGAAGCATGGCGAAGACACTGCCGGGTAACGAAACGGGGAGAGTCGAAGGGGAAGAAGAAGAGAATTGTGCTGGGTGGTGATGGCGTCTGCATAAAGTGCGGCGGCATCGATTGATTAAATAGTCCCGTATGCCTGTTTGAGACTGATGAGCTTGTGATGGATGGAACACAAGGCGGAAAAACAAAAGAATGTTCACTTATTGCCCGATCAAGACATGGGATACGACTCCGGGCTGGTGATTGGGCAGTTTCGAAGCCTTGCCCATTGCCAAGGACAAGGTGGGCGCTGCTCCAGGTGGCCCATGCTGTCTCGACTAAACGTGTATCGGTGGAGCGAGGGCGCGCAAACGCCGCTCTCACAGGTCGACGCCACCAGCCGTTGGGGTTAAACTCGGCCGGTGCGTCATGGAGCATGAGGCGTGGGTGTGGCGAGGTGGGCCTTCATCTCGGCACTCGCTGCGGACGAGAGAGTGGGTGGGTGATGCCGCGCGGGTGTGATGAATCGATCGGTAAACCGGACTGCGGAGTAATCCGTCACGTAGCTGCCGAGTGGGAGGAGGCCGTGCTGTCGGACAAGAATACGGTTTAGCACTCGACAAGTTCGCCGAGGGTCCAGCCATCCATGAGCTTTGAGCCCATCCGAATCAAGCTTACTTGCAAGCCAAAGACTATTGCCTCTTTTTGGCTTTTTCTTTTCTTCTGCTTCGTTTGTTTTACACCCAGTCAACCGCTTGGAGCCGCGCGCGGTCGGAAGCCGTTCCGACGCACCGGCCAGCCTTGGACGAAGCAGATGCCATCGCCTCTTTGGCTTTCTTGGCGTCAATCAAGCTCATCCCACCAGGCCGCCGACCCCGTGACAAATCCGGCCAGCCATTGCCCAGCTCGTCTGCACACACAAACACAGACACACGCGCGCGCCGCACAGTTGGGAAATTCAGGAACAAGCCTTGAAAAACCGGGGCCGCCGTCTGATCAGCACCTTGTCTCGCCTGCATCCTGCTCGGCACAGCCAACCGAACGACCCAGCCAGGGCCTGACGGGGGCTCTTTTCGGAATGTGGGATGTGCTGCTTGTTCAATCTCCAACGGCCTTGAAACAGCCCATCCTGTCACCAACTTTAATCCGGATAAGCGGCCGGCTAGGCGGAGCCATGGGCTCCGAGCGATTTCGTCCCATCTCCTCCCACAGCCATCAGGAGATTTCTGCCCTGCATGTAGTCAGCGGCTGGCATCACCAATGGGGAGGGGCCCAGCAGGGATGCTTGTGTCGCTCTCGGTCTGCTCGGCCCATTAAGATCTGCGCGTGAATGGATCAATTGGTGCTTTGTCATGGCTTAGGCTTTGGTCTAGCCCGTGTCCATCTTGGCCCCCCCTGGTGCTTTACTGGGACTTAAAATGAGATAAAATTGTCACGATTGGCGGAGCCCATGAAACCAAGCTTCTGCGAAAAAGGAAATCTCCTACGGAATATTGGAACCTGCATGTTTTTACTTTGAGAAGCCGTCTTACCTAATTTTCCCCCAGAACTATTGGCACGCTAGGATCGCGTGAATGGTTACAGTACGGAAAAAGGAAGCCCAATTGCCATGGGCCACTGCATCATAAAGCCTTGGCACAAGGCACTTGGTTACCTCATAGAATTAAACATGGCAAGTGTCTGGCGCCCGGTAGCAGGCCCAGGCCTTTGAACATGGTGGTACGGGACGGTAATTAGAAATTGCGCCATGCCCCCCGTGAAATAAATGCCTCTTGAATCGTCTCCAATAGCCATCGCATCAATCATTCGCTCCCGTATACATCGACTGATGGTTTCGAGATTTCTCGAATTGATCTCTCGGTCCGGTTTTCCCACCAACCGGGGTGAGCGACAGACGTCCATCAGGCTCCCTCTCCCCCTTTCCTTGGTGGGTTTGGCAGAAAACGACATGGCCTCTTCGCATGGTCAACCCTTGAAGGCCATGGAGATTTTGGTTCACGTGATATTTCAGCACCGACATCACATGGCTTTGCTTCCATTCCGATCATTTTGTCCACCGGCGGGCCGCCACGCTTCCCGCCATTCCATGACATCTTCCCCTTTGATATCCGACCAATGGCGACATGCCTGTTGAGAAAATAGGCCCATGCGGAAATTAGACACCTTTCTGCATCATTGCTCCCATGTCTTGCAAGATGCATGGTTGTTCGTGCGACGGTTGTCTACGATCCAGTCCTCAGCCATTTGTAAAGGTAAATAAATAAAAAACAGCATTTTCCCAATCGGGTACAATCGGGCTTTTCTTGGCTCCTCTTTTGGTATTTGCATGTGGTTTTCTCAAAAAATCAAGTGGCCAATTCCATTTGACCATATTCCCCCAGCCGCCTTGAATCAGCAAACATTCTCAGTCTCTCGTCCTCGGCAGTCCCAACGCAAGCTCAGAAGCCGAGACATGTTTGGCCTCGGGTATCTGGTCTAGCCACCTCATGCTATTCGTGTTGAGGCTGGTTGTCATGTTCCCACGTTGGCTAGCGTCAGTGGCCGCAATACATGCGCCTTTTGCAACGTTGCCATCGCTTGGCGCATTCCGCCATCACCGCATGCTAATGCCACCTTGAACTGGTCCCAGACATTATGCCCAGCAGTAGCCTAATTCAGAAATAGCTTCACGGGCTTTGTACGAACGTTGGCGGGCGCAGGCCACTGGGCTTGAACGACCCTCAGAGCGACGGATCAAACGGGCGGTAGTTTAGCGCCTGCATGGTTGGCTGAAATTGCAATCTTGAAAGGTTAGCCTCACCCGCAAGCACTAAAAAAGGCCGGTTTTCCATTTCGGGTCGTACATTATTATCCAATCGAGTTCCACTACGGGCCGTCAGCATATCGAAATAGAGCTCTGCCCTCAACTCTACTTCTCTGCCCTTTCCCTGGAGACTCGGGCCATTCTTGCACGCTCAACAACCTTTCCTGGAGTGCTCACTTGCCCTGTTTTTGGCGCAAAGGCCCTCTAATGGCAAGGTAGAAAGTCGCGCATTCCAGACCCCAATCTTAGACGTCCCAAATTCTCGAATGCCTAAGCAACCTCACCATGTGCTCGATAACGGGCCGATTTTGACGATTCTGTGCAGATTGGGTGAACAAAAACAATTCAGCATCAAGTATTCCCCAACATGATGTAGGATAGCTAGACTTATATAAAGAGCTGTGGTTCGACCTTGGAGAAGCATCATCAACTCAAGCACAAACACCAGCTCAATCATCACCACCACATCCTCCAGCACAACCACCCAACCAATCAGACATGATGCAGTTCGCCAAGCTCTTCAGCGTCGTGGCCTCTCTGGTCTCTGTCACTTCATCCCTCCCCATGGAGGCTGCTGTCAGCCGTCCTACTCTCCGGGTGTACCAGGCCTACAACTTCGCCGAGCCTTACATTGACCTGTACCCCACTCTCATGGAGTGCCGTACGTTTTCCTTTCCTGCCTCAAAAAAAGCTAGAAGCCCAGCTGTATAGGAACATCAGCCGCTGACCACTGCATGCAGAGAACCTTGCTAAGGTGCAGGACCCCAACGTGCCATCCCGCAAGTGGGACAACAGCATCTCATCCATCCGCCTCACGCTCGGAGTTGGTTTCTGCATTTTCTTCGCGTAAGCTATACTTTCACTTCCAACCCAATGGCAAGCCAGTTCTTGCGCTCACAAAAAAAAAACCCAGCGATGCCGATTGCAAGGGCAAGGCACTGGCCGGCCCAGCCGCCGGCCTGGAGAACCTCAGCGTCGCCTTCAATGGCGAGATGAACGACAACATTGAGTCGTACGAATGCTTCGGCACAGGAACCAACGCCACCACCGAGGCCGCCAAGGTGGCCGGCGAGATCTTCAGGCTCCACGAGGAGACGGTCAACCCGGCCGCCGCCCAGACCAGCGCCATTGAAAAGGCCAGCCAGGCCGTCTCCGGCAGCCAGGCCGCAGCCATCGTCCCGCCCGGCAGAAACTAGTCGATTTCATCACCAGCGCCATCACCTCAGTCTCCGTCTCTCGCCCGCTAAAGTCGCGGGAACGCTAAGAAATGGCACGCCACGAAGAAACGCAACATTCGATTCTACTGCTGGCACTGACGGCCGGTATAATTACTTGATATCATTACTGTAAATATAGGCTTTAATGCAATTTTTTTCACCTTCATTTTACCAGCAGCATTTCTTGCTGCGTGCTGGCCAATGGGCTGTTCTGTCTTGTGACGGTTTCACTTGTCAAACGTGGCTGTCCAGGGTCAAAGCTGCCACCGCTCATTATTGAACAGAAAGCTCCTCGCATTTTATACGTGTAATTGATCGTAGCCATCATCCTCTCCTCTCTCTGTGTCCGCTTTTCTCGCATCCGCAAAGTGACCTCCGAACCCCAAAAACTCGCCTTCCATTGGCGGAACCTCAATGTCTTTGTTGAGGTTCTGGATGCGCTCTGCGCTCTCCAAGAACCCCTGCCGCACCTGTCCGTACCGCTCCGCCGTCAGCTTCCCATCTCTCTTGACGAACTCGCCATTCACCGTGACGTGCAAGATGTCGCCGACGCTGGCGTGCAGCATCACGGCGGCAATGGGGTCCGCCCAGCCAAGCAGCGCAGGCGAGTCGCGCGCGTTCCAAACCACCAGGTCGGCCTTGGCGCCCTTTTGAATGACTCCGAGATCCGGGCGCCGGAGCGCGAGACCGCCGGAGCGGGTGGCGAGGGCAAAGACCTGAACAACGCTCATCGGGTTGTTCCGCGGCACGCGCCACTGCGAGAGCAGCTGGTCGTAGAAGCGGTACCGCGCCGTCTGCAGCCAGATGCGCGCCTGGGTGAGGATGTCGGTGGAAAAGGTAAAGTGCGTGTCGACGCCGAGCGCGGCCTGGTCCTGGATCAGGTGCGAGTGAGGGTTCGTGTGGCCGTAGTGCATCTCCGACTCGGGCGTGATGGACATGTACTGGTTGTGCACCCGGAGCAGATGGGCTCCCCGCGCCGACATGAAGGCCCCGTGCGAGAAGATGACGGGGATGGAGCCGCCCAGGATGTCCAGGTCCGACAGGTCCTCGGGCATGTTGGTGACGCCCCAGGGACCACCGAGTGTGTGCGTCGTCAGGGCCGCCACGTTGAATTCCTTGGCCAGATCGACGACCTGTTTTACGTCCTCGCGCGGGTCAAGACACCAGCCATCGTACGCAATTGCCAGCTCCGTGTTTGTCCCCTTGAGCATCGACCCCGTCGCAATCTCCCGGAAGTTGGGCACCTGCTGCGAAATCGTGTAGCCGAGGGGTGGCACATTGTGGAATGTGTATCCCCAAAAGACGCGGGCGCCGCTCTCGACCGAGGCCTTCAGCCCGGCATACGCAGTTTCGTTTGACCAGGTATGGTGCGCATGGTCCAGCGTGGTTGTCACGCCGGCGTTGAGGGCCTCGTAAAGACCAGCCAGCTGGCCATAGTAAACATCCTCGGGGCGAAAGGTCGTGGCCGCCGCATACTCGCCATATCGGAAAAAATAGTCTGCCAGCGTCGTGTTGGATCCCAGCGTCTTGAACGCTGTCTGCCACCCATGCCTATGTGTGTCAATGAATCCGGGCGTGATAATCTGGCCTGTGACGTCAATCTCTTCCACGCCCTTGGGGAGGTTTAAAACGGTCGGTTCAGGGCCGACGTATTCGATTTTGTCATCAACGACGAGCAGCGAGCCGCCGCGGATGATGCGGGGCGCGTCGCTATCGCTGTCCCACGCAACAATCGTACCACCAGCGAACAGTTTTCCCGTGGAGTTGGAGTCGACATTCCCAGGCCATACAGCCGCCATCAGTGCCATGAGGTTGACCGTGTAGTTGAACATGCTTTTCATCCTGCCTGGCTTCATTCACACTTTGGCATGGCGCGACGGAACAAGAGCCTTCTTTCTTCCACCTCCAAAACGGGAACGCATTCCGACCAAGACTTGTCCCGCTCTTTAAATAATGCTCGAAACATTCAATCTCACGTCATTCAAGCTTAAATATAGCCGGAAATACCTTGTCGCTGAAGAATGCCGAATGCATTGGTTGGCCATGACGTAGCCGTAAGCAAAAGTGCGCCAATGCAACCCTATTTGTGCATTTGGGAGAAGCCGACTCGTTGGACAAAATAGAAACAGGCCAGAGATTGCTACCCGTAGTGGCAACCGCCGAAGTTGACGGTTTGAGATGATTTGTCGGATTACATATCACAAAGCCGGAGCTGAAACAAGAGTGCAAACTATCGGATTTTTAATGAATTTTAGTATTGCAAGTAGGTAACAAATAGTCTGCAAAAATGCCAAAATAGTGAGTAGAAATGGCCACATGACTAGGCCAACATATATGAATGATGGCTACCAAAAATCTCCCTTTTCTAGGAGAAATCGGTATTATATGTGCAATTGGAAATTGTTTGCGGTCATTGGTACGCTTGTTCCAAAGTAGCAGCTTTATTCCCCAGACCCCAATCCCCCAACCTAGAACTTATTGTCAACGAAACCCTACAGCCAACCACTTCCGCCACCCCAACCTTGCAAAGGAAAATTCTCAATGCACATCCCCCAACTTCCAGAGTCCTTCATGAATGAAATAAGACATGAAATCCACTCTTGAGCGTTACGCTAAACCCCACCCTCTAGATATCAAGCCTCTCTCCACCGCCACCTCTCCGTGTGGGTCCCCCACTTCCGATACTTAATGTAAATGATTTAAATGAGAGGCTGACAGTTGTAAATTTGAATCAAGAATAAATTCACATATCCAATTAAGCTTCGATTTGAAATAAGAAGACCTAAAATTTGCTACAAAACTACTCACAAACAACCCAATTTAGCCACAAGTTGGTTCCCTCTTCTATTTGCTTGATCGCGCATAGGAAAGAAATTAACTCGATTAGTGCCCTCCACCAATGCTGAAGAGATCACTTCCGTGCTGCACGCCTATGGCGCAGCGCTAAAGAGCCGCAATGTGGAGGAGGCTGTTGCGCTCTACACCGACGACGGAGTCATTCTGCCTCCGCACTTTACAGCTAGCGCAGGCACGGAGGCTCTGCGCGAGTCTTACACTCGCATCTTTTCTACCATTCAGCTCGTCATCGCCTTTGACATTTTGGAAATTGTCGAAATGTCGCCAGAGTGGGCCTTTGCCAGAACGACGGCTGAAGGAACCAAGACGATGCTGGCGACGCAGGAGTCGGAGCCGCACCTGAACCAGGAGCTTTTCATTATGAACAAGTTGGACGGAAAGTGGAAGATTGCTCGATATGCATTTTCGACAATGAAGCCGCTAGTGCAAAATGGAATCCGAAGAAGTTGAGGTGACGTCATGGACGTGACAGGACTATTCGTCATGCCATGACAAAGGTCAGTGGCCAAATTTGGATAAAAATAAAGAATAAAGAAATTTAGGAACGTTCCTGAATATTTGGCTTCTGTGGTGTGGATTTCTGTTGCTGTGTTTTTGATCTTGATCATGACTCATTGTTTGGAGATGTCATGAGCACAAAGGAACACAAAATCGTTACAACCGCAGTGACTGTCACCTTAGTCTGCGCAAGCTTATTTAATTGTCGTAGGCCTTGCAAGCTTGACACACATATTTGCAATGTTGCTATACCATGATGTGCACCGCGACCTGTTCAGAGCGACACGACATGCATTGAAAAGGTCGAATCGAATCAGCCTATCAAATTCCAAGTGACACCAAAACAAAGGCTATCCCTCATTCGCCGCTCTACTGGCAGCAATTGTACCCAATCCAACCCTCAATTCTGCCTTACCCTGGAGTCACATGTCAACCTCGCCCAAGGCAACAAGCGAACCAGAGTGCGAATCAGAATTTCAACGAGCCAGCTTACGCGTTAAAAGTTAAACGGGGGGGAAAGGTGCGCCACTCATGCTTGGTAGCGTCTTATTTGGCGAGACTGCGCACACAAAGTACATACGCAACAGTGCTGACCTAAGCGAATCAATCAGGCTGCCAGTCTAGTCACGATTGCTGCCTGCGCAGGGCGATAGCCCATCATCTTGGCGGTCATCTCTTTTTGATCCCATCTTCAAACCCCGAGCAGAGCACCCGAGCATCCTTCGCCTCACCCGCGCGCACAGTCACCATGGCCGACCTCATGGGGGAATCCCGCAGCATCGCCGACGACTGGAGCGAGATCGACGATGCATCCTCGGTGCTATCGCTGTCGTCCGAGGACGACTTTGCCGTCTCGCAACCAGCCTCTTCCCTGCTCAAGCCACTGCGATCCCCCGATCTGGAAGCCCCGTCGGTGCCCCAGGAGCCCATCCGGGCGGAGACGCCATCCCCAGAGCCGAAGCAGCTGCTCGAGTCCCCCGGCAACAGCGTCATCAACCACAAGCTGCCTGGCTTGATTGACGCATCACCAAGCTTACCCCCCGGCAAGCATGTCGATGATGCACTGACCCCGCCTCCGCCCTCCGCCTCTACTTCTGTCGCAGTCGCTGTCGATGCCGACACCCATGCTCCCAAACCCTGGCCCGTCAGCCAGGAAGACATCCGCAATCCTCACTACTACCACAAGACGCTGTGCGCAGCCATCGAGTCAATTGAAGCCACCGCCACAACGGCCCTCGAGCTCGGCGCTTCCCGCATCTCTACTCTCTCATTCCTCAAGTCCACCTGCGACGAGCTCGCCAAACATGCCAAGGAGCTGGAGCCCATTCTTAGAGGCTACGCCCTGCGCTGGAAAAAGACGGGCCCCCACACCGACCCACAGAACATGCCGCTCAACCCAAACCTGCTGGAGTGGATATCCCATCTTAAAATGCAACTCGACAATTCCCAAATCGAGATGAGTCGTATACATCCACAGCCCGACAATGGCGAACATCGCCACCGACCTCTCAAGGCCAATTCCATACCTTTGAACGTCAATGTGGCCTTGGCAGGCTGTGCCGAGGCGCTTGAGGATGCCCTCACCACAATTGAGGATTTTATGCCCATTTTCAAGAGGTAAGCCATGTGCACTCTTCCATCCGCTGTATTTTTAGTGCTAACGGGCTCCAGCGATTTTAACGAGGCACTGACGCGGGGCATGAGTATCCCTTCCAAGGGGATCGGCCTAATCGCGTCTCCACCTCGCCGCGAGCCACCACATCCGGATGTGGCCCGGCTTCGACAAGAGCTGTACCCCCTCAAGGACCAACTTCGACAAATAAACGCCCTTCTCAGCCTCCTTTGCACCCCAAAGGCCCCGGATGCCCTCCCCGACGGCCCGCACACTATCCAATGCTTGGAGCGCATCATTGAATCTGTCTCGACCATACTGACCAACCATGCTTCAGAGTGGTTGGAATCTGGCTTAAACCCATCGTCAACCAAGAGCATCTCGTACCAAGAGTTTTTGGCCCTGGAGCCAGATTTGTTGCAAGACCTCAGTGGCCGGCTGCAGCAAATTTACGAGGATTTGGTCGTCGATGAGGGTCAACAGTCGAACTATACGGCGGAAATTGTTCGCAATCACCAGATCGTCCTTCTCGCAGAAGGTGGGCTGCTGAATGAAATAGTTTCGACAGCGGAGCTGTTGGAGTCGCTTGTACTCCCAGATAATTAGCGGCCCAAAACAGCATGGGAACTACTGAGGTTGTAATACTAAGTGGGGAAGTGAACAGGATTTCTGCACCCCAGCTGTAGCTCGCGTGTATCCACAACTGGAGCGGAGCAGATCTCGCTCGACAGTCTCCATGGGGTTATCTCAGGGGTAAGGGACTAGAAGTGTCTTGCTGGTCGTTTTAACGTATTGATTGTGATTCAAATGCAAGCTCTGCCCTGTCGAGCAGTATCACTGGAAATTGATAGTCTTTGTATGATGCAATATGCAATCCTCAGGGGATAAAGCGGCGCAAATTCGCCTAGCATCACTAGAGCAGTCTCAAGGAGGGTCTTGAAAATTCACGGCGACATGGATCATATCCCCATTCCTTCACAAAGTGTGTGATGCGGATTCGCCAAGTTTCATAGACGGTATTGTCAAAGTGGGCGAGTACTCTGCAGGGGAAAAGAGAGTATCCGGTCTATCCAGGGAAAGGCGAGGGCGAGATGGTGTGCGTGGTCCATTAGGGCAACCAAAAGAACGGTTTATTTCCTGACTCATGATTTGGGTGTCGGAGCAATCGATAGCGTAAAGTAGTCTAATTATTGTCCCCATGTTGCCGCCCTCTTCAGACATGCTTAAAATGACGAGACCCCGTTCAGGTTGATTCCATCTACATTTTTGTAGCGATATCATGGCCAAAGTCTCGGCAAGTGGCACAAGCGGCCGCCACCACTCGTTTCAATCAGGCAACCCGCATAGCCAATCCCCATGCTGCATTTCACGAACTGGGATACCTGCCCCGTTCCAACGATTCTATTATGTCCGCAGAGAGTCTAAATCTCCATCCTCGTTCTGGTTTCGTTGACGTTCCTAATCATTATGCTTCAGGGAGTGCATATGTGCCTTCCTTGGACCCGTGAACTTCAGAGCGATGCTCCTGTCTCTTGTACCACGCATTTGGGTTATCAAAAGCTGCGTCGCATTGATCACATGTATGAGGAGCCTGATTATTGCACAAATTGGTGAGGACAGTTAGAAGATTCATAGGTTAAATGGCAGGCGCCTTGAGTAGAACGTACCTTTGCTCTTTCACGGATTTCTTTGGGCGCATAAACACCCCTCATGCCATCCGTAAAGACGGCAAATATACCCATTTTTCCATCGTCAAGGATCTTCTCATCGTCGGGCAGAGTATTGCCGTGCGATAAAATTTCCTTCCTCAAGTTCTCAAATCCCACAGGTGGTTCTTCTGGCAGGTCTTTCTCCAGATGGAGCTCCAGTTGGGCCCAAATTGTGACCAAGCATATGTGACGTATGCAATGGTAGAGTGATCGCATCCCTCTCTGGAAGGAATCAGAACACGGAAGTGAACCTTGTCTGCTGTACCACCTGAAGCCGTTATTTTCTTGTGGAGTAGTTTGGAGATTTCATCTTTTTCGGGGTGATCCTCGTACAATGGAGGGATGCCGTAGGTATCATGTAGATTATTGGCAAGCAAAAACTCATCCAATACCGCGACAGAGACTTTGAATCCGCGAAGAATAGTAGTTGATCCCATTTTGTGGTATGATCGGATAATTGGGAATTAGGTTGTTTTGAAAATGAATTTTGGGATGAGTTGAATGGCGGATTTGGGTTTGGAAAGGGGAGAGGAAGAACTGGACAGGAAGCCACGTATTTGAGCTACTCATGTCTTGTGGGTCCAGAATGGGCGCTAAGCCTTTGATTATGAGCGGTTTGCCTTTATTTGAATAATATGTGATTCGAACCCACACTTGGGCAGGTTGGCACCGAAAGTATTGTTGGTTTAAAAGGAATTCTGAATGCACGGTTGGCCCACTGTTAGGGGTCGTTACTCGTTTGATCTTGGTGTCTCATAATGATGAAGGGGCAGGAGCTATCGCTAATATTGGCGCTATCCATTGTGTGGTTTAGTTAACTGCAGGTGAAATAATGTGTGATACTCTGGTTAACGGACAGATACCTAGCTACTAAGATAAAATTCGAATTTTTGGAAATGGATTGTCGATGCTGGTCCACAGACACAAGACAATGGATTTGTCGATCAAGTATACCTACTCCACCGCAACAACCTCCCCAGTGAGAGAAGGGGATGACATGATGAATGGGAAACTGTTACTGCTGGCAAGAGTTCGCGAGCCACTACTGATCGCTGTATTGGAGGCAAGAGTGAATCGCTAGGACTTTGCCCGAACCTATAGGGTAGGGGACGTTCAAGATTGTGGGGAGACTCGTGAGCGAGAAAAATAAGGAAGGAAGAACCTAGAGGGAAATGATTTTTTATTTACACTGTTCCGTTATTATCCTCGTCACGGAAAACATGGGGCTCTCGTAATACCTACTTGAGTGCATGGGACGCGATTGGGACCTGCATCATGTAAAGGTGGGGTTTATATGAGATTGCTCAGATTGACAGGGTAAATTGGCAGGTTTATGGATGTACAGTTGTTTCGGATGCTTGGACAAGCATTTTTCTTGCCGATACCAGACATGCGAGCGTTTTGTCAATGAAATGTCCAGCATCAAGTTCCCATCGAAGGTGTGGAGGGAGCTTAGAGAGGGATCGCCAGATGTGGCTTAGCCCGTGTGGCTAAGCGAACGCGTAGACGCGTCCTACATTGCCATTCATCATTCATTTATGCTCCATCACCCATTGTAACAACTATTGTTGGCCCAAAACTTGCCAGAATGCCGCCCCGAAAGCGAAGTGCACCGGCCGCAGATGCCGAGGAGAATTTGCCCAAGAGACGCTCGCTTCGATCTGCCGCCCGCAGCAATGAGACCAAGGCTGAGCCTGAGCCTGTTGCTGAGTCAGTCGCAAAGCCCAAGAAGGGAGGAAAGAAGGAACCCAAAGCCAAGGAGGTAGCCGAGCCCAAAACAAAGGCCAAGGCCCAAAAGAAGGAAAAGGAAACCCCCAAGAAGACCAAGGAGGCCAAAAAAGACATCTCCCCCAAGTCCGAGAGCAAGTCCGGTGCTCCGAAATCATCCAAATCCAAGGCGGCCTCTGAGGAACCGGATGTTGACTCAATCCCGACCCACAACCCCGATGCACCAAAGCACGATGGTGAATGGTACTGGTTGATGAAGGCGGAGCCGGAAACCCGCATGGAGAATGGCATCGATGTCAGGTTTTCGATTGACGACTTGCGGGCCAAAACGAAGCCCGAGGGATGGGATGGTAAGTTACCTGTCAAGCCGCTATAGAGATTTGGAACTGACTCTCATCTAGGAATCAGGGCATACGCAGGTAACTCTTTTTTAGCAGGTCATGCGATTCTTGAGCTGACAACGCACCAGCACGCAACAATATGCGCAACATGAATGCGGGCGACAAGGCCTTCTTCTACCACTCCAACTGCAAAGAGCCCGGCATCGTCGGCATCATGGAGATTGTAAAGGAGTTTTCCGAAGACAGTACGCAGCTTTACTCATTCCCCCTCTCGGCGAAAAAACGTTACTGACATGTTTCCACCAGCCACGGCACGCCAGCCGGGAACTCCATACTACGACCCGACGTCGACAAAGGAGAAGCCCAAGTGGGACCTCGTGCACGTCGAGTTTCGCAAAAAGTTTGCCGTGCAGATCGGGCTCAAGGAGCTGCGGGAGCTGGGGAAGCCGGGGGGCCCGCTCGAGACGATGCAGATGCTCAAGCAGTCGCGGCTGAGCGTCAGCAAGGTCAGCGAGGCCGAGTTCAAGGCGCTCTGCGAGATTGCGGACAACAAGGCCAAGGAGGCGGGGTTGGAGCACGAGGTTTGATGGGGGGGGGTGTCGAGTGTGTAAGGTTCTTTTGTGATCGGAATTGTAATTCTCTTGATTACTTGTTGCAATACCAAAATTTAATGATGATTGGGAACCTTTGAGTCAAGCATCCAGCGTGGCTCGAGTCAAGACAATAAGCTTCACAACACTACAATACACGCAAAGCTTTAATTGTACTTCAGGTACGTTGAAAACGTCCAAATGTATACCATTATCTATCAAGAAGATATGTGCCCGCTAAATCTTTTATGTCATCACTACTATGTACATCTATCAATCGTGTCATGGTCTCTTTCTTTCCCTGTTTCCTTCTTTTTACTTTTTTGCTTCTTTTGTACACTTTTTACTTTTCCAGCTTGCTGGCCTCGTCAGTCTCGTCTCGGGACTGCTTGAGGAAGGGAAGCAGGGTGGTTCCCCCGGTGCCGGTGAGCTCCTTGGAGTCCTGCTGGGACGAGGTGCTGGCGAGGTTCTGGGGGCCGGCCTTGGAGGCGTTCCTGGAGGGCAGGATGATGTAGCGGGTGACGAGGGTGATGTGCTTGTTGCGGAAGAGCGTCAGGGCGTCGGCGGCGGCCGTGTAGGCGGCGCGCAGGCGCTGCTGGTCCTCGGTGACGGCGGGCAGCATGGCCAGCTCGCGGATGCTGCCCGCGCGCGCAATGTGCGTCAGGAAGCGGCTGTGCGGGCCCGGCATGTAGTCGCGGATCAGCTCGTGGTAGCTCCGCTCCATGCGCGCCTCGGGCTTGGACTTGCCCTCGGGCGAGTGCTCCACGCCCAGCACGATGTCGAAGAACTGGATCAGCGAGCTCTGCCCGTTGCTGCCGCCGCGGAGCTGCAGCCACTCGCCCTTGCCGTCGCCCTCGTCGTAGAAGACGCCCCGCGGCAGACCCGAGGCCTCCATGTTCTTGCTGCCGGCCAGGAACGGCCGGATCTTGTAGTAAAACTCCATCGGGTCGCACCGCTCGTACATCCTCTCCAGAAGAACACCGACGCCGTCGATGCACTCCTTGAGGCCCTGCAGCGCCGCGATGATGGTCTCGTAGTCGCGCGTCTTGACGCCGTTGAGCGCCTCCATCATGGGCGCCACGATGGCGCCGGCCTTGGACTCCATGGCCACGCTGATGAGGAGGAACCAGGCTTCCGACTGGCTGCCGGTAAAGGACACCAGCTGGTATAGGTCGTCCATGTTGGTGAGGTCCTCGCCATTGCAGCCAAAGTTCCACAGGTTGGCGGCGGCGTAGGTCAGGACGGGAGGGAGCTCAAGGTGTTTCGACACCTTCAGGAAGGGGACTGAGATTTGGGGAGGGAGGATCTAGTTGTCGTTAGAATTCAACGTTGAAGAAGGACGACCGAATTGTTTCGACATACCTCTGCTGGCTTCTCTCCACCCCACACATAGGCGTGGGTGAGGAAAGCAAGAATCACATAGGCTCGGCGCCACTCGGGCTCGGAGCGCAGACGGTCGGTGGAGAGGACGGGCAGTTTCTGGATGGCCTCTCGCACAACCTGGTTCTTGATGAGGCCGGAAAGGTGCTGGGCAACAATCTCCCAGGGCTCGTAGTATGAGTCTGGGAGAAGCTTCAGAGGGCTGTGCTCGGGGAGGAAGGCGTTGCTGGTGACTGAGAACCGGGCCAGCTCTTCTCTTGTCTTGGCCTGGGTGCCCTGAAGGACGGCGTGTGGAGACATTGCGAAAACGGGTTTTGATGAAAAAGGCAAAGACGGGTATAGGCAAACTCAAAATTAGACAAGTGTCGATGCGGCGGGAAGGGGAGAAGGAAGCTTGTGTTTGGAGGTTGAGGTTGGGATGATGAGACTGGAAAGCCGGGAAGAGGACGTCTAAAGAGTCTAAACAAATACTAGCTGGTGTTCAAGACGGCCATGCCATGCCATGCCATGCCACGGCTCCAGACCAGCACTGACGCTTCTTTACTTCCGACGAGCCAACACAGCCGCTTTCCGCGCGGCGCTCGGCGCCGGTGTTAGCGGCGGTTCATGTGACGGCCCCTCGCGTGCTATCAAAGCGGCAACTCCAGCCTCCCGGATCCGGGCTCTATCGAGATGCAGCCAATCAGGGCGTGCGCGATGGCGTAAAATGGGTAATGCAAGGGTCCCCCTAGCGCCCCGAGTGATCCTTTTGGTGGGCTGTCTTCGGATGGCGGAAGTTCGGATGATAGAAGGGCCCCCCTCTATGACCATCCGACGATCCGCGCCAACTCCACACCGCATCGGAAGCTCGATGATGATGCAGAGGAATGGAACATAAAGTGGTTTCACGAGCCCTCCCCGGCGGACAAGTCGTACGATTCAAAGACCATCATCAACAAGTGTTTCCATCTAGCCGGCTAAACTAGATACTATCTTTAACCATACTATTCTACTCGGTTTGGACTTGTACAACACGCAATGGAACTCTCCGCCTATGTCGACCGGCTCCGAAACGGGGATGCCGCCAAGTTCCCCCATGACGCCAACACCCTTGCCTTTGCTCAGAACCTCGACTCGCAGGACAAGCTGAGCCACCTGCGCGATGAGTTTATCCTACCCACAAAGGCATCCATCAAGAAGAAGTCGCTCGACGGCACCATTCCCGGTACGTCTTTTGCCATTCGGTCAGCGTAGCAGCAACAGTAGTAGCTAATCCCCGAGCTAGGCTCCACCAAGTCGCTCAACGGCAGCAACGGCACTTCCAATGGGCAGCAGACTCCCCCCGAGGAGCAGGGCATCTACTTTGTGGGCAACTCCCTGGGAGCGCAGCCCAAGGCGGTGCGGCAGTACATTGAGGCCCAGCTGGAGACGTGGGCGTCGATCGGCGTCAACGGGCACTTTTCGCAGCTGGGCAACTCGCCCATCAAGCCGTGGCAGGACATGGCCGAGGACTGCGCCGTCAAGTCGGCCGACATTGTGGGCGCGTCGCCCAGCGAGATTGTCATCATGAACACGCTGACGGCCAACCTGCACATGCTGATGGCCAGCTTCTACCGGCCGACGGAGAAGCGGCACAAGATCATCCTCGAGTGGAAGCCCTTCCCCAGCGACCACTACGCCATCGAGAGCCAGATTGTGTGGCACGGGCTGGTGCCCGAGGCGAGCATGGTCAAGATCCAGCCCGACGACGACTCGCTCATCCCCACTGAGCGAATTCTGGCGACGATTGACGAGCACGCCGACGAGACGGCGCTGATCCTGCTCCCCGGCATCCAGTACTACAGCGGCCAGCTGTTTGACATTCCCAAGATCACGGCCCACGCGCAGGCCAAGGGCATCGTGGTTGGATGGGACCTGGCCCACGCCGCCGGCAACGTCGAGCTCAAGCTGCACGACTGGAACGTCGACTTTGCCTGCTGGTGCACCTACAAGTACATCAACGCGGGCGCCGGGTCCATCGCCGGCGCCTACGTGCACGAGCGCCACGGCAAGGTCGAGTTCGACGCCGACACGGGCAAGCCCGTCTACCGCCCGCGCCTGATGGGCTGGTACGGCGGCGACAAGAGCGTGCGCTTCAACATGGACAACAAGTTCCTGCCCACCGTCGGCGCCGGCGGCTACCAGGTGTCCAACCCGTCGGCCATTGACCTGGCCAGCCTGTCGGGCGCCCTGTCCGTCTTCAACAAGACGAGCATGAAGGAGCTGCGCTCCAAGGCCCTCGTGCTCACGGCCTACGCGGAGCACCTCCTCGACCAGATCATTGCCGACTCGGGCAGCTCTGAAGCTCCTCTCTTCCAGATCCTGACCCCGCGCGACCCCGCCCAGCGCGGCACCCAGCTCAGCGTCATGCTCCGCGACGGCCTCCTCGACGACGTGAGCGCCGCCCTCGAGGACAACGGCGTGCTGTGCGACAAGCGCAAGCCCGGCGTCATTCGCGTCGCCCCCGTGCCCCTGTACACCCGCTTCGAGGACGTGTGGAGGTTCATGCAGGTGCTCCGCAGCGCACTCAAGATCTAAAAGTGTCGCAAAGTTAAAAAAAAAAAACGAAACAAAAAGGATGCAAAAAATGGAGTGGAATAATTGGGGAAATTGTATAGGCCATGTTTTATTGACTTGTTAGCGAACCAATCATGTAACAAATATTATGACTTTTCGAAATGCAGTTACGTCACTTTTGTGATGATAGATCTAGGGTCCAGATCCGCGTGTCAAGACTATGTGCGTGTATGCATCCAAAGGGTGTATGCTGATTCGTCAATGGATCGAGTTTGAATCAACCCCTCGTCTCTTCTTCCCCGACGACCCCATTCTCGGTGGCGCAACTAGAAGGGAATCCCCGAAACTACCACCTACACCCCCAGCCAGGATCTTCATCCTTGTGCCGACTACAACCATGAGAGTTTGTCCCGCGCATAGTAAAGCCGAGATGACGTTGGAGCCGTGGCAAAAATGTGAATAGTGATGAAGATGGAATTGGTCACTTGCGGACAAAGGGAATTGAACAAGAGCTTGGAATCAACGGGAATAAAAAAGGCAGGTAGCCGTTGGATCGGAGCGGAAGCTGATGAATCCTGGTGTATCCGAAGTTCCGTCCCCACCGAAAAAAGCGGTGGTGGAGTATCACTGCATGCGCCCCGTCATCCATTATCACGCATGATTGAAGAGCAAAGGAAGCATGCCGGCTGTACACGTTTCAAACCGGTCCGGCTTTGATCATGAACTTTTTTTTGGTTGAGCCAACGAGAACAAGAGGAATTGCACGTTGGTCAACTTGGCTGGTTAGACCAACAGTAGCCGAGGCCGTCAGCAATGAGTTGCATCTACCGGAGTTGACCAGGGATCAGTGACTAAAGCTGAATTGCGTGCGTAACAACAAGCTGGCAAATAATCCTCACAGAAACAAAGCACAAACAATCTCAAAGACCAAATCATTTTATATTCTTAGCATCTGTGGAGATGCAATTGAGGCTTCGCATTGCAGCCAATGTACAAGTTCATACCATTTTTTTTTAAACAGATAACCCCCACCCACTCCCTTTTTCCTTTTCCCTTTCCCTATTCCTTTCTTTTTCCAAGCCTACCCTGAAGAGACAAAAACCTGCAGATAACCTACCCTAATCCCGGAATGACTAATGACGCCTAAAGATGGTGTGCAAGATCAATCCCGCCACCGGCGTCCAGCAAGGTAAACAGGTTGAGTGCTGACCCCGAGTCTCCATCTACCCCGAGGTTTCCGGTCCAATACGAGGGATCCGGCGTCTGCAGCATGGAATCAGTCATGCCAAAAAAGGCAGAATCCAAGTCTCCGAACCGAGGAGACGCTGTTGTCTGCAGCCCGTTGTGCTGCAAAAAGGAGCGCTCCAGCGATTCGCGCGGCCGCATGTTGCTCGCGGGGCTGGGCGTTTGCGCAACCTCGTTTGACGACGTGGGGGACCTCGACGACGCGAAGCCGACGTCGCCGGCAATTAGCCCGAACAACTGGCTTGAGCTTTCGGTGCGGCGGAGGCGCTCCTGGAGCTCCCGCTTCTCCAGAGTCTCAAGTGCCGTGTTGAGCAGCGATTGCGCAATGAGGGAATATTGCCTGGCATGGGTGTCGTGCTTGGAGCAGTGGTCAAGGGCCTGGATGGACATGCGCGTGTACTTTTCAAGGATCCTGCCGAATCCCCCCAGCAGACCAATGCCGAGAACAAGGGAGCTGGCAAACAGCCATGACCTGGTCAAGTCAAGTCAGCACATGGGTTTTGTAGATAAAAAACAACTCAGCCCAAGAAAATTGCGGGCGGCGGCGGACTTACACCAAGATAGGGACGCGACCGACCAGGGCTCCCCGCTGAATCAGATCGATAATCGGATCTACCATCAGGCTTGCGGCGTCGATGCACGCGTCGGCCAATCTGAGCTTCCCAGATGTCAGAGCGGACCGCCCGCCCGACGGCTGCGACCCGTCGGATAAGCGCTGACACAGCTCGTACATGAGAAAGGGGCGCGACACCAGCATGACGGCGTAGTAGTAGGTTGACAGGATCTGGCACGCGCCGCCCACCAGCGCCTGGTCTCGCCCTTCGGGGTCTGCGAGGACATCCTTGAGCGGCTTGAGCCACCGCGAGGACCAATCGCGCAGCTGCAGCGAGATGCCCTCGGTCAACTGCAGCGAGATCTTCCTCCTCGAGTAGATTTCCGTCACGACTCCCTCGAGGATGAGAAAAATCTGCACCGAAGCGTTGAGCAGGTCGGGCGTCTCGCTGTTGCCGTCTTCTGGGGAGTGATACGGGACGGTGCAGTCAACGTCGGACGTCGCCGGCGGCCGGCCCATGGACGAGCTGAGGAACAGGTCGACGACTCTCAGGCTCTTCCAAAGCCGGTCTCGCTGGCGACGGACGTGCGATCCAAACCTGGCATTGACCTCGGTCCTGTGGATTCCAATGGAATACGCGGCGCGGACGGCAATGCCAAAGAATAAAAAGGCGCCATTGATTTGGCAGGAGCACAGCATGTAGAGCGTGATGAGAGTAAATGCCTGGACGCTGGTGACGCTGAGGTTGCCGCTCAGGTTCGCAAAGGCCTTATCGCGCGCGTACTCAAAGTAGTCCTGGGCGCGTTCCTCGTCATCCATCTGGCGGCCAATGGCCAGGACGAGGAAATTGACAATCGAGGCCGCATCGTCGGGCTTTTGCGGGAGATTGGCCCAGATGACGAGGTCCTGCAGAAGGGTGTCGTTTTCGAACAGGTCAACCAGGCCCGTCGACGTTGACAGGTACGTCGACACGGCGAGGGCGACCTGATCGGGGAAGACAACGGGCACGCTAGCATCGCCGGGCGTGCGCTGAGACTGATGGGCGGGAGCGTTTTCAAGGACCGAGTAGCGGCTCGACTGCGGCGCAAAGGCGTTTTGGCCAACCTTTGTGGTGACGAGCTGGCGCACCGACTGGAAAAACGAGAGCGGCGCGCAGTCGCCGACAAAGATTAGCTTGCCCTGGGCGTCGCAGACGAGACGGGCCTCGCGGGGCACCTCGGTGTCGTCTTCGGGGGAGCCATCGGCGGCGAGGGCATCCTGGGGGTGCTGCTGGTGCAGGCTCTGGTGCTGGTTTCGCTGCTGCTGCACGACCGCGGCGGGCGTGGCGGGCGTGCTGTGTCTTGTAGAATGCGCCGGCCTCGACTCCCGATCCGAGTGCGGCGGTGATGTCGGCTGCTGGGCCGTGTTGCGTCGGCGGCGCTGGGGCGAGTAGTGGCAGGCGTGTGGGCGCTGGCGGCGCGAGCAGTAGCTGCAGGGGAGCTTACCGTCGCACTTGACCTTGCGCGCCTTGCAGCCGTCGCAGGCATTGGCGATGCGACTGCGGATGTATGGCTCCGACATTTGGTGGTGACGGATGTGTGCGACAGCGACGGGGAGAAGTTGCCGTGTCTTAGCCGCCCCGTAGTCCGACGGAAGGCGAGATTGCCCGCTGTTCCGAGCCGCCTGCGAGATCATATGGGCCAAGGTGAGGGGCGCGCACTGCTGCGACCTCGCCGGGCGACGAGGTGGGCCAGGCGAACCCATTAAATAATGGAAATGTCCATATCCAGACTACCGCTGCCTCCCTCCCTTCTCTGCCGATGCCAGCCTCAAGCCGCATCATGGCTGCACCCAATCGAGGAGGAGGCTGCATCGCCTGTAAGCTGCAAGATGGATGCGACCCTCGGCGCCCGCTAGCCCCTGCTGCTGCAACCCCGGCGCAGCCTGTAGCAGCCTGTGGCAGCCCACTGACTCGCTACAACCCCCGCTGCGGGAATTGGCCAATTGCCGACACCAACCTGGCAATTCCACTTCGCTGCGTGCGCGCGTATTCGTTTGAGCTCTTATGAAGACGTTTAGGAATTGTCATGCGAATTGACCAGTCAATTCGTTGGTGTAGCCTTGAAATATAGTTGGACCGGCCCAATTGACGCCATGCTACCACTGCGACCCCGGGAATCCGTCATCAGCTAGCACCAACTCATGAGCTCATGACCGGCAATCCCCGCCACACCATTGGTGCCTCTGTCCATCCGGCTTTTTTTATCCGCAGTAGTTTGGCGGCTTGATTAGTTTGTAATCACTCGTCATTGGATATTTGTTGTTGTCGAGACAGGGTCAGGTGTTCTCCGTCATCAAGTGTCCAATAAGCCATGTTGCCCGCTGTGCAGCGTATTGGTGGTTTTGTAGGCCCTTCACTTCCAGCGGGCACCTGTAGTTCGCGGGAATGGTCATCCTATTTGTAAGCCAAATAGCGTGTTCCTGTGACAAAAAATACAATTTCCAGTTTGCCTTAGACACCGTGCAGTATCACCAAATACTTGTCTGTATTCCGTAAATGGAAAATCGGAATTTTTGGTTGTCTTTTCAACCCAAATCACCTTTCGTGGCGGGCCTCAGGTTTGCCTTGCAGGTTGTGTGCCGAGTCCAAGGCGCACAGCCATCCTCGCCTACGTAACTCGCCAGTCGTTGCTCTCTTGGATATAAAAGCATGGTTCGATAACCGGATAAAACCACCGGCTGTGGTCTGATTGACCTTGCGGACCAATATATGTTACACAGCCGGCCTAAACTGTGACTGTGTGAGCCAATAATACTAGACTGGTGCCCGAGTCTGCACTTTGAATATGTCGTATCACCACAATTTCCCAATAGGACCTCTGTTACCAAGGAATAGTAGGAAACTGCCTGTGACGGAAAGAAGCTAGAACATGCATTGCCACATTTTTGCACGGGCCAAGCGTCAGATTGGACATCGCAAGGCATCAATAGGGCCGTCTCAAGGCTGGGTCAGGCACAGCTTAGTTTTTGCATAAAAAATGCTGATAATATCTGGGCTATTTAGCTGGAAGATTCCCCAGGATGGCGAGCTTAAAAGAAAAAAGCTAGCAAAGCTGACAGCCTTCAGAGCCTTGAGTCATCCCGAGGTTCCTGCGTCTACCGAAAGCATCTCTATTAATTTCAGTTTAGCAATCACCTTTTTACTCTCAAAGTAAAAGTAAACCAACAAAAACAAAAATTTCAAGAAAAGCCTGCCATGGGACCTCCAAGGAAGTGGCATATCGATCGGCGCGTCAACACCCTGATCGCTGGTCACCGCCACCCCCCTCAAGAGGGTGTGATGAAAGGTGCATTGCTTGTCGTAAAGGAACAACGAAAAGGAAGAAGTGCAAGAGAATCTCACAGGTCTCAAATGAAACGTCAAAAACGTGAGCTGGTGAACCGAAACCAAGAAGCCTCAATCAAGCCGGCACAAGTCAACTCCAATTACCTGCGCGCCTGTTGGGACACAGAAAACAGGCCATATCTAACTCCCGGAGTGACCTCGGGGGAGCTGGGACATAACGTGGTCAGGACTTTCATGACAGATGTGGACGTTTCAGATCATGTGAGTGCCAAAGTCAAATCAGTTCAGTCGTTTTGTCCATCAAGCACGCTCGAAGAGCTTCAATCCTGCAGTCCAGCTATTGGATTAGAACACATTGCCCTTCTGGATGACCGCTCAAACGATGGGAAGGCCTCCTTTGCCAGAAGCCATCAAGGTCCTCTCAGCGCCCACAGACTGTATCAAGAGCTGTCAAAACAGGTTAGTTTGTTTTGACATCGTATGTGTAGTCGGAGCTTATCTGGAATTGTTTAGCGGTTTCCGTCCGCCGGAGACGAATGTTGGGAAATTAAAAGCGGAAGAAACCCTGAAAAAGAGTGCAGAATGCTTCGGCCCAACGCTGATCGCCGGTTAATGTGAGGAACCCCCCCCCCCTGAAAGGTCTGCTGAACCAACTTCAACTTGTCAGATTCATCACAAACTTGAACCGATGGGCAATGATGGCCCTGATGCTCACAGCCTCGGACTTTCAAGCATGGGCTTTGAGAAATAGCTTCTACCGATATCTTGAATCCAAAGCCTTTATAGGCTGCACAGTTGCGGTAAGAGTCTTGCAAAACTGCCTCAACCAACTAACAATTTACCAGCCACAGGGATTTCCCGTCTTGGAAATGGCATTCGACATTCCATTCTTTGCTCTTAGAACTGCCAACCAAGGAGAAAGCCCACATGATGTTCGAGGATTTGGGACCCGTCCCCTCAGATGCGTGCAAGAGTTGTCTTTTCTCTCTCCGCCACAAGATGCGTCAAATTCACCCAAGTTGACTTATTTGTGCCAAGCCCACGTATCTGTCCTTGTTGTTGCCGTTGATAACGAAAGATGGGTAGCGTATTGCTTTGTGGACACATATTTTGACCAAGAGTCTTTTGGAGAAAGCGCTGATCGATATCACGCATACGCGTCCAGCGGTGGTGGTGCAAATCCTGATCCCCTCTCAGGTGGGCTCATCAGTTCCGAGCCCCCGATTTTGAACCCTAAACAGTACTTTCTAGCTGTTTTGGATTCCAGGCTACAAAAAGTCACGAATGAATGGCATGAGCTGGTGGTATGGGTCGAGACTCGAATCAAGGCGCACGTAAGCACAGCGGACTCTTGGATACCTACAATCAAGCTACTTACGAAGGGCTAGATCCAAACATGTCCAATGTCATACTCGGGCGCCTCAAAGGAACACGCCTGCCAAACTCTACCTCGCGTTGGAGATTGTCGGCACTGGGCAACCCAAGCAATTGCTCTGTTGTCCCAATTGTCGGAGACCCTAAAGGCTATGAGAACTAATTGGCAGTCGGTAGAGGAAAACGGGGCACTTCAACCACCTTCCGCCCCACACTCTCGTCATCTCGCCTCAATAAAAGCTGTCTTCAGAGATCACGAAGACTATCTGCAAATTATTCATCATTTGCACCATATTTGCGAGCAGCATAGCACCAGGGTATGTAATTCTTTCCTTCAAAAAGGCTCGCTAAGTGATCGGCAGATATCCTTTCATCTCAACCAAGAAGGCATCCAGAATGCAAAAACACAAGCCCGCGCGTCTAGGTTTGGATTGATAATGACCATGGTCATGATTTGCGTACGTCATAAGCCAGTGGTATCCCGTTTCTCTAACTTTGAAGCCAGTTCTTTTCTCCTATTGCACTTGCCGCAAGTATCTTGTCCATGGAACCAAGCGCTATCCCTTCGCCGCTACGGTCAAATAGCACGTCTTTTCTTTCCTTAACCGCCATTTTCACAGTCAGTGCCTGGATAGTCGTGGCCATGATGCTTAACTGGGAAAAAATGAGGCCAATCAAAGTAATTCGATGCACAAAAAGAAAAATAGATTTGGAGGAGCAGTAAAAGTAATACAATACTATGTATGGATAGAATTTAAGACTGGCTATCAATAAACACGTCCGTCATACTGATCAAATACCACGTGCCATCATTTCATCGTGAAGCTCTGGCTCTAAGAAGCGGCTTTGGAAATCTCCACCTGTACTGATAGAACCATGATTCAGCGACTAAAATTAGCTAGTGAATGCGTCGACAATAAACTCCGCCGAGGGAGACATCCACTCAGGGAAGGTGTAGGAGATGTGGGCATATTGGCAAGCCGCACCGGACGAATCGCACACCTGTTGTGCTTTGTTAGAATACAATAGTTCGAATCGCAATTTAAAATGTCTGCATGAAGGGGGAAATTGGAATTAAACACAAGCAGGAAAAACTCACTTGGTCTCCGTAAGCGCAGTTAGCAAGGACCTTGTCCTGCAGACCGGTAGGGAATGACTGGGAGATGTAAGGGTCGCCGAAGGTGACGATAGACTTGATCTTGGC
Organism: Calonectria leucothoes; assembly: GCA_002179835.1. Classification (NCBI taxonomy): domain Eukaryota; kingdom Fungi; phylum Ascomycota; class Sordariomycetes; order Hypocreales; family Nectriaceae; genus Calonectria; species Calonectria leucothoes. Next base: position 78,072 of record NAJI01000360.1, read on the forward strand.
AAAGGACGCCTCGGGGATCAGCTCAGCGGCGCGGTGCATGACCATGGCTCCCTGTGAGTAGCCTACGAGCGAGAATGTCTGCTCGGGGCAGAGGGAGCTTTGGTCTGCAATGCGGGCAGCAACATCGCTGGCGCCCTGCTCAACACCGTTGGTGAAGTCAAAGCTGGCAGGGTACTATGGCAAAATTGTTAGACCCAAAGGCAAAATAATTGAGCGGACGCCCCGAAAATGTGGAAACAAACCTGGACAGGGTAGCCACGAGACCCAGCGAGCAACTCGGTAACATTGCCAATGAGTGGGTCACCAACGCGGTAGCCAAAGGTTCCAGGCTCCGAGGTTCCTCGAGCTATGACGTGTGAGTTCAATTATCCAAAGTTGGCCGATTGGGCACAGAATTATGGATCTGGGTGAGATGAATTTACCTTCAAGGACTTCGAAAGCAGAGCATCCGCTCGGCACATCATCTGGGTTCATGGGAATAGCCTCTCCAAAGGGAGGGTCGTCGGCTCTGGTGCCAGAGTCTGTTGGGCACTCCTGGCCAACGGCGAGGAGCGCAAACATGAGGACACTACCGACGGCAACGCGGACCATTTTGTCTTTTGAAGATGTATGTTGCTTGTGTTGGCTTTCTTCGAATTGTCGATGAGTAAGTTCAGCGGGTATTTTGGTTTGTGGGCTATCTAAGCTTTTTATCTTGATCATGCTGTCGATGAACACTACACGAATTGCCAGATTCGGCCGGCCTATTCGCCGAATAGAGGACTCTAGCCCTCGAAGAATAAATTTAACTTCCTGTTTAGATGCAGTTAAAAATACAAAAAACTCCGCGGCCGAATGAGACAATTGGGCCGCTCGAATCGGTCCATTCATGCGCAGTTTAGTCATCCCTGATGCTTCTCGAAATATCGGCTAACATGATCCGTGGGGTGTTCCCGCGGTTCATCCGAGCCTCGGAGGGGCGATTGGCGCATGATGATGACCGAAACTCTGTCTGCTATGATCTTAAGCTTAAACTATTGCCCTGCGGCACCGGGGAATTATCCCAAGTGGCTGCGCCAAGTGCTCTTTGGTTTGAAAAATGCGGAGATTATCAGACGGATGACAGGCGGGGAACCTGGTTCCTGCTCACCCCACATCCGAAGAAGGGCCGTATAAATCGGGCATGTCTGCTTTCTGCTTAGCTACTGGCGGATTCATTCTGATTCAATAGAGTCCGACCTGGCCGACCGGAGCTGAGATCCACAAACATGCGAGCGGGCTTCTACATAGGGAACACTACGCCGCACAAGGACCAGTGGGCTGCTACAGCCCCCAACACCAACGACATATTATCTTACACTCTATATCTGAAAACAAGGCAATATGAGAATGGCTAAAATGAGAGGTTTGATCAACGTGGACTTTTGTACGTGTGCGGGCGCATATCAAGCATCGCATTGTGCGATACGACCATCAACTGGGACCAAGGGCCGAAAAGAATAACTGGACCTGCAAGCTGGCAGGCAAATGAGCCTTTTTGAGCATTTCAGCCGAAATCGGAGCCGAACCCCCAAGTTTTCCCCTATTTATGTCACCGTGAGCCACATTCTAGGTTGGGCTAGCCCAAGTATCCCACTTGGACGGCAGAGCGGTCCATCATTTAGCGAATATTTGTTCCGCCATTGTCCTCGTATCGCGGCAGCAGATTGAACCCATATTTCGCAGTGGGGATATGGGGTGTTTGAGCCTAGGGCATCTGGGAATTCGGTACGTAAGAGTAATTGCTTGGCGAAATGCATGTTGATCAACAATTCAATTCGCATAAAGAACCCCACGCCCTTGGTCGGAATTAAAATACATACTTGTTTGTTGAACCAATTAGGGCTGCCTTGATTTCAGCTATGCTAGACATAAATAACAACCCCTTGCCGGGGAGACGAACCACTAAGCGATGCAAGGTCCATACATCACCCCCACAACTCATTTATATATAGCACGTACCATTCGGATGTCACCAGGATATTGCAAATGCGTATATTCGGTGAATTTTTCCGTATGGAACCATAAAAATTTATGTTGAGCTTTTGTAACTCTTGATAAGACTGGTAATGGAACTAGATATGTTGACCTCGGGACATGAACCAGGCATTAATCTGGATCCTAGCACTTGAAAGGTTTCGTGATCCCATGACTGTGCATCTGGGATATATCCAGACGTTGACCTCCCATTAGCCATGGTGACAATCATGGTCTTGTTCATGGGCGATTCTTGCTCGATCCTCCAACCGATACGAGTAAAAATCTCCGCGCCAACGGTGGCAATCGCAACATCACCCAGGGCGAGCACCCCTGTAAGGATGTCCACATCTGGGCCTGGTGCATAAGTACCCGGAACACCCTCGCGGGAACTGTCGATTCGAGTTCTCCCCGGACATGTAGCGTTCTTTTGTCGGCTCCAAATTGTAGGGTCATCGTTCCATTCGGATGTGATTGACATGATGCGAATGACTTCCTCCCCAATCATCGTGCCGGTGCTGGTCAGCTCATCGAACAATCTCCGGATCATGACAGGATCTGGCCTATTAGAGACGCTGATGGGGATGATCTTGTCCCTTATTGGCTCTTCAATAGGCTCCTGGGGTACTGTGAGACCGGTGATCGGAACATGCCCCATCGAGGCCAAGTTGTTGGTTCCGGTGCGGCGATAGAGCGGATTTACGTCACCCGATGGCCACTGAGAGCTCAGAGCTACAAACCCGCTGTCCCCAAAGTTCTTCTCGATCCATCGGGACATGGCACCAGGCCAATCCGCACTGGTATAGGCGCCCAGGTAAGACTGTACCGGATGCATCGCGTAGGAGGTATACACGGCGATGGGAGTGTTGTCGGTGGCTGCAAAGGTCAAAACCTGGACCTCTCGGTTGACTGGGCCGGTTAAATTTCCGTCTTGAGTCCAGCGACCGGTGAGGGGATTGAGATAGTCTCTATTCACATTGATGTATGCATTGCCAGTTGAATAGCCCACTTTTGCCGACACCATGCGCGGCAAGGCCTGGTCAACAGCAGCAGCGGCGGCATCAGCAAGGCTGGCATATTGATAGAGATCTCCATTGCCCCAGTGGGGTGTTGACAATACACCAGTGCCGCATTGAGCAGCGCCGTGTGTGTGTGTGTACGAGATGATAATATTAGATTCAGTCGTGTTGAGAATGCTCGCGACTTTTTCTTGTGCAGCCTGGAATACCTGTTGCTCAATGTCTGTCACCTCCACGCTAATGAGTGCTCCAAATTGCCCATCGTTTGAAAATACAATGGCTCGGACGTGTAGCCTTTCAATCTCATATTCGTTCAGAGCAGGCCAGTTGGGGTTGGGCGGAGGCGTAATGTCAACCTTGCCGGTGCCGACCATGAAGCCATCTGTGCTGCTCAGCACCTCGGCAAATAAAAGAGCTAGCACTATCAAGAGCTTATATAAAGTGTTATTGATAGCCATCTGGGTTGTATGTATTGCCGAGGGCTGATCATCTGTCGTTTCTTCTTAGTCCCGGCATACTAGAAGGAAAATGTGTTTTTTGCTCACCCATCGATAGTTGATGCCTTAGATGAGCTGCTGTGTTGGTCGCGCGACCCTGGCTGAGCAAGACGCGAGACCTCAAAACGGAACACAACAATCAAAATAACGCAAACATAATGACGCGTTTTTTACTGCCATCTGGCTTTTTAAAAAAGAGAACCCCTCAATTGTTGGTTCTACTCTTATTTTTTTCTTAAAGTTATTTTAGCTTAATTAAAGCTTTTTTATAATATTTTAACTATAATTAGTATAAATTATAGCTTATATTAAATCTAGTAGATAAATTAATAATTAATACTATAATAATAATAAAAAGTATAATAATAAAAAATATAATTTAAAGTCTTTAAAAAAATAAAATAGGATTTTTTAAATTTATATTATATAAGAATTTTCTATTTTTTTATTATATTTTTATTATTAATTAAAAAAAAAATAATATTAAACTAGATAAGATTACTAGGAGGAGTTTAAGATTTATAAAGTAAAAGTTCTTAGCAATAGAGCTATTATCTTAGAAATATATAAACTAAAGAATTTTTAGAGATTTTATTAAAATTAATTAAAAAATAGGCTAAATTAAAATAGACCTATAATAAATATTATATAAGGTTAGGTAAAGGCCTTTAAAGTAGGCCTAGCATACTATATTAGTAATATTATTAGTAATAAAAATATAGTGGAAATCAATAGTATATATTTACAATTCTTATAAAATTTTAAAGCTAATATTAAAAGAATAAATAAAATATATTTTACCTTATAAATCTAAGAGTAAAATTAAGAATATTATTAAGCTAAAATATAATTTTAAGACTCTAGACTTAGACTGGCTTTTTATAGCTTTATAAATTAAATAAAATCTTAATTTTATTAATAAAAAAAACTAAATCTAATTTTATTTATAATTTATATAGTTTATAGCTAATAAAGATAGAATTAGTAGTCTATTTACTATAGAAATACTATATAAAGTAAAATATCTTAATATTTAACTTTTTAATACTAATAAAAAAAATAGAATATTAATTTTATACTAAAATATATTAAAAAAGGTAATGCTACCTTTTTCTATAGATTTAATTAGTATATACTTAAAAATAATAAAGACCTAAAAAAATAAAAAGTAAATATAACTATTTTTTAAATAATTTTTATTAATTAGCTATAGAATTAGCTATTCAATTAGAGAGTATTACCAGCTTTACTTTAATTTAATATTTTTACTTATTATTTTTATATTAAGTAATAGTATGTTAAATTAAAATAATTTAATATAAATAATTTTAGAAAGTAGAGTAAAACCTATTTAATAGAATAAAAAAGCCTCTAGATAGTTTTATATATAGTCTCACTTTTTATATATATTTTTTTTATATAACTATTTTATTTATTTTCTTTTTTTATTATTTTATTTATATATTTCTTTTTTAAGCTAATTTAATAACTAAAATAATCTATTTAATTTATTTATT
>NAJI01000367.1:0-308493 GCA_002179835.1 Calonectria leucothoes
TTCAGCTTGTGGTGTTGCAAGCTGGTCACGTGAGGCGGGGTCAATCCCGCTATGCCGGGGGTACGCCGGTCAACCCGACGTTTTGCCGGTGACGGATTGAGAGCCGATTCCAATATGATACAAACTATGGTTATTTCCCTAGTAAAGCTATTACCAAAAGCCATATATCACATCTTTTTAGATAACCTATTTTCCTTCTATAACCTCTTTCTTCGGCTCTGTCAGTGTGGGTATAGGGCCATAGGCATAGCCCGCCGCAACTGTGGTATTTATTAGGACCTAGCTAGGCTAAAAGCTGTAGACAATACTGCTGCTGGCAGCCTTCCTTTTAATAAGGTCAAGGCTATTCCAACCTCTGATAATAAGGTTAATCAAATAGCATGGAAAGACAATACCCTTGTATTACTACTGTTAATTATATTTATAGGCGATAAGAAGGTTGTCTATTAGCAAAAAAAGCCGATAATAGATAAAATCTTTGTACGGCCAATATAGCGTTTTTTTGGTGCCAAGCCTATTAAGCAGATTTTTATCCCGGCTATTGCCCATACCTATAACAATAAAATAAATACTATTAACTGGGGTAACCAAATGTGGTCATATTGGAGCCCTAGCCGCCGTGTTCGAAGGGGTGGTTGGAAGGTCCTTGTATGGGACTTTCTATTAGAAATAGCTCTTAACAATACCTTCCTTTTGCAAAAGCTAGGGCAGCCAAATTGGAAGCCATTTATGCAGCTAGTGGATTAGCACCGGCACATTTAGAATAGCCTCATCCAAAAATACAAGTACACAGCCAAGTCAAGGAAAAGGCTTCAAATTAAGAACAAATTTATAGCTATTTCACAGCATAATTTTATCCGCAAAGGCAAATCTAAGTACTTAGCTTATCAGAAAGATCGTCTAGGTCAGCCTAGGGCTCGCAAAAAAAGAAGGCCATTGGAAACAGTCAGTGGAAATAGGCAGCCGCCACGGCCACCACAATCACGATACCATTGTGACCAGTGTAATATAGCTCTTTGTAGATCCCAGAGTTGTTGGGACTTATGGCACGGCCTAATTTAGGTAGGAAATGATGTACCTTTAATTTGGAACTCTGTGGTTGGCTCACATCCCTACCCGTGACCCAAGTGGAGGCTTACGGCACTCAAAGGGATAGTACGGCCAAGAATTTGCTGCACTGTATATCCCCATTGCCACATGGGGAGAATCCACCAGCCAGGCAGAGAAGTCGGTTTAATGCTTGGATTTTGGTTGGTGGGTGTGTTGCAGTCGCAATTGAGATGACGCAGGTACCAAAATGCTGGCGGGATGGAGGACCGGGCACGTGACGCGCACTCATCAGATTCCAGAATTTCGATGTGGCAGATTTCCCCCGAGAGCCATTATCGAGTTTGCCAAAATACGGCGGCAGCGCGCATAGGGATCGCCTCTGTTTTTGCTGATTCCTCCATCGGTTGCGACCTCACGTTCCGTGCTAGACTGCTATCTTGACCGAGCTGCGACTCTCCACGGAAAAATCCATGCCCAGCCCTGGCTTCGCCGGCTTCACCTAGCCGCAACGGGATTTTGTTGCCCTCCCAAAAGCCCAACTCGCCGTGGCAAGCGCGCCACGCATGCAGCATTTTTGAGGTTCAAGTTGGCCTGGCACAAATCGTTGGGCTCGGGTCTAAAGCGTTAGTGCGCTCCGTCTCTTCCCGACACGGTCCAACCAGGCATCGTCGCGCACCGCAAGTCAGTCATGTTGAGAGTCGTGCACCCTGCTTAGCACACTGGTGACAGAAAAAAGACCTAGGTCCTGTCAGAATTTTGCTCACAGCGCCCGCGCTTTTTTCTGTCACCCGTGTGCTTGGTCACGAGCCCGTTTCTCGAGCCGCACTTGCGCAGCGCAGACACACGTTCTGAGCTTGATCCAGGCGAGCCCGGCCAAGGAGCGCCAATGGTCCAGACCATTTCCGCCACGGGCCTAAACATTGATAGCTATTCGCACAATCGCCGTTAGAGGGCGCTGAGCCGTGCCCCCAGCTGATTGGCTGCCCAAGACAATGTGATTTTGACAGCCGCTCTGATTCGCCCACCACCCGCCTTTTCGACAGGGGTTAGGCTGAAACTATGTCACCAGCCAAACAGCCTACCATTGCGATGGTGGCAACTCTTTTCGGAAAAAGACCTGACAACCGTCCAAGCTAGGCGTCTTCCCTGGGGCCTGCATGCCATGTTTACCGGCCAAAATTGCCCAAGTGTGCACAGCTCAGAGTGAATTATCAGCAATGTATCTATCAAGTCGCTGCGAGCTCTCCAAGTCGAAGTCGCACATGGTGGTCAGCCGTGATCGCTTGACTCGATATTGCGCATGACTGCTCATGGCATTCTCATTTATATCTCCATGCCACGGTCATCCTCCCAGGCACACACGCAGGTGAGAATGTCTGCCGTCTCCGGCGCGCCCTGCTTGCGCCAAACTGCCATGGCTATACCCTGTCCAGACACCGCACTGGCTCCCGATTCTTAGTTCCCGTGACGCCCAGAGACTGGGCAACTGCATCATATCGACCCCTCCAAGACAACCCCTCCCCCACCAGCCAGCTACCGAGATCGACGAACTGTGTTCTGCCGCCCCTCCTCGTGGTTGTTACGCCCACGTTTATTGCAGCTCTGGCCCGGAAAAGACTCTGCGTCCCATGCGTCCTACAGTCGCAGTGCCCCAAGGATACGTGCACGTGGGGCGATATTATGTCTCGCACCACCAGCCATGGCAAATCCTCAGTAGAGAAAAGAGGCCATCCCCTCGCCTTGAAGCCGGCCTGAAGCGTTCCTGGATTTGATGTTAACCATCGCAGAGACCGATAACCTCTTATCCCACACCCCAAACCACTCATCATGGTTCCTAACCCGGCAGAGAGCCAAGCGCTCCTCCCCAAGCATGATTTGTCCCAGTTCCCCTCAGCCCTCCAGGGCAAGCGCATTCTCCTGTGCACCGAGTCTTTTGGCCCGGTCAACGGAGTCAGTCGCACAACTCTGATGCTCGTCAACCACCTGCGCGCAAACGGCGCCCAGGTCGCTGTTGTCGCGCCGCATAACCACACGGAGCACAACACCTTCACGCCGCCCCCGTCGCCGTCCATGTCTCCCGCCGACAAGCAGCCCGAGGTGCGCGTTACGGGGTATCCACTTCCCTTCAACCCCGAGCTCTCCATCGTGTACCCGGTGCGCAACTCGACCATCTACTCGCGAACCTTTGGCGACGAGGCCCCTCCTGACCTCATCTACCTCGCATCCCCCGCTAGCCTGGGATTCCAGGTTATGCTCCAGCTGCGACAGCAGCCCAAGGAGAAGCAGATTCCCGTCATCTGCAACTTCCAGACTGATTTGGCTGGGTACTGCTCCATCCTGTTCCCCGCTCCTCTCAGCAATGTCGCCGTGTTTGCATTCGCCACTGTGCAGAGCTACCTGTTCCGACACCCGTCGGTCAAGACCATCTTTTACCCCTCCACATTCGTCAAGCGATATCTTATCGGCCAGAAGGTTCAGCAAGAGAAGCTGGAGGTTTTGACCCGAGGTGTCAACACTGAGATGTTCAAGCCGAGCAGGAGATCTGAGGAGCTGCGAAAAGAGCTGGCACCCAACGGAGAGATTGTTTTTGTTACAGTCTCCCGTATTGCAGGCGAAAAGGGCTTCGATTTTCTTGCAAAGGCCGCCAAAGAGCTTGATGCCAGGGGTCTGAACTTTAAACTCTACATCGTGGGCGGCAACCGCAACGCCGATGTCGAGCGAGAGGTGCAAGAATTGTTTGATCCCCTGAGGGAGAAGGGCAAAGTCATCTTTGCAGGTTTCAAGGTTGGCGAGGACCTGGCGACCGCCTACGCGAGTGGCGACGTCTTTTTGCACTGCTCCATCACCGAAACGTTTGGCTTGGTGGTCCTGGAGTCAATGGCTAGCGGCGTCCCGGTGATTGCTCGTGACGAGGGTGGTCCCTCGGATATCGTCAGCCATGGCGACAACGGGTTCTTGATTCCTCCCAACGATCTCGATGGCTTTGTCACCAAGGCTATGAAGCTTGGCCAGGACCATGCTCTCCGCGCTCGCATGGGCGAGTCAGCCCGAGCTGCTGCCTGCGAAGCCACCTGGGAAAAGATCAACAACAAGGTCGCCTGGAGAATGGCGGACACAATCGAAGATAGCAGGCGAGAGAATGAGGCTCCCCGCAGCCAGCACCCAGACAAGCTGGGCCTCGACTCTCAGCAGCTTATCCCCATTTACGGGTGGCTTATGATGAACGATGCTCTGCGCGAGAGCCTCACCAAGCGCATCGTGGATGCCCGCCTTATGGGTGGCCTGGGCGTCATCCTGTCTTTCTGGATGGTGACTGGCTGGTACGTGATGTTTACCGAGTGTTTCCTCTGGGCCAAGGGTAAGTGGAGAGGGGCACTGGAGCGCATCAAGAAGACGGCATAGAGAAGAGGGGGAGGCTCACTGCTGATGCTGGTACGATTTGCATTTACAAGTATTTGGGTGCTGCAAGAGGGCGCTAAGGCGTACAATTCCTAACGACTTGCAACGTAACGACGACGGGAGGACTTTTTGACTTTTTTGACTTTTTTTCCCTTGACTATTAGAGCGCATCTTTTTTTTTTCACCTTTCGCTTTGTCTTTCTCTTATATCTTTTCTTTGTCTTTTTTCAGACAACTAGATAGCCTATGATACCAGACCTGAATTGACGATTCCTTCAAGAAATACACAATGTGGGCGGGTGTGGGTTCCCGATCCAATCCGGTCCTTTGGGTTGCCGTGTTTCCGAACCGTACGAGTGGTGTTTCATGTCCCTGCAACAACCACGCGATGCAGGGTTATGTCAGGCTGATGTCAGGCTAGGAAACCTTTTATGTAATCCGGGCCAATAAGCTAAATGGGGAAAAAAGGCACTAGGAGCGAGTACACAGAATGGGCGACGGTTTAGGTGATGGCTATTTTTGCTTTCTTTACTTGTTGATTGGTGTCTAGAAAATGATGGTAAAAATATGGTAATAGTATAAGCTAGTGATACAGTGGGAAAAAATGCCTTGGAGGGCCAGATGCCAACTGCGTGACATGGGAGTGCCAAGAAATAAGAAGAGTGGCTTGAGTAATAGAAGATGTCGTAAAAGTGTTGAGTGACAGAAATGAAGGGTGTATGCAGAAGGTATCATCGCTTCGCTGGTATAAAAAAGGACAAGACAGTGGTAAAAAGAACAAACAAAAAAAGGCATCTTCTATGCAACTTCTTGGAAAAAAAGCACTCCCCCTCCATTAAAAAAGAACAATCTCTCCCCCTTTTTTAAGAATTAAACTTTTCTTTTGGCAAAGTTGGGAAAAAGAAGAAGAAAAAGAAGCAAGGCTCGCTCATATGGTCTTGGTGTTGCGCGGCATCAGGATGGCCTGTCTCCGGCGGTACATGTCGGCGTACTGGATGCGCTGGTAGGTGCCGTAGCCGTAGGCCGAGACGCCGGCCAGCAGCCAGATGCTGGTGATGATGAGGCCGACGGGGTAGACCATGAGCTGGGTGCCCGGCAGGATGAAGGCGACGGTGCGGTTCTGCAGGCCGGCCAGCTGCTCGTCGACGGCCTGCTGGGCCACGCCAAAGTCGGACAGGATGACGTCGTTGGAGAAGACGCCCGTCAGGAACGACGCCTCGTTGACCGACACGTTGGACTGCACGCTGACGCCGCTGCTGTTGCGGCCGGCCAGCGTGATTGTGGGCAGGAGAATGACTTCGAGCGTGGACCTGGCAACAAGAGTTAGCTCGCCAAGTTCAACATGTTGTTGTTGGTGGTGGTGGTGGTGTAAGTGAAAATCGTGACGACTTACATGGTCAGGTTCTGGCTCAGACGGTCCTTGTCGATCTGGCCGACAAAGTAGTACGTCTGCAGCAGCGCGGGGCTGGACCGCTTGGCGATGCTCGACACCTTGCCCACGAAGCCGGCGGCCGTCATGTTGGCGGCGTCGACGGGCATGACGCTGGCGCCGTTGTACGACATGGACACGGAGATGTCCTCGGGCGCGATGCCCGAGAAGCTGCCCCTGGGCTCCGAGATCTTGTACAGCCGCAGGTCGGCCTCGAAGACGCCCGTCTCCGTGTCGAGCGACGGCATGTTGTAGCACACGCACGCGCCCGTCGGGTTGGTGCTCTGCGTCAGGATCCCCAGCGCCGCCGCGCACGCCGAGTTGGTCGACGACTCCCACTCGGTGAGGTTGAGCGAGCCGTCGGCCAGCGCCTGCACGCCCGTCATGGCCGCCGACGCCGTCATGTTGCTCTCGGCTGCTGCTCGCTCGTGGAGCACCGCAGGCGTTATGAGCGTGGCATACGGCCGGTTGAGCACGTCCTCTGAGCGGAGCAGGATGGCCCCGGAGAGCGGCGCGGATGCCGATGTGGTGAGGGCGAACAACGCAGCCGCGAGGGCTAGTTTGGCGGTTGAAGCCATTTGCGGCGAAGGATTCGAGAGAAAAGAAATAAGAATAAAAAGACCCAAGTCTGTGGATATTGCAATCCAATATCTTGCTTTCCCTTGCCCCGTGGATGCGGCAACCCGAATGTCGTGTGCCTGCTCAAAAGACGTCCCAAATATCCTCCAATTCAGACCAAATGCTGTTTCTCTCAGAGAAAGTACCGCCCGGCGGCTTGAAAATCAGGGAATTAGATGTCGTCGAAAAATCGAAAGGTTGCGTGTTGCGAGAAGGCGAGATCAGCTCGTCCTTTTACTCGTTTCGTCTGAACCGGGGGTATCAAAAAAATAGGCCGCAGGTGATTCAAGAACCAGTTCTAGAACTCGGAGAGAGCGCGGGGAGGAGGGTAGCAAGCAATTAAAAGAAATAGTATTCGGGGAACGGAGATGCGGTGGATATACGGATCGAAGAAGGATACGGCGTATAAGAGAGAGTGACTGCGGAGGGGAACCAGCCCACTCAGGTGAAGATGTGGGTATGGTATCGTATCTCAATCGTACCAGACGCGATGACGACGGACAAAAAAGAGCACGCAGGCGAGATTGGATTGCGGTGCGCCCAGATATGCAAGAAAGGGCCCGATGGTCTTCTTTTGACGGTGGACAGGTAGAAAAGGGAAGCTTCCCGGGGGGGGGACCCTCCACCCCGGTCAACCCTCACCGTCTACAGGGGCTCTCCCGGGCAGGTCAGATCGACTCACAAAAGTGGCCCGGTCGAGCAGCGTGGAAGCAGCAGGTCGGGCTGGTCGGCAGCGGGTCGCAGCATCGTGAAGCACAGAGAGTGGAAGCAGAAGCGCCGGGGTGGGACGGAGCCGGGGGGCCGATCGGGGGTGGTGCGAGCTGGCCCTGCGCGTGCGATGATCCCTCACTTGTCCCCCATGGCCGGGCCCAATTGGCTCGGCGAGGAGCAGAGACGGACGAGCTTGGGGCACTGCCTTGCCTCGGCGCTGTCACGGCGCATAGCAGCGAGGTGGCGGCTACGACTTCATCCGTTCCTCCTTGACACAGAGGGACGACCAAGACGACCCAGACCGAAACCGAACATGACACTGATCCGGATCCGGATCGGCAGCCACCCAGCGTCGCTCAACCGCCAAGCTACTTCGAGCCCGCGCGCGCGCGACAGACCCTGTCTCGGGCCTGTGTCTGCGGGCGTGGGTGGATGCCACGGGAAGACGGCAGTGTATGTAAGGGGCGGGTGGCCACTTTTTGCCTCTTCCTGGCCTTGAGATCGGTTCAGTGTGCCGACACGCGCATCCCGTTGGCCTCTTTCTGGAGTCATGGTTTGCCCATTCTCGCAGGGGCGCCAAAAAGATTCCGGTTAGCTGAGGGCTCAGAGGTGTTGAAGTTCCACCGCCATGGGTCCTCTGGTTCCTTTGGTTGGCGGGTGGGCATGGTTTGCTCGTTTCAGGTTGAACAAGGCCGCGGCGAAAGAGAATGCAGAGCTTGTCTCTGTGAGGCCGCACGCCATTCGATGCAAGCCATTCAATCGTCCGCACTAAGACGTAGGACGAACGGGATTTTGTTTTTAACCTTGGTGATTGACTTGTTTTTGATACATCTCGTCTTGTCTGTGTGTCAATGTTGGTGGTCAGATAAACGGGGTCCATTCTCATCAGATAGACGACGGACCCAACAAACAAACAAACTGACAGCGCTTTTTTTTGTGATGGAGGGCGCTAAATTCACTGACTGCAACACAAGCAACGGCTGTCAAACCACCCACCGCTACCACCACAAACATGCACTGCCTCTCAACCAAGGATACGTAAAGTCAGCTGAATAACACTCCACCGAGCACGCGGGGAGTTCCAGATGGAACTCAGGCTCCCATCCATTACCAAACCGGGAATAAACACCCTCTGTCCAGGGGTCTTACCACTGGAAACCCCCTGCAGCAGCATGGCCAGCAGGGGTTTTCAGTGGCCAGCTTTGGCGACCTTTCACTCTGCCCCCCTGCCGAGCCCTAGCGCTGCTTCAGGCGTCTGGTGCCCTGTTGGCGGTTCCTCCCACAGGGCACCTACCGTCCACTGATCTTGCCCAAAGAGACGACGCCGCAGGCAGGCCCCTCGATTGGTGCCCACGCCCGCCAATCGCTCCCGGTAACTCCAGGGCCGTCAGCCCACCGTCTCTTGGTGATGGCTTCATTGTGCCTCCAAGTTGCCTGTTGTCCGATATCAAAGGACTGTTGCGATTTTTCTGTCGCCCATTTCCCCCGTCCGATGCGATCTGGCTCTTTTGCTTCTGCCGCCCGCGGCCTGCCAGCCCGCGCCTGGGCTCTCCTTGCCTTGCACGCCGAAACGTGACCCGGGCTGGTGTATTCCCTCTTTTGGCCAGCTGAGGCGGGGGCCGAGGACAGCGGGCTTCATGGCTTGGTGACCTCTTGGTGCAGATGATACTATTCGGGTCTCTTGACTCTGCGGCACAGCTTACATCCGTTCACAGCAGTGTCTCGTGGCGTTTTGGGCAGTGTCAAAACAGGTCGCGGCATTGTCGGCCGGCTCTCGATTGTTGAGACGGCTGTGGTCGCGGGCCCGCGGCAGAGGGGGCAGAGGGCAGAGGGCAGAGAGAGAGAGAGAGGTAGCACTGCTAAGATCCCTGAAACCACCCCTGCAACGCGGGCGCACTCACGCTCGGAACGCAGTGCAAACTGCTCTTGTGTGATCATCTTGGCGGAACGTGGATGAAATTTGGCGTCTCACACATATGAGGCAAGCCAAGCTGTCACCGCATGGAAAGCGGCCAACCGCAGCGCACGGGGCGAGGGGGCTGGAACCTTAACCGGTCTTGAGGGTCTCGACCGCTGGGACCATTTCTGAATCGCCTCGCCTTGGTTTTGACAATGCGCCCCATCCTGTCCCCGCGGCCAAGGCGTGCGCCCGTAAGCGAGCGCTCGCTGGCTGGCTCGTCGAAAAGAGGGAGAAGAAGACTATTTCGGGCGTGGGGCTCCGGGCCCAAGGGCTTGGCCTCCAAGTGTCAATCTCGGCTCCGAGATGTCGGGCTGAGGGCATTGGTTGGATGCGAGATTTGATGCGGTGAAGCACCCTGCAGGACACTCGCGACTCAGCGGGCTCGCTGGTGCCATGCATCTCATTCTGAGGCCGTTGCTATACTTGACGTTATGCTTATTCGGGCGTTCGGTGACACAGCGCTGACTGCTATCCGAGGGCTGGCATTGGAGGCGAGCCCAGATGGCTGCCTCTGTCAACAGACCAGCGCCTACAGTCGGTGAGAGCAAACATGGAAAACATGGCTTGAGGTGCAGTTTAAGGAGGCCATGGGGGGAGTAAAATAACAGGCGTATTATTGAAACTTGGCCAAAGGCTTCTCTTTCTCCTGGCCGTCAGAGTTGCCGCCGCACAGTGAGCAAATAGGGCATTTCCATGTGTCTACGGCTGGGACGCAAAATGATTGTACACGAAAGATCAATTTGCCTGGGTCAAGATAAAATAAATAATTAAACTAAAATAAGTATAAGATAAAATGAGAATAAAATAAAATAATTAAACTTGTTTTGAGAGTGCCTCGCTTGTAGGCCTGGGCGAGGGGGCAAGAGCTTTACTCGACTAAACCGATTTAAAGACTAAATATTTGTATGCTACCGCTGTGGCCTGGATCCTGGATTATCCGGTTGAGCCTACTGCTTGTTTTTTCCCACTAGAAGCTAATAAAAAGTACAGAACAATAAAGCCCATTCACGGTTTGGCCAAGGAAAATAGCACCAATACCCCAAAAACTACCCTATAGGTGGTCTTGTGTATGTATTCCCTCCGCACCACGCGTCATGCGCAAGCTGCCCCTACCTCCATTCGTCATCTATCAAACCCAATCTGTATCCCTCCACCCCATGCACCAATCGTAGCCTCTGCAACCCTATTCCGATTCACCAGAAGTAGCACAGCTGGCGCCACAGGCCGCTTTTTGATAACACCAGTAGCGTTATTTGCGACCTTTGTCGAGAACAATGCAGTGACTGCAGAATGATCAAGAGCCCTCTCAACCTCACGGTGGCGGTTCAGAAGAAACCCGGGGGTGCAAATGACAATGTCGTATTGAAACAGCACTTTAAAATCCATGTCTGCCCGATTGAGCTTCAAGCATGAAGGGCGAAGCTCCTGTAAGATTGAAAAGTCAGAATCTGATAAGAGTATAGTGCTGGAGGAGAAGCATGAGACTGACCTTTTTGAAACGATGCTGAATCTCGTTGTACCACTGAGAAACACAGCCAGGGGGCAAAGAATCAGAATGAACCCGCAACGCGAGAGCATGGACTGTCGGATTTCCAGAGTCTCCGAGAGAGCAGTGAGAGATTTACAGAGCTCAACAGGATCACAAAGAAAGCCCCCTTGGAAATCCGATTTCGCCAGTATCTTCAGTCTCTCCTCGCCCAAAATCTGATGGGGCTTCATTGTTGCCTGAAGACCTGGCACATCGGTCGGGACGACATTGGCATGTGAAAAGGAATCCTGAGAAGGTCAGAATGCATGAAATATAACATAGTTGAAGAAGTGAATTAAAGACATATTATTTCAAACTTACCAAGTGATTATTGTACCGTTCGCTTCCGAGGTAGCCGAGGGTATCGACAAAATCTCCGCGGATCTGTAGATGACCCATGGCGGGTTCATGGTCGACAGTGGCAAGGTCGGATGTGCTCGCCAGCTGTTACTTGGTTGGTGCTGGTGCTGGGGGATGGCGCTTGTGCATCATCTGCGCTGCGGTATCGCTTTGTAGACGTGCCTTTCTTTTTTAGCTTCCGGTGGAAAAAGAAAACAAGTGGTAGGCTCAACCGGGTGTTCTAGGAACTAGGCTATAGCAGTGGCATACAAATAGTGTTCAACAATAGGTTTGGTTGTGTGAATCTTTTCCAGCATGTCCAAACAAGACATAAAGACTCGCTGCTCATCCGCTTTTCGCCGTAGAAGTAGGCGTGCTGAAAGCTAGTCGCCTGCTTTGACTTGGAGGCATGCGATTGAGGCGACGTTCAAAATGCTTGCCATCATTCGATTTGAGCTTCTAGATAGGCCTTGAGCACACATTGTGTGTGCCTTTGACGTTCAGGATTGCACATTAGCGACGACTGCACCATTTGGCGCGTTGGTGTACCTTTGCGGGCGAAAGGTCAACCGCCATCGTGATTGTTGGTCATGGTAAGGCGGAGGGGAGTCTTGCTTTCAGTGCGGCGGACATGATAATATTTGAATGAAAGGGCCGCGCTTCTCGAGAAAAGAAAAGGTGAGAGAAAGGATCAGTTTGCGGGGGGCCAGATGGCTGGAGGTGAAAGGTTTGCGGCCGATTCACTGAAAAGTGACTGACATGTGTTGGCAAGTGTTGGCAGGCGGCAGATGAGCCCGGTGTGTGAATGCGGCATGCCTAGGCCAAAACAAAGGCGCGACCAGGGTGTGGCAGAGCGCTTTTCGACTCGTCCCTCCAGTAGGTCCAGTTGCTCTCGTTGCTTCTGTTGCATTCGTTGCTGGGTTGCTCCTGTTGCTCCAGTAATTCCCTGGCCAATGCAAATGAATTTCTATTTCTAGCGTCGCGGTAGTCGAGTGAATCTTTGCCAGCTGTTGAGCAGTTCTTTTTCCACGGACCAAGTGTTTTGTGTTATGTTCTTGGCTTGTTGGAGGCGCGTGCTTCCTTAACCATGCGGAATTGCGCTTCTCTTCGGACCTACCCACTCTTGTCGAAAACTTGTGGCATTCCGTTTCGATGCATGTTCGGATCTCTGAGTACGCTATACGTAAATACGCCACCGTGATAACGGACAGAGGTGGGGCGAGACAAGGCCGTCTGCTCTTCACCGTGTCGGCTGAGGTTGCTTGGCTGCCACCGCCTCGCAGGACCCTTTGGAGGTCGACATATACAGCGCAGGGGATGGTCTTCATGTCGGCAGGTTTGGTTTGGATCGCATACAGGTAGAAGGCGGCGTTGATGCAGTTTGTTGTGTGTTGCTTATGCATATCGAGTCTGCCCTGCACGTATTGAAGGGCAGCAACACACAGCTTTGGCATTTTTGTAATAGGACCGGCCGTGGGTGAACAGACGATTCGCATGTCTCTGAACTCCTTGTTCGCTAAACCGTCTGAGAGCCGCACCGCCGATGACATTGCTAGCCATGATTGCGTATCGAGAGTAATTCGTGGTGGGCCCTGCAGTTTAAACATCTGCGTGGGTGTCGTCGTCGAGAACGTCGGTTGTGTAGCTGATCTTGTCCACATAATGTGCTAGGTTGTCCCGCCGGACACCTTGAATGTGGGCTCCTTGAGAACAGTGCAGTTCCGGGCATGAAACCTTGCGCTACACCCCGAAGTTGGCTTTGTCCACTTCGTCGCTGGGGCCTGCGTCTGACAAGGGATACCGAGCACCAGCGAGGATTTACCATGCGTAAATAACCTCTCGATCGTGTCGCCGCCGTAACCTCTGAAATCCGCGACCACTCGAACAATTTAAGCCGCCCACTATGAGGTCGAAAGCCATGCCGCAATTTCTGACCCGTTCCATCAGACGGAACACCATCCCATGATTCGGGAGGGAAGCCTTTGCCTCTAGGTCCGAATAAAAAAAGACCCATTCTTGTTTCTAGGTATGATCAATGTGCCTATATTAGACATCTCCTGCATAGGGTTGGTCGGGCGTGTTGGTGGCAAAAACAAGTAATATAGCTTCTCTGGGTCATGATCGGATCCGAGAACCTCCCCAGGATTGAGGGCTGCAGTCATAAAAAGAAACATATCAGAACAGGTGATATGTCCAGTGACACTATCTCAAACTCGGGGGTTCTCTGGGTCATGTCCCAATTTGTTAGTAGAATCTTCCGTGGCTTGGCTCAGCCTTGGCAGTGTTATTATATGCACAACCGAGTTATTGGCCTTGGTCGTGGTTTTTAAAAGTGACGCAGCTTGTTGTGTCTCATCTCCCCCACTCCCCGAACTGCCAAAGCTTGTGCAGCCTTTCCCAGCAACTATTCGCTGACCAGCCTTTCTCCTTCTCTACTCATGTAGTGGTCGAACTTTGGGCGACCGATTTGAAGTAATACGCATAATTTGAGGCATGAGAAACTGTGGCACGATCGTTTCTGAGCCTGATATGTGGTCTTGGTAATCGTGCATGTCTCTATTTCCTCCGTGCGGGATTCGGGGTCGAGCGCAGCTTCGTCGGTTGCTATCGTCGAGGGGTATGTTACGAAAAGGCAGGCATCCATCTGTTCTTTCTTCTATTGAACAACTGGGTCAGCCGGCCTAGGCATGGCCAAAGTCTCGGCTTTCTTCATGATGTGGACTTTTCGGGGCTCCATCTGTTCTTCGGAATCTGCATGAAGCCGCCATACCAGGAGCGAAACGTCTTTGGCGCGTGAGTAAGGAAACCACGCGTATCTAGTCGCGGATTCGTTGCATACATAGCCATATCGATCCTGACCTACAACATTACTCTCCACCTTTCGGACACCAACGTGGGATCAAAAACTGGGTTGAACTCGCAAGAGTGATTGATCTTTCGAGTCCAGTTCCTGGATATCCCAGGCATGCCGGTAGCTCCTTGCCACCTTCTATCTTCAAGTGGCTGAGCTCTGCCGCCCAACTAGCTGGGGAATGTCCAAGAGGAGCTAGGGCTCCAAGTAGCTCCCCGAGGAGCTCTTCTTTTGCATATGCTCTCTGGGATTGAACGTCTTGTCCCATTCCACCAAACTGCACATATTCGACATTTTGGTTGGGGGTTGCATTCGTATAAGCAGGTGCAAAACTTGGTTTGACATAGATCGCACAGGAGGACAGATTTCGCATGCTGCGGTTGGGCTGCCTGTCCGCTCCCACAGCTTGAGATGTGGCTTTGTAAACGGTCGATTCATTGCGAGGAATGATGAAGTTCTTCAACATAACTAGACACTCCCGGTCGCTTCGAGTCTCCTCTGGCGTCTCGTCTGTGCTGACCCTGGGGGTATCGCCGCCGCGATGTTCATGCCCAATAGTGCTCGCGTGAGCTTGATTGAACCCCGGTTTACAGGCGGATCACACTGCACCGCGAGAAGTAAATCGTTCATTAAGCCAACATAAATGGCCGTCGGTCGCGATCGCAACAAGTATCGCACGCAATTGTCAGCAAATACCAGATAGAACCAATAATCAACATCGAGCACGTAGAAAAGACCGACTGGTTTCTCGACACGACCAGCTGTCCAATGCTTTCAAACAAACCCAACTTTTGTGATATAGCAAGAACATCTTGGTTTTGGGGCGTGCACTGCCCGAGGAGCTGACATGACCGGAACTGGTAAGCGTCCTCCTTTTGCCCACTTGTTGTCGTCTCCAAGCGGGCGCGGTCATCTTCGGCGTTATTCGCCAGAACCTCCTGGTTTCAAAGATTGGAAACACCTTAGCCATAATCCGTCGCGACCCACCCACCTACTGACTCCCGCGCAGCTCGTTGGTAAGACATAAAAACACCCGAAAGATCTACTAGCTACGGCTACAGTTTGTAGCTATAGCTAGTAAACTCACCACATCTCGTTGCCGATTTGACTAGCATGGTTGGTTTGGGCCGGTGGATGCATTTGCATTCATCAATTCAGCCTGCAGCCAGAGAAAGATTCTTTCAAAATTAATGGCCGATGGTTACGGCATAATGCTTCGGAAGGCTAGTCGGTGTGGCTGTCGATGGACAGGAGATAAATTTCCCGCTAGCCTATATCGATCGATCCGCACTATCAGGCAATGGTATATGCTGAAAGCCTAGGCCGATTTGCTTTCCAAAAATCGGACTCTGGCGTCTGAGAGTCCTCTTTTGCTTCTGTGCAGTTCCTCGGTTGCCGGTAGCAGGGAATTGAAGAGTACCGGATGTAAGCCAGCCATGATTGCCACTTCGTCCCAATACTCCTCCTTTCGGATACGCTCATCCAAATTGGACGAGCCAGTCAGATATTATAAATGCGTTAGGTCTTCAAGGTTGATATGGGGTACCAAGTAACTGGCCATGATGAGCGTGCGTGCTCTTTTTCCACAAATATTCTGGCTTCTCCAGGATGCAAAATGTTCAACCGCTGTCGTTGTTAGAGACCAGAAACAAAACGGAGAATTTCGACGTATCTACCTGCACTATTCAATTGATGAGTACCCGGCCGGGTGCATTCTTCAGCACATATGGGTGTTGTCCAACGTTGCGGCACGTTTCCAGATGCAAGGGAAGGTGTTTTGTACCCAGAGCGCGAAAGTCCATAGCATGCCTAACGAAAAGATCAATGGCAGGTCGAAACACGCTAGATAACAAAGGTTAGCGAGCGCTCGCCAGGATGTGAAAGGGCGAAGGGGCAGCAGTTGAGAAGCGTTGTTATGTTGAGGGTCGCTGAATTACTTACCTCGGGTGACCTGGCGTATTTTTGAACACTCCTTCATTGTATTCACATCGAAGTTGTGAATTGAAATGGAGCGAGAATCCAAACTCGGAAATTTCCATGTCGTGCCCGCCAGTAGCTGCCTCAGCAAGTCGATTGTCATTGACGTGTTCGTAGGTGATCGGATTCTTTAATTTTGGGATCATATGCCTCCAAAGCTGCATCTCGGAGGATAGTTTCAATTTCGCAACTACGTTTCAGTCGTCCTTCAACATGCGGGTCACCGTGTGTGTGGCTCTAATACCTTCTTTGGCGGCCGCAGAAGGGGTAGCCGCTGATGGCTCCGGCTCTGGGCTGAAGTGGTCAACGGGATCATAAAAGTAGTCTCGAGGTTCGACAATGTCCTCAAAGTCAACTGGCTGGTCGTCCCACAGAAAACAACTTGCTATTGCCGCTTCGGATTTGGTGCTGGCCCCAAACCGGTGGCTTCCCTCGTCGTCGGAACTCGGGGGCTCGGTGGGGAAGCAAGGAAGCATCTCTGGAGCACCCTTGGGTCGCTTGATCCGTCTGCGTTCGTCGTCAAGCCAGCAGTTGGTATAAACCTCCTTGAGCTCCGCAAAGTCATTGCTTCCTCGCGGGCAGTCCCACTTGCCGCGTCCAGCGTTGAAGGCTGCAAAGGCCACGTTCACTTTGGTCGAGGGGGGTATCCCTGCAGAGGTCACTGTGTCGATGCAGTCGATGAGAAGGCCGAGGTCTGCCGTGCTGGCGGTGCAAGGGGAGTTGGCTTCTGGCTAAAGTAGCTCTCCTTGAAGAAGTCCACTTTGGATAAACACTAGCGTCCTCGCCGCCGTGCATATTCAAAGAAAACGTTGATCCGGCACGGCTGCCCAGGAGCATTTGCCATCCTTCTTGCTATTTTAAAGATGGGGAAAGGTGTAGCAGGACTTGTTGTTGGAAGCATAGCATCTCTTCATCTACCTGGCCTTATCTTTCCAGTCTTGGTAGCAAATGAGATTGGGGTGGACATGCATGGCGTGATGCGTATTTGGCTCTTCGTTCAGTCGACTCTGAATAGCCGCAATGAACTCGCATGACATAACCCAGGCTAGGAGAGGCGGCTCGCAAATCCTCATCCCTGTCCAGCCTCTTTCGCAAGCCTTCGAACTGCTTGGAGGGCTCTTCATATTTCTCTATTGGCGACAGCCATGGTGAAGCCCTTTTCGCGTGCGACATGGATATGTGGTGTCGTCGGCCTCGGCCAAGACTATAGGGTGGCTGACATTCCAATGCTGGCCAAGCGGAGGAGTGACTTCGGTACCAGGCAGTCTCGACAGGCCGGCCTTGGAGAGTATCCTGCAGCAGTCATGTTAGATACGAGATCAGGGTCCAGTTGGATACAAAGCTTACCATCAGCTTTGGCGATCACTGTGCTAGGGGGTTGGTGCAATCTCTTCGGCCCAACAAATGTGCACAGTACGCAGCTTGGGAAATTTGAATGGGATGGCCTGGGTTATATGGCTAGGGTCGAGTAGAGATGCTCTCATGACACCCAGTTCGAGGAAGCGGCATACTCCGCGTGATGCATCTTCCCAGTCTATTTCACGGTGCTTAGTCGCTTAGTCCGATGCGCATGGCGCAATGAACCAGTGAGGCTCATATGTGACAGAACATATGGCTCTCGTGTAGCTGCTGTCGTTTGGACCAACCATGGTACCGTACAATGTCGACAAGGCAGTGGCATTTGCCTAGACTTGCATCTGAAAGTACTTGGGTTACTTTGGCCAAGGAATCATGTCTGTTTGGTCGGTTGGCTAGAGGGAATTCTGTGTATTCATTTAGTGGCAGTAAATGTTACATTTCGCCTCGGTCTGCAATAACTTACGGTGAAACAGAAGGACTCATTATCTCCGTCATCCGTCGACTGTGATGAAACGAGTGCGAGGATGAGTGTTTTGAATGGGTGTTCTGAAGCTTGCCCTGATCAAAGTCAGACTCGTCAATCTCAACACTAGGATGTTGTCGTCAGGCAAAGGCGGGAAATCTTCAACTCACGGCGTCCTCAAGCTTGGCGGGATCCGATCAAAGAAGGTGGGGAAAAGCGGCAAGCTGTCTCCAATCGGTCAGGACTGGTGGGACAAGAGCTGTGGCTCGTTCCAGGGTGTTTGGCTTTCAGAGACACCAGTAGTGCAAAAGAAGATGTCGCGGAAGTAGAAGTTCTTTCCCAAACGGCATTATTTCACCACCACTTTTCATGTGGTTGAATGCTCGCTGATAGTCCCAGTCAAACTGTTGTTCATGCAGCCGATGGTAGTTCTCTACTCAAAAGGAAACAGAGGTGAACTAGTCAATCGACAAGGGAAATGTCAGCAAAATAATGGGGATGAGGGAGGGTTCAAAAGGGGAGTGAATACCATGAACGGACTGGATGAAGGTTAGGGATGGCTAGTTTTCCACTGACAGTGGGGTATTGTTCCAAGCGTTGTTTTGGTGGTTCTTGGTAAGTCCAACTTGCCATCTGCGTCGATTCTTGCATCTGAATCATATCTGTCTTCCAATGTCGGCGAAATGGCTTTACCTCGGCGATGATGTTGATTGGTATTTCCGTCGGCGTGCTTCTTGCTACCCAGAGGAAAAAGCTCAATATTTTCAAGCTCGATGAAATCAGAGGTAAAAATAGGAAGGCTATGGGAGGTATAGGAGAGGCCATTGCTCAAGAAACCACTCTGGGTAGACGACTCCCCTTCCGCTGCCTGTCGCCTCAAGGCAGAACCAGCGGCGTGCATCACACATGATACCAATCGAGCCTCTGATGCGGGCGTTTCTGCGGGTTGCGATAGGGAGGACGCAGTCGAAGGCGGTACGGTTGCCGGTTCAGATGTCGATGCTGTCGCAGCGGTCAAAGTTGGTGCTGATTCAGGATGTCGACGCCGCGGCAACCATGTTGCAATCGCTGGTGGCTTGGCGTTGGGGTGGTTGATGACTCTGCCCGGAGAAGCTGAGTATCCTTGTTGCAAGGAGACCAGCGACAACGGACTAGGAAAAGCGATATATATAGAGGTTTAATTGAGAGGGAAGAATGAAACGGAAAGGAAGAGAACAAAAAAGAGGCAAAGTGAAGAGGAGAGGAAGAGGAAAACGCCGTTTGGTTTGTTGTTTGCCTGGCATCGGTAGAGTAGCGAGCGGTCAGAATCCCCTCACCTGGTGGAGCAGCAGACAGCCAAGCTGTGTCACGGTAGCCTAATTTGGATTCACTTTTGCCAACGAATTTCCCAGCATCGCTCGTCAGCTCGTGAAGACAACACAATTTGCCACCAGTCTGCCGGGCAACAAACGAATCTTCCGCCTTGGCAAAAGCCTTCATGCAGCCTAACCGAAGTTGCACAACATTTATGTGTACACAAGTGGCCAAAACAAACCTTGGCAGCACGATTCAATTGTATTGTTTCCTAGCTGCTAGAGTTACTGGCTGCCAAGTGCAAACTTTGTGCCAAAAGACCAGTTCCCGTGCCCTTGCTTGAACGACATTCATCCATTTCTCAAGTTTGACATGCTTAGGGGGGACGGAGGATTCAAATAAAATTAAATTAAATTAAATAATATTTTATTTAGAAGTTTTATCAAATCTTTATGATTTATTTATAAGGCCATAATGGGCTATGAGGCGCAACCGTTGCGAACGGCCTTATATGCAGGTGTGTATCACAGGGTACGTGATGACTGCGCTTAATCCTGCTAGATCTTTTGCTGCAGCGGTCAAAGGGACCGCTGTTGCGATAACTGGATTCAGGGGTTGGGGGCTGGCCTGAGTCATTAGACTCAACTTGGTGTTTGGATAGATACTCCTTGCAAAAGCGGTCGACGTCGCCTCTCTAGATGTTCGTCCGCTTGCTGGACATGGCTTGAGCTGGCCCTTTCGTCCACTCGGAATAATACACCAACCTGCCTTCGATCTTTGGTGGCAGTGGTGCAACCCGATAAAGTCCGTTTTCCTTGTCAAGAAGTCGTAGCAGGTTGCAACCGTCATTCGCGAGGCGGCTCGCGACCTTGATGGTGCTTTCAAACTTTGGAACAATAGAATGAATGCGTGTATCGAAGAGCACACCCTTACTAGGTTCCCTAAGGTCCATGTTCATCACATCCTCTAGTAGAATCTGACCTACCAGTACCACAAGGCTGCCGCCAAGCTCAGGGTTCAGATCAAGTTCCGCTTCGCTCCATTTTTTACCGGCGTCTGTGGGATCGACGATGGCTAGCGTACTGGAGAAGGAGTGTCCTCATCCTTGGGATCCTTGCGAACGCGAATCACCCGGCATTGTTGCCGATCGGGTCGACCAGTATCGTAAGCTCAAAGCTTTACATTGAACGCGAGGTCCTTCTGCAGCGTAGACATTCTGCTCGACGGCCGATAAGCGAGGCAAGGAAGGTGAAAGAAAGAGGACGACGAGGAAAAGGAACGGCGCGGTGCTAAAAGAGACCCGTGAGCGAAGAAGGATATTAAGCATGAAACGTGTACTGACCTCCTAAAAAGCAGTTCCAGCTTTGTCTTTCTGAAATGAGGTATCCAAGGCTTGCGCTACGAAGAGCATCTGCTTCAACCTACCTTCGAAAATTTTACACGATCAAACTAATTGTTGAAGACTAAATATTTGTATGCCACCGCTGTGGCCTGGGTCCTGGATTATCCGGTTGAGCATACCGCTTGTTTTTTCCACTAGAAGCTAATTCAACCTGCCTTGTTTCATCATCTCTCGACCTTCTTACTCACCCGAATGGCAGCCCTCCAAATCAAATTCTTGCCCGCTATTTGAGCCCGGCGACCCTTGTCAGTCTTTGGCGTGCGCAGGCCTCCCTGCCGTCTTCATTCACAGCAGCTCTCCCTATGCCTCTATTTGGTCGGTATGCACATCACGCACCATGTTGTTTTTTAATTAATAATTCTCCCCAGTTTCCATTTATGGCATCCTCACCAGTATATCGTCTTGAGAATGCCGCCGACCACGGTAAAAGAGCGGATGGATGACCTGCTCTCTGAGTTTGTGAAGCGGAGACAAAAAGAGATATTTAGGCAGAGGAAACATGATGAGCGGATGAAGAATCATCCTTATGGAAGTCTATCACGTTTGACTAGTGCTCTATTGGTCCCGGATCTTAGCCTACGCGCATCAGTTGACAACGAAATCGTTGGCGGGAAGGACCGCGGGCGAGTTCATTCATCCCGTCTACGAAAAGATTTACATGACCAAACCTATTGTTGAACACTATTTGTATGCCACTGCTGTGGCCTGGTTCCTGGAACGCCCAGTTGAGCCTACCTCTTGTTTTTTTCCCACTGGGAGTTAAATGCCCGGCGCGTTTGAGAAGCTCAACGCGGTGACCGGTGCGGGGGGGAATGACAAACCAATTGACAATTCGAATAGGGACTTGTGTGAGATAAGCAAAGAACGCTTAGATAATAACCTAAAGATAAGCATCTTATTTTATTCTTATGATGAATTTAGTATGTTTGTTTGGGGGAAACATTCCTCCGTACTACCTGAGATGACCCGCCTTTGTCCTAATACTGTAGTCTCATTGTGATGATTCCTACTTGATTAGAAATTCCAATGGACTAGCGACTTTCAGCGACTCATTCACCGCTGTGAAAAGAGATCTATCCAAATAAACCAAGGTTGCTGCAATTAACCTGTAGCTCACCTTGCTACATGAGCTCTTTCACATTGGAATTTCCTTAGTCTTGTTGTTCTAACTTTACTGGTAATTTTATGCAAATTTTATGCCTGAATAGCTTCACCAGCGCACATTTCTTAGATCCGATTCGCCCTTCCTCTTGCTCATGTGGGGGTTGGTTGTACAGGGTATACAAGCCACTCAGGCGCCAATGCGTTGGCATATCCTGGGTAAGGCACCCAGCCTTCTCAGCCCGAAATCAATCCTACGCCATCCGACCACAGATTCATCGCGAGGCAAACGCAAAAGGCGAAACAGATGGATCCATCCAACCCTCTCTCTATCGCAGCTGGAGTCATCGCCTTCGTCGATTTTGGAGTAGAGTTGGTTTCACTCTGCTCGAAAATTCGACAATCCAAAGACGGCCGCCCCATAAGACTAACCAAACTCGAGGCAGAGTCGCAAGAGCTGTCCGGAAATGCGACCTACGCAAGGGGTAGAATTGAAAACCTCCAATCACGATATCCAAGGCAGTTTGGAAGTCTAAGACGCCTAGCGACAGAATGCAGCTTGGCCGAGAAGCAGCTACAGGGTCTCGTCGATAGCCTGACGGCCAAACCTGGCCCAGGCTTCAAGGCCATAGGCACCCAAGCTTTTGTCTCCGCCCGGAGCCTTTTGAAGCAAGGTGAAATCGAAATCTTGGAGGGTCGGCTAAAGAACATTCGCGACCAGACAATGATGAGTATCATCATGTGTATCATGTATGTCTATTTTTTCACCAATCATTGTGGGGTTGAAAATGGCAGCGTGCCGATGACACTTCAGATGACGCCCACCCGATACTTGGGGGAAAGATACTAAATTCTATTTACGAAATAGGGACGATGTTAATGAGAGCCGTGCAAAAGTCAATCACCTTGATGGCGGCGTTGAGAAAGTCCTTGATACTCTCAATGACTTAAAGTCGGACTTTTACAACAGCTCTCGTGGGCAACGGTTGCATGGCATGCCTGAGAGAGAAAGAATGGCGAGTAGGCTGTGGGCCTCGATAGACGCGGCTGATCGGACCGTCTCTCTCGCCTCCTCAGGGAATCACACTGAGGTACCTCATTCGCTCATCAACAATGATGAGATTTGCGATAGAATCGTAAAAGGGCTCGAGTTTGACGATATGATGGCCCGAGAGAATCAGATTAAAGATCCTTTCCCTGAAACCTTTAAATGGCTTTTTGGGGACGGAGACCAGGAGAGCGAGCACCATACCGAGTTTGAGCAGTGGCTCAAATCTCCCACGAATGAGACTCCCTTTTGGATCACGGGCAACCCGGCGTCCGGGAAGAGCACCTTGATGAAATTTATTTGCACCAATGCCAAAGTTAAGACATGTCTTAGCCATTGGTCCAGTGGCTTTCAACTTCTCACATGCAGCATCTACTTCTGGAATCCTGGATCCACAAGGCAGAAATCCCAGGTTGGCCTCCTGCTTACCATGCTTCACCAACTTCTCCGTCAACGACCAGATCTCAGCCAATCTGTCGCTTCAAAACGATACGTATACTTCCAACTTGCCGGAATAGACGCCCCTGACCCTCCAGAATGGACGGTAGAAGAGCTCCAATCCTGCATCACCCAGTTCGCCCTCAGAATGAAGGGCACAGACCGCCTCGTCATCTTTGTCGACGGCTTGGATGAATACGAAGGCGACCCTACGGTGCTAATATCTTTGCTTAAGAATCTCCACCAAGATCATGGGGTTAAGCTTTGCGTTTCTAGTCGTCCCTGGAATGTCTTCAAAGACGAATTCAGAACATACCCATCACTGAGGATGGAGCTTCTCACTCAGCCCGATATCGAGAAGTATGTCCGTACTCGGATGGGAAATAATCCAGCATTTAAAGAGCTGCGAGCCGTCGACGCTGGCAGTGTTGAAATGTTGGAGACGCAAATCATTAAAAAAGCAAAGGGTGTTTTTCTATGGGTGGTTCTTGTTGTTGAGAAGCTTATCATCACTTCCCAGGACAACAACAACCTTCCGGATATCTGGGGGGTGTTTGACACGATGCCACCAGGGTTGGAACAGCTCTATGATTCGATGCGCAGACGTCTCAACCAGTCTCTTCGTGAAGGAGCATCCAAGATGTACCAGTTGGTTTTTAGATGGAACGAGGTTCTTCAGCGCCCGACTGATATGATGGATTTCTGGATGGCCATTAACTGTCACAATCCTACTGAGCCACAGAGTTATCCTAAAAAAGAAGAAATGGCGGCAATTATGCCTGTGATAGAAAGGCGGTTGGCCGGACATACTGGCGGCATGCTACAAGTCCATAGAGTTGGGACTGAGGGCCCATCGTTCTCCATCGAATTTCTCCATAGGACGGTATTTGACTGGGTGCGATCGATAAAACCTACGGTGGTAAGTGATGGGCCCGAGGACTATGATCCAAGTCTGATACTTGCATCTGTTTCCGCTTCTCGTAGAACTTCGTTCGGTGAAGTGTTCACCTACACCCAGGACGTGTTTCGTTTTGGGAGCACTTGCTTCAATACGCCCGCCAATAGGTCTAAGCTACTTCAGATCATTGACAGGTGGCACTTTGATGATTGTCTGATACAAGAATATTTCAGTACTACAGTCGAAAATGCCTCTGCCCTGTCCTCCCAACCGCTCATGTTCTTTCGTTCGTACCTGGCGATACAACACGCCTGCGCACCGTACCTTCAAGCAAGACTTGAGAGTGGCTCACACATCACTGGCTTCGAAATCCCTCAAAGGGCTTTGCCTTTCGTGCCTGCATTTTTTTGGAACAAATCGAAGAGGGAATTGTTGTCAGCAATAATGGATGCTGCGCTCAACCCTAGCGAAAACGCGAATCATGAAGATCTAAATTTGAAGTTGCGGACCTTTCAAATTCTCGTACAAGCTAATTTTGCTCCACGTCGAAATCTGGCCAGCAGAATCAAGAGAAATATTAAACAGTATGAATGGCGGGAAGAATACTTGACGGCTCTCCTCGCTGTGCTTCGAGGAGAGGGTTTTGTTGAATTGACCGACATGAAACCGAGACCCTGGTTCAGGACGAGCACGTACTAAAAGAACAATCAACCTCGGATTTAATGCAATACATAGGAAACCAATTGACTTTTAGATGCGCTTCTTGCAAGTACTGTGATTATGGCGGCACTAGGGTGAGAAGGGGAGTCGTGGATAAGGGGGAAGCGATTTAACCCACAAGGATTCTCTTGACCTCTATAATCAATTTCAAACATTCTACATCTTCTAGGCAAATGATCCTGAATAAGTAGCCCGAGAAGAAAGCATGATCAAGCGCAAGGCTAATGGGGCCAACAACAATGATTGGTTCTTCTAAGCTAATAACGGTCCCAAGTTGCCGCCATCGCACAGCCGTCAAGTCTGTATTTTCGAACGGTCGCAATCTTCTTCCAAAAATGTCTCCATATTCTCATCCGCTGTACAGAGGCTAAGGATATTATCCGCAATATCTATTCCGGTATGGTAAATGCTGAGCTGTCATGATGAAGGTCCTGCTGAAGAATCTCAGCAAACAGCAGCCTCCCCAACAAATAAATTAACTTGAAATCAATATTTTTAGTTCCTATTGCTGTTGGAACAGGTCAGCACTGTTTTCCATGGAATGGTTAAAATTTTGAATCTCTTGGTGCAATTACCCTTGCACCAAACTATCAACTTCAAAACAAATAAATTAACATCTGGTGCATAATATGTTAGTTTGATAACCGTAGAGAAAGTTTATGGATGTTGGCTACTTTTGTTGGGCGATTTTTGAAGAATTATAGCATTGTTAGACTCTTGATACCAGAAGCCTAGCACTGTGTAGCCTTGCGTAGATAGGTGCCGTTTTCCCATTGCTGAAATGGTAGCAAAGGTAGACAGACGAAGGATTTTAGCGAGACTGACGCTCCAATCGTTTCTAGTAGTTGAAGACGTGGTGATGCATTTTTGGAAGGAGTTCCTCCCCTTGTGGTTGAAGGAATAGGTCGGGGTGATCCAAAGCGAATAAAATAGTTACCTTAAAATTGTGTAAACAGAGGTGAAATGACATTCCAGAACTATTTGAGGGGATGATTGCAGCCATATGCTGGAGCTGAACTATCTTGGCAAGGCAGGGAAGTCATCGTAAGTGAGGAGGGTTAGCCTCATCATTCACTTACGAGGGCAAAGCCTTTACTATAGCTGGCTACAAGGGACTTGGGTCGGTTATCTTTTTAATTTGGGCAAATAAATTTATATGACTGAACCTACATTTACTATGATTTGAACGTCACTGCTGTGTCCTGGTTTCTGGATTACCCCGCTAGGCCTACCCCTTTCCCCACAAGAAGTCAATCCATGGTCAGTCTATGGACGCCTTCAACACTTGCTGAAATGCCGTAGAACAAGATACTATACTCATTTTCTCGTCCTATTTGCTAGCAGCGCCAATGATTCCAGTAGGATTGACAAAGGCCAACTCCCGCATCGTCTCCTGCCAAAGTTTCTCTTGCAATACCCCGCCAGCATGCCCGTACATGATGGTCGGGAATCTGCCAAAAAAGAATTAGTACATGACTTTGAGAATAATAGTTTGAGCGTGCTACTCACGGCTTAACCTTGCCTTCGCTCACAAATGTTCCATGGCTTTCTGCGCCCTTTGTCGTGATTGCATCTATGTACTGGCGCGCACCAACGGGGGAGCTTCGGGAGAGCAATGCTTTCACGATGCGGCCAAGCAGGTGTGTCAACTTGCTCATATGTTCGGCCCCGATCAAGGGGCCCTGGCAGAGACCCGGATTCGACACATTGACAATGACTTCGTTGTCAGGGATATGCTGGCTGAGCTTGCTGACAAATAGTTGGAGAAAGAGCTTTGTTGTTTTATACGCCTTCATTGGCTCAAACCTGGAAGGTTCGTCGACGGCCTCGAATACGCTCTTGGCTCCTGAATCCTCCCAGCCAGCCCAGTATGCCGTGTCTGATCCCACCAGAGACATGCGAGCAGGGGATTTTCCTCGCTTGGATTTGAGAATCGGGAGAAGCAGAATCGCTAGAAGCGCCGTTGAAAGGTAGTTGACTTGGAACGTCATTTCGTGCCCGGTTTCTTGGGCGCGCTCAAAATTGGACCTGACCAGCGCCGCGTTCAGAATGGCAATGTCCAGCCGGGAAAGCGACGCACATCTCTGAGAAAAGGCTACAACGGACTTTTGCGATTCCATGTCCAAGATGAAGACTTCAATCTTGGCAGCAGGGTACTGGCCCTGGAGGATCCTTGCCGCTTCATCGCCCTTGGATCGTGAACGGACAGCAATGATGAGGTGCGAGAGATTGAGGCCGAGAAGCTGCCTCGCGCATTCGAACCCCAGGCCGGTGTTGGATCCTGTGACAATGGCTGTTTGGCCGTCCAGGTTGACGGATGCTGGCGTTGGAGGGACCGTTTCCACCAATTGTCGCCACAAGAAGCCGAGTGGGCTGGCCTCCCAAGCGGCCTGTTGCTGGATGTTGGAAGGCATTTTTAACAATGGAATTGTATGAGATGGCTCAAGAATGGTGAAACAGGCTCCTTCTTGCATCTATTTACTATATATACACAATAAATGAATTCTGAGACCGAGTTTTCGGACAAGTTGAGCCGCCGCATATCCACATTGTTTGTCATTCGGACAATCAACAGATGCGAAAAGGGTCTCCATGACCCAGCGAGAGATTTTCTTTTAGCCAATCAAGCGTGTAGCAGATCTAAATGAGATTGAGTTTGTTTCTGTTTGCCTTGTCTTTCTCGCTCTGCACGGCTCGCCGCAGACAAGATCTGCGACACCGCGGCTGTAGGTGGAGATGGCTGCGGGTCTCTTGGGGCGAGAGGCCGGAGAGCGACAGGACGGAGGGCGAGGCGGCGACGGACTCCGACGCGGAGCTG
The DNA here is from genome assembly GCA_002179835.1 of Calonectria leucothoes. Taxonomy (NCBI): domain Eukaryota; kingdom Fungi; phylum Ascomycota; class Sordariomycetes; order Hypocreales; family Nectriaceae; genus Calonectria; species Calonectria leucothoes. The sequence continues at coordinate 27,403 of NAJI01000367.1, forward strand.
CAACACCGGCCTCGATAGTCTGTATTCCGTGCCTGGCTTGTCTCTACAATTTTCTTGTTGCTGCTGTTTCTTTTACACTCGCGCCGAAAATCGGAACCTAATGGTTGGCCTTTTGCGCTTCTGCTTATCGCAGGCGAGCCAGGCTCGTGTACAATATATTGACAGACATTTCCAATGGTCTGTCACGAGCAAATTTGGCCCACTCGACAAGAGTTTGTCTACTTGGGACACGGTTGAGAGATGTCGCTACTCAGCAGGAGAGGTTGAACCATTCGAGGACTTTAACCATAACCACCTGAGGTTGCAGTCCTAAAACCTGCTCATTGATGGCGCCCAAGCTAATATTATGGTTGAATCTTTGATGGGCCATTATATTTGCCGCCATGCAAGTTGTTCAAGAATTTGTAAAGTACATGAAAACACATTTCATGCGCACGCCGCAGGCATCGCTGACGAGACAACGCATTCCAGCCGTAAAGCTTGACAGTTTCAAATCCCCGAATGGATTGCTAGACGACGGTAGCTAGCCGCCATTCGACATTAGTTCAGACGAGCCGTTGCCAAAATTAATGTATGGGGAACGCCATGGGCTGTCAGGACGCCTAGCTATGGAGAAAATGCCCATGAAGGATTCAAAGGATTCGACTGTAATCTAGCTGACACTAGAAGACTATTTTGAATCGCGGCATGTTTTAAAGGGATGGATGGTGTACAGCCCTGAGGTGTTGTTGGAATGCCTTGGTCAGGGCTCGGAATCGTCCGAAGACCCTGGTCACCGAATGGATTGGCGTAGGGCTGTTTCGCGGGATTAGTGGCGTTTGATGCGGGGTTGCGACTGGTGATGCAGCCGTGAACCCATTTCACCATCTGCTCCAATTGAGTTTTAGCGGGCAAAGAAGCTTGAATATTTGCTTACATGCTGGACCGTTGCAGCCTTGTTTGAAGCCTAAAAAATAAACATGATGCCAGCGACGCTGCGCAGCCTGCTTACAGCTGTTTCTCCTTGGAGCATGCAATTTCCATGCTTGGCATGCCCTTCTCTCGGGGCGGCAGGGGTGTGCCCCTAGCTCCATCGAGCTGAACGCCAAGTGCCTGCTAGATTGGGGCGGCCGCCTTACAGCTGATTACCGGGCGCAGCTCTCACGCGGTTCTAGACTGGCGACGTGCAAAAGCTCGTCTGGTGGCGGACGCCTCCTTTCATCCTTTGACCCTTTTCCCTCCGCATCATCCCATCCCTCGTCTCCCTTGGATGCCATTTGTCTGTAATTGAAACCGCCATCTAGAATACCAGGCGCAGGGCGTCTGTACTAATATGCTGTCTGGCTGCTACTGACATTTAGTTTTGTTTTTCTGTGTTATTCCGCTCGTTATTTCATCATGCGCGTGTCCCAGGCTTCTCCTCTGCTCGCGGCCAGCTTGCTGCTCGGCCTCGCGACGGCTCGCCGCGTCCCCGACAACGTCAAGAGCTTTTACAAGAGCATCGTCAAGCAGGGCGAGTGCAACAATGTGCTGGCCAGCGGGTTCCACAGCTCTGACAACGATTCCGGTGGTAAGCACCCATCCCACCACGACGTGTGAATCCAGCAAACTGAGAGTGCCGCCAGACTTCACCTACTGCGGCGATCACATAACCGACTACAATGTCGTCTACATCCAGGGCAAAAACGGCGAGCTGGCCAACATGGACATTGACTGCGACGGCATCCAGGGCAGCCCCGCCGACGACGGCCGCTGCGGCAGCTCGGGCGACACGCAGTCGCAGACGTCCTTCATGGACACGCTCCCCAAGTACGGCACCAAGCAGAAGGATCTGGACGCCAACATACATCCTTATGTCGTCTTTGGCAACGTGGGCAAGAGGAAGAACTACACCAACTTTAACCCGCAAAAGTACGGCATCGAGCCGCTCAGCCTGATGGCAGTCGTGTGCAACAAGAAGCTGGTAAGTGTGCCGCACCCACCCATCCAGGACGTAGACCACTAAACCATTCTGTCAAAGATCTACGGCGTCTGGGGCGACGAAAACGGCGACGACGGCCCCGAGGCCATGGTGGGCGAGGTGTCCATCTCGCTGGCCACGGCGTGCTACGGCACCGACATGAACGGCGACAACGGCCACGACGAAAACGACGTGCTCTACATTGCCTTCCCAGGCTCCGACGCCGTCCCCGGCAAGTCGGCCAACTGGGCGGCCAGCAACTACACCCAGTTCGAGGCCAGCATCGCCAAGCTGGGCGACAAGCTGATCCAGCGCATTGGGAGCGGCGACAACTGCTCGGGCGCGTACTGCGAAGGTGGGGGAGCTTCCTCGGCTCCGTCGTTGAAATGGTTACTTATGGGAGGACAGGTGCTTCTTGCTATTCCAATCATGATTGCTCTTATGGTCTAATCTGCTCGCACTCGAAATGCGTTCGCCGCCGCCCGCACCCCTGCACGTGATGTCCTTCTTGCTTCTCTTTTTCGCCCGGCTGCTCTCAAGGCCATGACAATTGTGCCTCCCTCTTTTATTTTCCGATCCGGCCTGGCTGCATAGCCATTCGGTTTAAAAAAGGCCCAGTCAAATGACCCTGAGACCTGCAGATGGCGTGCCAACTAACATGGGTCAGCCCAACAAAGCCCTGCATGAGCGGTACGTACATTCTCCTTCGCTGTACATTTTGTACAACCTTTTATCCTCTTCTTTCCTTCTCACGACAGCTGGTCTGTCGTATTTTTTGTTTCTTTCATTTCTTCGTGCTACAGCCAGACAGCATATTTTAAACAGACAACTACCTTTTTCGCACTTTTTTTATACTCAGCACAGATTGTTGCAATTTCCCATCCGTGAATCACAACGTTCCATGCCGTGTCAGCCCGTCAACAAATAAGCGCCAAGACAAGCTGCGCCTCGTCCTTTATTCACTACTCTCAGCCGACAGACCCAAAACGGGCCAAATGGCTCGCCGATCGCCACTTATTCGCTTCTGTCCCGCGACCGAGAAAAAAGCCACAAACAAGCTGCATTGCTTATTTCGCGTGTTAGTTGAAACACCCACTTTTTTGCACGGCTGCGGCATGATTGGATATCAGAAGCTGTCAAGTTGCTTCTGGGCTCTTCAAGTCAACGAGATGAAACAACGTAGAGAGGCTGTTTGGAGTTGGTCCGTGTGCAAGGGGTAAGGAGTTCCCATGAGGTGTGCAAAAGCAAGGTGTGCATCATGAAATCGCCCCGAGAAGCCCATTGGTCTAATTGCCGATGGGATGAAACCATCACTCACTCTGACACCTGCCCCTGAGTGACATGTTCTCCAAACATCAAGGCAGCATCCTATCACCCAGAAATATCTGCAGAAAATTGCATTTGGAAAGAAGCTAGACGTGGAAACTTGAACCAATGACGAGAAAAGCAATTCACACCATATCGCAGACAAGATGAGACAAGCAAGTTTCATCAATTCGTGAGCTGCCTTTGCCAGCATCCAGTTTTATTGTCCCACTATCCAAAGCCCATTCTCTAACTCGGCTCTAAGACTCAACCATGGTGATGCGTCCATCCACCACTGGCGCAATGCATCTCGTCCAATCAATCGCAGAGTCGCCCTCCTGGAGCGGATCACACACTCGAGACTTGACGCCTGCCGCCTTGGACCATCGCGCGAAGAACTTGCGCATCAGCAGGATCTCAAAATCCATCTGCTCAGCATTCTCATGCACGTCTTCTTCATCCTCGTCGTCACTGTCGTGGTTGTCGTGCACTGGCTTGACGCTTGTGTTGAAGCGTCGCTTGAGGAACTTGGCCCAGGGGTCAGTGGAATCCTCTGCCGCCAGCTCGCGGTCCTTCTCAGGCAGGCGAGCGGCGAGGGCGTCAAGGCTAGGGAAGTCCTGCTGCGTCTCTCGGATCGGCGAGATGGGCGTCTGGCAGTTCTCGGCCACCTCGACCCAGTGCTGGGGCAGATGCTTCCACTTGCCCACGGTGCGCAGACCCATGAAGTACTGGCGAAGCATAGCCGAGATAAGGATGCCGTTTTCCTCCTCAATAATCTCCTCTGCCTCACCGCCTTCAGACTTGACCAACAGACTCATGAAACCATCTGCAGCAGTCAGCTACCTCATCCATGCCAGTTCACTTAGATTGTGTGTAGATGCTTACCCTTTCCTCGTCCCATGTAGCCTCGAGTAGCAAGAACATACTTCCTCTCGGGGTCGTACGTCTCACCACCAATCTTCAAGGACAAGACTCTCTGGCCCTTGGGTTTCTTGGGGTCAAAACTAAACTTGATGTTGGACACTTGGGGGAAACGTCCCTCAAGGGCAGGATACAGGGAGACACTATTCTCCAGGGCACCCCAGATGGCTTGTCCCGTAACCCTCAACACTACGCATGGATCTTCAAAGGGGAAACAGGTTGTAATATCCTTGATGCGAATAACACCCGGGGGATAGATCTGGTCACCGCGGATGGTTCCAGCCGCCATGATGGTGCAGTCTGCCCCGTGATGCTGTCTCATGACGTCGCACACAAAATTTCCGATGTTGGACTCCCTAGTTCGGACCGTGCTGAATCGTGAATCCAGAGGCGTCGCTGTCCACCCGATGGGCTTGGCCAGAGAGGCGTGAAGCTTCGAGGTCAAACCGCCAATCATCTCCACGGTAGGTTGATGCTCCTCAATCGAAGATGTCACGTCGCGTCGCCAGATGTCAAAGTCCCATTTCTGGGGGTTGTCCAGCTTTCGGCGGACTTCGATGTAGCTGAGGTTCTTGAAGTCAGTGCCGGATCGCAGGACGTGGGTCCCGTTGATAAGGCTGTGAGCATAGTAGTGATCGTGGCCACCAAGGATAATGTCAATCAGGCCCTCGGTCTGCTCTGCGAGCTTGTTGTCGTTGGGCTCACGCATATGGCTCAGACAGACGATAATCTCAGCGCCCTGCTCACGCAGTTGGGGCACAATCTCCTTGGCGACAGCCGTAGCCGACTTGTAGATGAGGTTGGGGGGCAAGCTGTTGATGGTCTCGAGCCACTCGCGCTCACCCAAGCCGATGAATCCGACCTTGATGCCGTTGGATGTGGTCATCATGTGCGTCTTCTTGGCGTTGCCCATGGGCACGTCGTCGCCCAAGGCGGGGTCGAGCACGTTGGCCAGCAGCCATGGGAAGTCGCATTGGCCGGCCAGGTGCTGGAATTGCGGGATGCCAAAGTCAAAGTCATGATTCTGCAATCCGTCGTCAGTTTCCGGTTCGGGCCGGGGTGGCTCGACTTACCCACCCCTACGCATGCACAGTCCGTCCCAATCATGTTGAGCACGGGTACCATGTGTTGACCTAGCCGCCGGTTAGCATATCGATGGTGTATATACGCGTGTATATCCCTCCTCGATTCACCCATCTTAATTTGAGGAACACACCTTTGGTCACTGAGCTTTCGAGGCTGGGGTTGAAGACATCTCCAGAGAACAGGGTCAGGGCTTTGGGCTGCCCCTCATACTTTGCACCCTCCTGGTACTCTCGGATAAGGCTGATGAACCTTGGCAGACCACCAACAGGCTCGGCACTGGATGAATCGAGGTGATAGACGTCGTTGTAGTGCAGCAATCGCACCTCTGGCAGCGAGTCTGCCGCGCCTCCATCGTCAACCCGCCCCGAGGCAAACGTCACCTGAGGCTCCGCGGTGGGCTCTTGTTCTTTGCCCATGGTGGAGGTTGCACCGATACGTATGAAACAAGCTCTTGCAAGATCTGTGGTATTAGCACCTTTTTCTCGTAATCAAGGGCCCGGAATGTCAGATAGGAAAGAGAAGGAATCAGCAAAAGAGGTGGCCTCTGATTTTCTCCTCCCAGACCAAGCTTCGGCGAGGAGGCGCAGCTGAGTGCAGCAAAAGCAACGCTAACGGCAGCTTGCAGCAATCCGATGTCAGACAGCTCACGTGATGGTAGCACCTACAGGAGGATTTGGACGAGATGGGGCAGAGTTTTCCGTGGCTTCTGGATGCTTTTCCCGTCGGGCGTGTGTGTGTGCAGCAAGCAGATTCAACCATCGGACGGTGATACGGCCAGTGCAACGTGTTGTCGGCTTCCCGAGCATCAGACAGGCGGCGGCCTCTAATCAATCAGGAGCCCGGCATTAGCTATTGTGGGACGCTGGACCCCTTGAGCACCCTGGGAGCACCCTTTTGCAAGGGCTCTGGAGGCTCCGCGGCAGCGCAGGGAAGCATCCGGAGCCCACAACGCGAGCTAGCGAGTCGCGAACCAGTGAGGTGGTGTGCGTGGGTGACGCCAGTGATGCGCTGGCGTAGAGCCCTACTTTGTGGTGTGTTCTCATTAGCCATGACGAGCTTGGCGAGGCGCTGCCATTATTAATTTTGGCCCTGTTAGAGGCCCTTCTGTTGGAGTTGACATTGGTGAGTGAGGGGTAACAAAGTTACGAGCCAGCCCCGCCCCCGCCCCCGCTCCAATGACATTCTTTCAGACCAGCAAGCGAGACCAACAGCAGACATGAGAGCAAGACAAAGGTCATGATGAATCAATCACTCCAACACTTCCAGCTCCTCAGGCAATGCCCTCTCCTCGATCCATGCCTTGATACTCTCAGCAAACAGCTCCGGTTTCTGCAGATTCCACGTGTGCACCGCGCCCCTGACCACAACTCCGAGCGAGCCCTCGACGGGCATCTCCCTCCCCATGCGCCTCACCGCCTCGACATCGTCCATGCTGCCCGCGGCGATCGACAGCGTTCTGACGGGCAGCGTCCGCACATGGTCCCAGCCCAGCTCCGCGAGCCCCCTGTCCACATCGCGCACCACTTCCCAGCGCCGGTTCCGTCGCATCTCGCCTAGCAGCTCCTCGTGCCTGAGAACCCCCCAGCGCGATGCAACCTTAAAGTAGAGCCACGGCGGCACCACCTCGAGCAGCAGGAACATGGTGTAGTAGGTAAAGCTCGGGTGCCCCACGACCCACGCCCACCGGCCTTCCATCGGGTGCCCCGCCGTCACAAAGGCCGATCGCACCAGCTCCGGGTGCCTCCTGCTGAGGCGCAGCGTGATGAACGCGCCCATGGAGAGCCCTACGACGTGTGCCTGCCCTTGTTTGGCGTGGTTCCTGATGATGACGGCTACGCGATCGGCCGACGTGCAGAGGTTAGCGGGCAGCAAGCCTCGGGAGCGGGAGTGGCCGCTCATGTCGAGCGCCAACACATGGTAATCCGTGAGGTGAGGGATCACAAAGTTCCACTCCAGGTGTGAGTTGAGAAGACCGTGAAGCAAAACCACCGTCGTGGCTCTTTCCTCGTTGTAGCTGGCGTAGAAGAGCTCTGCCTCGCTTGTTGGATTTGTTGTCGCCGCCATGTGCTAGTGGGTCTACCCTGGAGTATTTTTTTGGTGTTGCGAAACGACGGGTTTCCAATTTTCAAGGCAAAATATGATAATAGAGATGTATTTATGAGCATCTATAAAGTCTTTTGGGCATGAATGGCACCACAGATCATTCGATTGATGGCCTGACAACGGCAACACCCAACCGATAGGTCGATTACTCAAGTGTTAGTAAATTTGCTGTTCCAAAAAACGAAAGCCTGCAATAAAATAAAAATAAACTAAAAATAGTTATTACTAAAGAATAAGAGTCCAAAATGTAGTTATTTCGAAGCTAGAGAAATAAAGAGGCGCCAGAAAAAGAAAGGGCCAGCGATGTGCACCCTCCCGATGCACACTTTCCGATTTCCAAGTCCACATCTCCAACTACCCGCAGCTACTTCATGACAATTGGCCAGCATCAGCTGCGTGCATCTTCCAGTTCGAGCATAGTAATTACGATCAAATCGTCTCGGGTTGCTGGTGGGAGCTGCGCGATATTCGCTACTTGAGCCAAGGTTTTGTTGGGCTCGATTCTAGTCTGCTGCGATGTCAGCAACAGAGCGAGCAGAGCTGATGGGCAACATACAACTCGACGACCTATGAGGTCAATTGGTATGATGATCTTGGTGCTGGGACAGCGGCCCAGTTCTCTGGGCAAGATCGGTCTTCAAAAGACAATCTATTCTTGTCTCGTGAGAAATTTGTCAATTTAATCACTGCAGCATTGTCTTTGCCTTTGCAAAATATGGGAGCGCAGAGGATTCGACCATGATGATAGCGGCTGTGTGGCGATAAAAACTGCCAGAAACGGTAAAATGATGATTTTATACACGAATCAATCGGTGTTCAATATAACCATGTGTGATATCGTCTAAAAACACGGCTTCCTTGTTGTTCTTTAACAAGTCTGACAAGACCTGAGTCGGGATACCAAAATAAGATCACAGCTAAAGACGATGAATCTTAGTCGTACGCCGATATTAAGAGACGTCTCAATACAGAGGAAGCCGGGCGACACAAACATCCCATCCGCCGTTAGCAGTCGTGCGTATGACTCTGGCTCAATGTTGTCATGAGCATCTCTTAGCGTGTCGTGTTCACTGGCAAGAGCCGCTCTCTGTTGTTGTGGGCATCTCTTGGCTCAAATGCATCCGTTGATAAGAACTTGATTTGTATTACAGCTGCGTGTGTATAACACAAAGCGACGGATTTCCAGTGCCATTCTGAGTGGTGGAAGTGGCGGCAGTGGTGGCAGTGCTCGCAGTGGCAGCGGTGCATGAGCTGAATTTGACCAAATCGGCGGGTGGGGCTTCGGAGATATTTATCAGGGCTTGGGCTTGAAGATAAAACAATCCTCTTCAAGCAGATCTTCGATGCTCTCTATCCTTGCTATTTGAAAGCCCCTGAAGGCTTTTAGGTACTTACTTTCTGCCTGGATCGAGAGGTATCTCTGTTGATGCTTTCCCCTAATACACAGTCACCAAGTCTTGTTGGATGCCTCATAGCCATGCATGGAATTCAGGTGGACGTCTATACCTGGGGAAAGCCCTAGGCAGTCGTCGCGCAGGTGATATTTTGTGTCTCCACATTGTTGCACCCGAGAGTCATCATCGCTGAGCTCAGGCCGCTTATTTTTAGGAGCCTAAACTGCGTCTTCCAACTGTGAGGATCATACCGGCCTGCTTACATATTGTTGACTCTGCCCTTGGGGTGCAGGCCTCGTAGAGGGCCGCCGATACTTCGGTTCGCTTCCTGGGGTCTCGTGAACTGCATCACGTCGTCCTTATAGGCCTGCTTCTGCATTTTTTTGCAGCACGGCGTCCGTATTGATCATGTATCGGGAGTGCGTCTTCCTGGTCATGTAAAACCAGCTTGATTTCTTAAAGTGAATGATTCCATATTTATCGACCAATCTCTACATCAATCATACAGCTAGGTCATGCTAGTTCGACATGTGAATACCAACATTTTTGCTGCGGATTGCTGCTTCGGATACCTAAGAGGGATTGATCCACTTGCTGTGTGAGGTCCAGGGATTCAAGAGGCTTCCCTTCGTGTACCATAATGCATGTTCATCTTGGACGAAGTTGGCTGCTTGGTTGGACAATCCGGACTTGCATGAGAATCTCGCATCCATAGGATTGTGAGGTTGAGATGATCCAGGTCCCTGAAAAAGGAACTGCGTATTGCAAAATTCGACAATCTATTCAAATGAATAAAGGTTTACAGCCAAATAGTGAGCTGTACGTGTACGACACGCTCAAGATTGCGATCACCAGGCTAATGGGCTTGGACCACATTGCTAGGGCGTGTTCCTGGTTTTTGTAGCATGAGCCGTCGGAACTGCATTTTGTTGGTGGTTTGGGTGCTAGAGTCCAATGGGCGTGTGTGTGCATGACTGACACCTAGTCCAGGTGGTTGGCAGGGATGTGAGTGGTTGTGGGGGTGCATGGAAGTGGATGATAATGGTAAGAGAAAGAGGCTAGGCTGGTCTTGGTAGGCATTTTATATTGGTTCAAGGTGTCTATGAAGGTATATCTCCGTTGGATTGTATGAGGATATTAGAAATACTATGTATAAAAGGCTATAAGGGTATTATTATCTAGCTATTAGGTTTACTGTATAGAGCTTATTATGTTGACTTGGGCCGATTTCTGGACCTCAAGGTTACTAATCATTCCGGATGCTGTAGACACGGATCCACAGGAAGACAACTCTTCTCTGGAAGCCCTTTTTTCGCATAAAATTTGACGATGCGATCAAGAAACAGAGTCCAGGGTGCATCCTCTTCGATTCCACCAGCGTCTTTCGAGCTGTTGACCAAAGTTGATTCCTTCAACGGCTTGATCTTTTGCTTCCTTGTCCAGATGCTTGTTGATTTGATTGGTCGAGATTACTAGGGATATCATCTTGGAACTGTCGATGTACTCTTCACTCCCACTCTTTCATCCTCAAAGAGAGGCAATCTCCTTTTTTTCATGTTTGTTGGGTGTGTCGCGTGTGATATGATGTTGCAGGACGCTTGGTCTCCCTTACTGGAGTTGCTGAGCGGGAATGCGAACACCTCGAACAAGATCAGTCGCATCCGTTGGACTGTGTTGAGGTTTGGGATGAAGGTGTTCTTGAGGAGCCAGGGGAGGCATAATTCTTTTAAGAAGTCGGAATATCGGGTTGCTACAGCATAAACCTCTGCGCCAAAGTGTCTGCCTTCGCCCATCGATGTAGTCGTTAGCGGATGTGTCGCTGCCATCGTTGACGAGGTGCCTTGTGAAGTACGCCATTGCGACTTTGAGGCGATCATGACCACTGGAGCCGATCGATTTTGGCGAGGCAGGGAAGCCAAATCTGTACTGCAGTTTAGGCTGCAAAGGGGATTCAAGTTGATTGTTATTTTGATCGCGGCGAAAAGGTGCTTGCCATCTCCAAAAAGGAGATAGTCGACCAGTATGCCTCCTTTGCAAAATGCGACTTTCAAAGAAGGTCAATTTGAGCTTGACCTTGAGATCCATCTGTCCGATTGTGCTGCAGATGAATACGATTTTAGATCACCTGGTTAAACAACAAGGAATGAAGCCCGTGAATGCATCGCCTAAAGAGGGAAAGAATCCTTGCCACAGGGATAGGTTTCTTGGATAAGTAGGAAGATGTCGGGATCTGCAACCAACTCATCCGACCAGACTGTTCTGCGCTCCGCACAGTATTGTGTAGCTCCTTTGTGTCAGTAGCCGCTTGAATTGGTCTTTAAAGCGCAAAGTAGGTCTCGGAACGATGTTTTGTATTGGTCCAAAATTTTATCCAAGAAAACCGTAAGCACAAGCCATCGGCTTGCGCTGATTACGTGCTTGTCCTTTGTACACATCGCCCATCGCTGATGCCGATCGAATGGCTCAGTGAGGCGTTCGTATCAGCCCAGAGAGGCGGGCAACTATCCTCGGAGCCGGAAAGCTCTCCAAACTTGGTTATTTAGAGGAAGTAAAAGTCGTAACAAGGTCTCAGTTGGTGGTCTGGCGGAGGAATTATTGCCGAGTTTACGGCTCCCAAATCCCAGACGAATATGGCTGTTTCTTTCCCTCGGCGGAGTTCTGTTTTCCTCAACCTTTTATCTCGCGACGTTTTATCAGACGGCGTTGGATTGGGCCAGATTTGGTATTCGTATTGGATGCCCAAAAGTTGAGAAAACAACTGGACAATTTGATGGCATTCGAATCATCCCTCAATGTAGAGCTATTGAAGGGCACTGTGTCCGCGCCTACGGGTATGAATTGAATGGGATCAAAGTACCCAGTTGAGTTTTCCTAGCCTTTGGATGCATACTGGCATGATACAGGCGCATGATGTGATTGTGGCGTGAATAGGGCGCATGGATTGGATGAGTGTATGAGTGGATGGGTGGATGAAAAATTGATGTCGGGATTGATGGTTGTTTGTGAGTGCGATGCAAGAGATGGGGGTTTGGGGGGAAGTAGGAGTAACATTGTTGATGGGCTCCATTGTATGCTTGGGCATGAATGGTTTGGGGTTCGCCATGACTGGCAAGTGGCCATTTGTGGTGGTGCTTCTGCGTTTCTAGAACACGCAGAGCCGATGTCGCCTAGAAGTTGAAGAGGGAATCCGCATGGCAGAGTACCATGGAACATCTCCAGACGAGCGGCCACCACACAGCGCTATCCACTCTCATGGTCGTTTACCCATTCCACAAGCTCCAAATCGGAGCCTGTCGGTTCGCCCAGGGCACGCTCTAGAGAGCGGCGACGTTTGCGTTGGGCGGCGAAATGGGCCCAGTCGAGGAAAACCCAGGCGAGCAAGCCGAAGTAGACGACCATGAACATAAGGCCGAGAAGAATGGCAATGGCTGCCAGATTGAAGTAGCCATTGGAGGTTGAGTTGAGGAGTGTCTCAAATGAGGGCTCCAACTCCGCATCAGTGAAGTTGAATGCGTAGTCTGGGGGAGTTTGGGCCTCCATGTTGCTTGGTCCTGGGTGCACGTGATGATTGAAAAGGTGTGTTCGATGGGTCAAGTGAGTTTGGTGAAGAAAACAAATTTCTTGAATCGAGTGCGAAGAGCCATTATATATTTCTCCATCAGCCCAGAAAGGTCATTAAGGATGCAAAATCTTTTCTTCGCCTTTGTGTTTTGACCTTGATGACCGTCCACCTTGTCGGCCATGAGTTGGAGGAGTGGCCATGGCAGTCTGAACTTGTACATATGGACAGGCGGGGCATTTGGTCGGAGATGGCTTCATGAAAGTAGGCCCTCGATGTAAAATACAATGACGCAAGAATGATGCTTGAACACCTGGGGGCAAATTCCAACGATAATATTCGGCCGTGTGATGATGGGCTCAGGCACGGAAAAGGATGCCATGGAAGCAAAAGGGAGGGGGCGAATGAGCATGGACGATATTGGGTTCAAGCGCGACTGAATTCGAATCCCGCTGTCAAATCCTAGGCATCACTGGCCACTGCAAAGTTAGTCAACACCCTCAAGGTCGCGATACAATTTTCTCATCCCACCTTTCAGCCTAGCCAAGGGCATGAAAACTTAGGTCTCTTGGGGCAAATCCAAGCCGCCGTCACAGCATCGCACCATACCTACCGCATACTTGGCCTTTTTGCGATTAGTTGTTCAGCCAAGCCAATTTCTTTTTGCCATTTTTACTTACACAAATACTGGCTTCTTAATCTCAAGAATATCCAAGATGGGACTTGAAAGCAACGCTTCAACTTAGCAATCCTGAACGGATTGGGTCACCACCTCTCGAAAAACTACAACTCACTCACTCGTGTTCGCCTACTTTACATGATGATATTTGACCTGGTTGTATTGATAGTAATTTCATTGGTTTTGCAGGTAAATATTTATATGGAAGGTGGTTGATTCTTTTCCGACAGGTTCGAACATCGGTCTTGATCTGATTAAGCATGCCTCTGTGTCAAGATCCGGTTCGTGAAGAGTGATGCTAGGGAGATCGAAATAGACATTTGTGAACTAGATCAGCCAACCCTTCCAGTTTCTCATCTCCAATCGTCTAGCAGCCCGCCCCGTGGTCATGGCAGCCCGTCCCGTAGTCATAGCAGCCCGTCCCGTAGTCATAGCATGGTGGCGGCGCCGACACATGATGAAAGTCCATGCCTGCACAGCTCGTGTGTCCAGACCAACCACCGATACTCGCCTCCACCGCACTGTTGGTGATAATTGCATTGGTCAAAATCTGGTTTTCGTATCTCGAGGGTCTGGAGCGCCTTGAAGATTGAGGGGGCTTTGGTGCCTTTGGGGGTTTCGGGGCCTTTGGAGCTTGAGGGTATCTCGGATGTTGATTGTACCTTGGGTTCTTGGGATATTGTGGCAGCTCGACAGCAGAAGCAGAAGGCTCGGGCGCGCGATTCGCAGAGCCTTGAAGATTTGACTGCAGTGCTTCGCGTCTGGCTTGGAAGTCTCGACGGTCCTGGCGTTTTTCATGACGAGACCAAGCACAACAAACTATCCGGTTCACAATCCGGACAAGAAAGATGAAGATGATGACGCCCGCGAAAGTGTAAAAAGGAATCCACATTTGATTTTTAGGGGATCTCCAATCATAAGAAGCGGCAGCAGCGTTATTGCTGGGTGAGCTCACGTCTGCAGCATACGACGGTGTTGCCTCGCATGGAGGGTTGCACCGGCGTATTGGCAGATGCATTGTCACAAGTTGCCGGAGTTGGTATTGTTTGGAGGCAGGCACGAATTAGTAACAAGAGGGTAGTGGAATCTGGGCACTTTTTGTCCAAAAAACAGTCGATTCAGAAGCGTGCTGTGATCAGTCAGAGATTGTCGATGATACTGGGAAATGCCTGAAATGAGGCAGGGTTTTATATCACAAATTGCATACAACTCCGCACATTTCGGAGAAAGTAAATCTTACTGGGGAACTATTTACTAGAACAAGTCTTCACTACGTCAGAATTTTTTACCGTCTTGAGAAACATGGTTCTCCGGGTTGTGGGTGTAGACGAGGCAGCGGAAGCAAGTATTTGGTACCTTGTTGACCCAACCACAAAAGCACAAATGTTAAAGAAGGGAAGAAGATCAAGAAGCAGAATAAAATTTTGCTCTCTTCGTGTCATCAGCATTTCACCATCCTAGTCCACGGCCGTTTTTGGTAGCAAGCCAGGAATCATCAACTTCGGCCATGCACAAGACTTACACGGCCCACGATGCAGACGAAACTAGGCCGCTGATCAGCAAGGATCCGACCAAGGACGCGATCCGAAAAACAGCCAATAGCCCATCGTCGCCGCGCTCCACGTGCGGCTCCTCCCATCTCTGCGCCGATCGTCAGCGCGGTTGCGCCCCGGGCCGGCCCCGAGGGCTCGACGCCGCTGCGAACCCGACGATCGCCTGGTCGGGCAATGTCTCAGAGTCCGGGTACGAGTCATCCGCCAGCAGCAACGGTAGTAGCAGCAGTAGTAGCCTAGACGACTCGGATACGCCAGCGAGGCGCTCGCTTCAGCGGCTGGCAACGCACCACGTGGATGAGCCGACGTGGCGGGAGGTCTGGCAGTGTCTGGAGTGCTCCAGAGCGCACGAGGCCGGCCGGGATCTCGTCGACGATCAAGACGGAAACGAGGGGCAGGATCCATGTCTCACCCAGTGCGCTCCCGCGTGGTTGAGCTGCGTGCTCTGGCCAACAAGATGCACGTCGCAAGCTCCACCACCACCATCAAACGATGCGCCGCCGCAGCAGCAGCAGCCAACTTGGGGTCAACAAATGCGCCTCCCGCAACCGACAACACAAGCCGCGACATTGTCCACCGCTGCAGAACCGTCCTCGCGAGGCGATGAGCCGCTGTACTTTATCAAGTGACCGCCAGGAAGACGGGTGGAACGATGCCACGATGCGGCCGCCAGGCGCATTGTCGCAACGGAGCTGGGACCAGCCCATGCATAGGGGAGAAGCAACAAGCTTAATCGGGGAACACGCAGGGGCTCAGAGATAGCTGTTGCATGCGCGCTCTCTCTCTCCACCGGAGAAAACTGGTTTCAGCGAGGTAAATACTACTCGGCAAGGGGGGCCTTAATTGGCAGGTTGTATCAAGGGACCAGGTTAGCTGCAGATCGGTTTCTGTTTCTGGCTCGCCAAACGGGCAAGCTCGCAGACTAGTGTCGGCAAATGAGGAATTGGACGAGGGAAGAGGGCAATGTTTCGAGCGTCATTTCTCCATTAATGGGTGAATAACGGCGTCAAGTAGTAAATAAAATAGATGAATGGATGAACAAATGCTTCTGTCATTGGGGCTTGTATAATGTACTCCTGTTCCTCACCCCTGGCAAGTAACCAGATCTCGCGGGGCCGGCAGGATCGCTATCCTGAGCAAAAAAAAAAAAAGCGGCTTGAACTGCATAAAAAGAAAAGAAGATGAAAAAAAGCTGCTGTGACAAAGATAATACAGTAAAAGAGACAAGGTTAAAATGAAACAAGAAAAAAAGGGAATACCCCGTCTGCAACGCCGCAGCACACTTCTATCAAAGTAGTAATAATAATAGTAAAAAAAAAAAGGAGTATTAATCATAACAGTCGTAATCCAGCCTGAACCTCTCAGGCTCGTTGTTCTGCTTTGTGTTTGAACACCATCTTTTTCTCCCCCCAGGTCTCTCTCCGCCGGAAAAAAAGAAGAAAAGGAAAGGAGGAGAGAAAATAAACACAAAGGCCGCGAAGGGAAAAGCCCACAAAATGCTCCGGTTATGCTATGCCATGGCCAGCACACGCGCACTCCCATTTCCGGCGACTCCGGCCCGGCTACCCATCCCATCATCGTACAAGAAACCGGCAGCGGCAATAAACCATGGGAAAAAATTAAGAAAGCCAGCTCTTCTTCTTCCTCTTCCCCTTTTTTAAGAATCCCCTTCCTTTTTTTGGGTTGTTCGGTGTTGGTGTTGGTTTTTTTTGCTTTTTCACATTTTGAGCAGCGTCTCGCTGTCAATAATGCGGTCCTTCCAGCCCTCGCAGGCAACCTTGACAAAGGCCCTGGCCAGCTGGGGCAGCTCGACGCCTCCGCTGGACCGGCTGCCGCCCATGAGGCGCTTCTTCTTGGGGGCTTCGACAGGGGCGGCGGACCCGGGGCTGGTGATGATGCCGCCGGGCCGCAGGATCCAGGTGCTGAAGCACACGGCGTTGGCGTCGGCCACCTCGCAGAGGCCCTTTTCGGCCTCGCCCCTGGACCGGCGCGGGTCGCCCAGGAACAGCAATTTGGCCGGGTTGCGGTCGGGGCCCTTGCTGCTGCAGAAGACAAAGTTGAACTTGTTGCCGCCGGGCGCCTTGGCCGCGATGCGCTCGCTCATGGCCCGGGCCGCGGCGAGGGGGAATTCCACCGACACCCGGTGCAGCATCTCCTTGTCGCCCTCCTGCTGATCTGATCTCCCACCAATGGCCCTGTTGGTTTTTCTGGTTAGTCAACCGATCTGGCGTAGAATAAAATAAAAACGAACAACGGGGCGGGAATTGGGGTAGAGCTGCCCAACTTCATGCCGTCAGATGGCACAGTTGCAACCAATGCAGCCAGCAATCAGGCTGCGGCTCCAATGCCCAAAAAATCGCCCCCCCTCCATCAAGACTAAAAAAAAAAATAAGAGCTTCTTTTTTGACAGGCACTTACCATAAGCAGGCTGAAGCCCCCTCGAGCCTTCTCAGCATATCCTCCGAGTACCTTGAGAAATCCTGGTGCATCATGACCTCTGTCTTGGGATGGCTCTCAATGTCCATGGAGACGGCCCTCCGGGTCAGGATGACGACTTTTGTGATGCGCGAGTCGGCGAGGCACTGCTGGACAATCTCCTTGCCCACGACGCCCGTGGCGCCCGTGACGATGACCTTCATGGTGGTTTGGCGCAGGTTAAATAAAAAGGGGGGCGTGTGTGTTTGTGTGTGTGTGTGTGTGTGCGTGTGCTGTGCTGCGTGCGGCGACGGCGGCGGCGGCGTAGAGAAGCAATGCAGGGAGAGAGAGAAGGGGTTAGTTAAGAATGGCGGGGAGAAAAAAAGAGGCAGAGAAAGTCGAGAGAGAAGAGAGAGCTGAAAGTGAGCTCGGCGTTGCCGTGCCGTGTGCAAGTGGTGCGTGTGCCCACCCAGACCAGACTAATTATCCTTTTATTTTTTATTTTTTTAATTATTTTTTTTGCGCTGCTCCTCCCCCCTTCTTCCTCCCCGGGCGGCGGCAAACAAAGGGCTATGGGCGGCGGCGGCGGTGCTGCGAGGGATCTATTCGCGCGGCGACGCAAGGGCGAGAGGCGGCGGTGGTGGAGTGCGGTGGTGCTGGCATATCGCGAGAAAAAAGGATGGAGATGGGGAAGGGAAGGGGAGGAAAAGGGAAGAGTTAATCATGTTCGAGGTTGCTTGCTTGGTGGTTCGAGCGCCGCCACTACGGATTCCATCCCTGCCCCACGAGGCTTGGCATTTGGCCGCAGCAGAAGAGTGACCACGCCGATGCGTCTGAGTCGTGACGTTTATTTGCTCGGGCGATGAGCAAAGCAACGAAAGGGTGCAGGGAGCCAAGTCCATGGCCTTTTCCTCACCACGAATTCCCTTTTTTTTCACCTTCATCTTGCCCCCTCCGGCTCTTGCTCGCTGCCATGCTCAACATGCTCCCCCCAAGCACACGCTGCATTTCTCGGGATCCGGCAACTTGGCGCCCGGCTATGGAGCGGATATAACCCAGCACGCACCCACTCACACGCGCCCATCATTTCCCCTCATCACCAGCCATCCCATGCTTGCCCAGCCCGTGCCAAATCTGCGCCAAGACAGCCAGAGCTTCAGTGACCTGCCCGGTCGGCTCCATTGGCCAGGGAGCTCTCTCTTCAAACACCTTGGCCTAGCCTGGGGCCAAGATTTTAGGGGGAGGAGGGGCCGAGGCGTGCGAGGTTGCAAGGGCCGTCTTTTTTTTTTCGGCTCCTTTCAAAACAAGCAGAGTCCAAGTGGCCGTCAACCCGCTTCGGCACGTCGCAATCCATGTGGATCTCACCCAACCTGCGGGCCGGCCAGGTGGGGTTTGGTTTGGTGGTGCTGTAAGAGAGAGAGGGACAAAAAGTCATGTCCAGCCAGGAATAAAAATTTCAATGAGTCGCCGTCGTGGCCCAGCCCAGCCCAGCCCAGCCCAGTCCAGCGTGGAGCGGCGTGGACGATCCGTCGTGGTGGAAACTCCCCGGCGTGCCAAGACGGAGGCCATGGCCATGGTGGCTCACCTTGTTCCCACGACACGACACTTGCGACGCATACGCTTTTGCCTCCTTCATGCTGTGAGGTGTCCTCAATGCTGCTGCCAGTTGCCTCCTCATCGTCGCCACCTCACGGCCTCATCCCCCAATCTCCAAGGGACTAGCCAATTCGGCCCCCATTCGCTTTTTTTCTGTGCCCGGTTCCTTTTTTGTTCCCTTATCCATCCATATCGTTTGTAGCCCCCCCGGCTAACCCGGCTTTTGGCCGTTCCAGCTCGCAATTATTAAAAATCCCCTCTTCAGGACCCGAACAAAGTTTCATCCAGCCCGCCTTGGGCCAATGGCTCTACTATGCCTCATCCATCGCAAGTGCCGCCCATCCGATTACCCGAAAGCCTCCTCCATCAGTGCGCGCGCCGAATCACGCGACGGGCGGGCTTTTTTTTTTTAGCATTGAATCCAAGCCCAGCAGCCCCTCCTCCTCCAATCAGTTGGTTGTATGAGACTCTCCGTCGGCCGCGGCATAATTCTTTAATCGACGGTGAATCAACCATTGCAATAAACCCAAAAACACTAAATAAAGAGTTTTTTATTTTCTCCTGCTCGGCATGAAGAAACAAGCCTCATATGCTCCTCAGGGCAAAAGTCTAATAGAGCCTTGGAGATTAGCACAACGGTCCGTCTCTATCTATCTACCACATTCGTTATCAATGCCAAACGCCTCTCGAAAAGGGAAAAAAAGATGGGAAAAAAAGGTTCGGGTCGGGCATTTTGGTTTCAGGCTGAACGACGATATTGGAGCGAAGGCGTCTTGGGCGAACTGGCCGCTTCAACTTTGGCCTGGGCCCCAACGCCACCGCGTCCATGTGCAGCCGCGCCAATGCAAGACAACGGGCGGCCTGGAATTAGGGCCAAGGCAGTTTGCATAGTATCCCGGTAGTTGGAGTTGGGATGACGGAAGAGGCGGCCGAGGCTGTGTCATCCACTCCTCTCTCTATCAGATGTCGTCGCAGTCAGCGTCCCAAAAGAAAAGGCTGCCAAACAGCCATGATGATGATGATGGAAGACAACAACTCCGCGTAGTCTCTGGAGTTGCGCACCCCCCAGTCTATTTTGTCTTTCTTGTCTTATCCGCACTTATTCCCTGCTGTTGCCACAGCCAACCACAACCCCTGCTCGGCTCTTCTCTTTTTTTCGTACACCCCCATGCGAGCGTGGTCAATCAACATGCACCTCCAATGACGCCGTCCGCGTTCGAATCCGAGGGCACCTTGTGGGTTACACAGCTTTCCCACATCAGACCGCTATCGTCACTCTAAATAGCTGTATTTGTCACGCCATTGATCAGCAAGAGGGAAGAAAAAAAGGAACTCGTACCGCCCGTGTACCCGCCGAGTCATCAACCGAAGGGGGATCCAAGACAATCTCTACCCGTGGGTAACCTTTCACGTACAACAGGAGCCCACAAGCCGTTCTCGTCTGCCAAGAACCAGAGGCACCCACTCCGGCCGCGATGCAGAAAGCATAGTCGATCATGGAAGCGTCCTAATTTGACGTCACGCTCTTCTCTTTTCTTTACCCTGCGAAACAAAAAACCAACCCCCCATCCATCTTACACAGCCTCAGCCACGAAAATCTTGTTTTCCTCCCGGGCCGGGCCCCCCGTTTTATTTTGCTCGCAACTCTGTTTTGCGCAAATGACACCAAACCCACGCCCGCCCGCCGAAAAAGAGACGACACAAAAAAGTCCAACGGCAAACTTGTCGTCCAGCTAACCGTGGCACTAGCAGAAATAAGCTTATTGACCTATACGCGCGAAATGTGACGGGAAAAAGGAAGAAGCGCAGGCGTGAACCCGCGGCAAGATTAGAAATCGCCCGCGTATGTGGGCAGTGAGGCTGTGCTGGCAGCCGAGGAAGCGGTGACGCCGCCCCCCGCCTCACTCTCTCTCCCCCCGTCTCTCTCTCTCTCTCTCTCTCTCTCTCTCGCCATGTCTAGAAAAAAAAAAACAAGGTCGTCTCCGCTGCCAACTTTAAAATTTTCTGAGACACGGTCCGGCTGCAGCAAAACATGGGCCGTGTTTTACGCCATCTTAGCTGGACATCCGTGTAATTGGCCGTGCCTGCCACGCCATCGTACTCAGCTGTGCGAGATTGGCCAACAAAGATCCGCTCTAGTAAGCAGCACGGAGAAGATCATTTCATCATCTCTCTCCCTGAACCGCCTAATTGCCCCCAACAGGAAGTTCATGCTCCATCCATGCCTCGTGTCAGGCAAACAGTCTCTGTAGCCGGTTAATAATCATCACACCGCGTCGTTGGGGGGGAGGGAAAGCTTCTTGTCTAGCAGAGCCGCAAGGGGCGAAATTTAAACACTTAGATTAAGCTTTTTTAAGCATACTTGGTATATCGAATCGAATGCATTTCCTTTCCCCAACTCCCATCGCCGTCGAGATCCCATATCGGGAGTTCCTCTCGATCTTCGCTTTCTCCAGTGGCGTTCCTTATTCGCGTACGCTGGCGTCTATAATCATCCCCATTACTTTCCCCCGCCTCCCCGACAGCTCTTACCGAGAGATGCCTAGCTGATCGTGCCGATCGCGAGGGCTATGCGGCGGGCTGTTGTAGCTTTGATGATGGCCATCCCCAGTCGGGGAGATGTATTCTTCCTGGCCAGTACTCATCTCGTGCGGCGTGCTGGTGGCATCCATCTCTTGGACCGGAATCATGGGAACAGGTGAGTATCCATTGTTGCTGTACCCTCTGTTTCCTGCGCTAACATCCGAAAAGGTGCTCATCGAGGGAGGTCGATCATAGCTGGGCGGGTAAGGCGACAGCTTGTTTCCATACATGTCCGTGGCTCCGCTGGGATAGTGGGCTGTGGTGGGAGTAGACGAGAAAGATGCTGCACGCCATTGTCAGCAAAACATTGTCACGAGTGGACCATCTTGGAATTTCAGATTCCAACATACCTTGGTAATGGCTCATGGGCGTCTCCGACGGAACGAAAGTCCCGGGTGAGCCGGGCTGTGTCATGTGGCCATGCGTTTGTTGCTGTTGAGCGGCCTGTGCAGCTTCCTGCTTCTTCTTGTTGCGCGGCTTGAGCCAGCAACACCAGAGCAACAATCCCAGGCCAACCAACCCAGCTACAGCGCCGGCGACGGCAATACCGGCAATCGCTCCAGTCGACAATCCGCTGGAGCTGTTGTTTGGAGACGATGTCGCAGTGGCCGTTGAGGTGCTGTCAGCACCGGAGGGGTTGAGAAGTCTGCGGACGTTTGACGAGATATCAGACAGCATAGCCGGGACCAAGTTTTCCTGGGTGCATTGTCCTTTTCCGCAGGCCGAATCCAGGCAGCATCCCATAAAGGGAGGTGATGTGTATTTACAGGTGTACCAGATGTTGGTGCTGTTGACGTTGTCGCAGTCTTGTGCGGGCAGTTCCTCCCACTTGTCCGCGCTGAAAGATGATGTTCGCAGGTCGTCCGCCGGGCATTCGCCGCCGTTGGCACACGGGTCGCTGGTGCAGCATCCTATAAACTTGGTGGCTTCCTCCTCGCAAATATAAAAGTTTCCTTCATCTGGACACGTGAAGCCAAAGTATTGGTAGGCTGTGGAGCTGGTCGAGTTCGACATGTTGGATGAGTTCCGCCGTCACAGAGGCTGTGGCCTGGCAAGAGTGATAAGAGGTGTAAGTTTCAGATGACCGGTCAGCGGCAGGAGGAGGGGAGAAAAGGGAAACAGGATCAAAGAGAACCAGCCTTGTGTGCGAGGGGATGGGCTATGCGGCTCTTTCAATTTACAGTCGGTAAGACCACCCCCTGTTCGATGGCTTCCATGGCATGTACTTCCAAGCCCAGCTCGCGGGCACACATCACCAATGAGGAGCATTTGCGTGGACACCAAAGTCCAGAAGACATGGGTGTCCCCTCGGGTGCAAGTCCCGGAGGGTGGTCATGATGGACAACGGCTCGAATAGTTTGACCTGGCCCGACGCCAATGTCTCTGGGAAGAGGCCTGCATGGTACCCGTCACAGCCCCAAAATGCAGGCAGTCACCTGGGATCCACGCAGCGGTCCCAGTCCCAGAACAGCGGCGCTGGTATAAATGGAGTATGTGGAGATGCGCTTGGGCTGGGGGGAGGGATGGTGGATGAACGACCAACAACAACAACACTCCGACACGGGGCGCCACGAGCCCGCGACGGCGTCGAAACAGATACACAGCCAGACGGTGCAAGTAAATTGCCGCTTGGGCTGGGCGCACAAAGGTCTCATGCCGGAGGAGGCGAAAACTTGGTCGTGAGAGTGACGGAGCTGCTCCAAGTCTCGCCCGGTGTCAGCCAGGCTGGGCTGTGTCTTACCTGCAGGTCGCAACCAACAGCCAGTAGCGCAGCAGATGCAACAAGCGCGCAGCCGCAGCTGTCATTTGCTCAGCCAACTTCAAGTTACGTACGCCATCTTGGCCCGCACTGTTCCCCGCCGGATGGGCCGCAGTTTGCTGGCCTCGAAGGCGAGATGAGCTGGACGCAGGCCCCGGAATCGCCCACCGCCCATCGCCGGGATATGAAATTGGCTCCCGCCATATCCTCCCCCCAGCCAGCCCTCCGAGATCTTGGCAGGCATCAATTCCGCCGCTGGGCTGACGCCAAGAGCTTAAAGATCCCGGAACACGACGTCGGGTTCAATCGCTGGCCCCCACACCTCGCACGCTGCTTATTTTTATTGTGGGGTGTCGCTCCCACAACAAAATCCTCCCACTGCGACAAGCCCAGAGGAATGGAGACTTGCCATCTGGACGGTGGAGCCGCGCTTTGTCTCATGCCTTTCAGCGCTAGACAGCCAAGGCGATCCAATCCAATTCAAGACGAAGCGGGATCCATCCTGCTCCAGAGGAAGAAGACGATGCCACAGTAGGGGAAAAGATCCTGCTTCGTGCTTGGCCTGACATGGCACCTCGCCCCAACCGCAGGATGCCGTTCCATGTCGCGTTGAATCCTACCCTTACCCCATCCCATCCTATCCCATCCCAACCTCGTAAATGGCAGCCAGGGTCCGGCTCAAGAACGGTGTCTCTGCGCACCCGGTCCTATCAAAACCAGCGCATTGGTGCGAACATGATCAAGGAATGCGCCAAACGGCTCGGGCTGGCTGCACTGTTTGCATGTACATGCTGTATGTATGTATGTTGATTAAATTTCGCCCTCATGGCTAGCTAGCCTGCCGGGGGCCATGTCACCAAGAATGGCTGCATATGCATTCAGCCCTTCCCAGCACATCGGGCCT
Organism: Calonectria leucothoes; assembly: GCA_002179835.1. Taxonomy (NCBI): domain Eukaryota; kingdom Fungi; phylum Ascomycota; class Sordariomycetes; order Hypocreales; family Nectriaceae; genus Calonectria; species Calonectria leucothoes. Next base: position 51,199 of record NAJI01000367.1, read on the forward strand.
AATCCCGCACTGGGACCCAAAAGTAAGGAAAACGTTCATATCGCCATCCAGCCAAATGTCTAATATGGTGTATTGTGGAAAAAGGGGGCCTCCAGTGTGATATATTTATCCGTAGAACAGGCCAGACCATCTCTTTGATTCGTATTGACGCTGCGCTTGAAGCACGACAAGCCCAGCTGGCTCACTCAGCCTTCTTTCTACCTTAGCTCCGCCAGCGGTGGGTGGGCTCGGCCTCAGCTAAAAGATGACAAGGGCACAGTTGCACCCCATGTCGTCGGCGACCATCATCTCAAAGCCCACTTGGTCGGATGCAGGCTATGTTGATCCCAGCAGCCTTACCACAAATCGTAATTGGCCCGGCCAAAGTATCTACTAGTCCTGGTATTCTTCTCTTCACTCGCATGCGCCGATTTGGCAACTCAATGTAAGCGACCTTGGTTTGAAAGGGGAACGACCGAGGTAGAGTCGCATTCCCCTGAGAAATAAAGACGGCCGCAGACAATGTCACCTTGTGGTTCCGTTCGTCTCGACGAGCAACGGCTGCAAGTTGTACATAGCCCCTCTCAGCCCTCGCGACAGGTCAGCACAGTGGTCCGTGCCGCAGAAAACCCGTTACGAGTCTGGCCGAAAGTGAGGCTTTAGTTTGGCCAGTAACTATGTGAAACGTCCGCAAAATCAGAGATTGTGGAGCCTCTCAAAGCGCCATTCAATGCGCACCAGCTCCAGCATCATACTAAAGTCGTGCAGCCGGCCAACCTGTCTGACATGCTCGCGCACTCCGAGTACTGCGGTGCAGGTCCTCGTAGCCACTCACCCACTGAATTTTGCAGAGAACGGCTGTGCAGGCTGCTCGCCCTGGACCCGGCCCCCCAGCTGTTCCACAAAGGCCCATGCGGCACGGGAGAGGTCATCACTTAAATCACCAACCTTGACGATTTTGAGACGATTTTGGCCGAGGACGAATCCGCTACACGAAATCTGGGTGATGCGCACACTCGGATGGAACAGGTTCAGCGCAAGATGGCGGTCCAGGTATCGACCCAACGCCTCAGTAAAGGGGTGCGCATTTGCGTCTTTGTTGCCCCTCCAAGCCCAGCCGTCATCAGAGCTGCCACCTGCAAGCCGCCGTCGCTCAGCTGAGTCGTTTTCCCACGGATCCGAGGATTTTGGCTTTTGGGGCTGGAGATCGGCACCGGCGCGCACGAATCGTCGTAGATCTTGAGGTGAGATGGTAATATCCACCGATTTTAGGCCGGGTGTGGTGCTTTGCGCCGGATCCTCGTCCACTCCTTCGTCGACAGTGCCATTTGCAGTGGGTAGAGGCGCATTGAATGCAATGGAAAGTGTAAGATCAGGGCCGTTGTCGCGCAGCCCAACCGTCTCAATCCATGTCTCCCACACACCCAAAATTGTCTTTGTCCCCATCGTAAGTCTGCTGACGCGGCAGTCGAAAGTGGAAGCAAGCCAGTCAGCAATGATGTTTTTGAGCGGCAGAGGCATTCGTAAAAGGAGGAGCGGCAGGCGGAGAAAGCCATCTTGCGACTCGTTCCGGGGTGTTCCTTTTTCTGACTTGTTGACACCAGGAAGGAGAAGGCCCGCGTATGAAGCGTTTTCATGCCGAATATCGACCCAGAGGCCTCGCCGGGGTCTATCCACGCTCGTATCTTGATCGTCGCCATCGCCCAGGACGGTGTTGGGCTGAAACCATTGCACTTTGACCGTCTTGAGAGGACCTACTTGGCCAACTGGTGTTTCTGTGGCCTGGATTCCGATCTGGACGCCACGCACCACATCTCCCACCAAGGTGTCTCGCAGGCGAAGCGAAATGGACTCGAGTCGGGCATCCGTGAGACCGTCAGGGCCAATGTGGAGGGGGGACACTCGGTGTGTGGAAAAAGTCGTATTGAAGAAGGGGGGAGAGTCTTGGATGTCGTCGTGGGAGGTGGAAGGCGAGTCGACTGATTCGACTCCGCTCAATCGCGCCATGATCAAATCAATCTCGTGGGATGTTCGGCTCAGTTGTCGCGTTGCTTTCTTGGCGGGCGCAGCTTTTGCGCGTCGGAGTCGATGATTGAGTGGGCTTGTCTGGAATCAGATCGCGATAACCATAGTAGATAAATATTCAGAGGCGGCGGCGAAGAGAAGGAGGCCAGCAACCGTGTGGTTGCGACACGGAGCAGAGCGTCGTCGCAAAAGAGCTTGAGAGGCGCGAGCTTGCGACCGACGTGGGGCTAACTCACGATAGTGGGATGTGTTTACTATGATGACTAAGCGACCGTTCACCCAGCTCCTTCAACAACTATTGCTACTGACAGCCAAGTAATTTTTTTATTACAAATGTTCCCTAACTCGAAAAGATTATCTTGCGCATTGAATCTTCCCTAGATAGCATTACCATATTTATCAATACACATATGAGCGAGCATGGACTTTAGCATAGCATCGTAGGTTACCCTATAGAGTAATGCAACTAGCCCAAACATTGAATCACAGTAGGATTGAAGAGGGGGTTGTATTCAAAGAGAAAGCCGTGTATTCACTTTTTGGTCCAGGGTGTTTGTTTCTGCGTGACATGACTCATTCTTTGTTATTTGGCCTCTTTTATATTGTTCCAACACTTGAAAGTCAGCTGAGATAACAAAGAAACGTTTAGTATCATTCACTTATAACTACATCTAGTAACCGACTCTCAATCCTTTCATCCCCAACCTCAACACATAATAGTTACACATTTTCCAAGTCTTTCTCGAGCCAAAGAAAACTCCACCAATATGCCGGAATGGTCCAGTTTATCAGATCCCTGGACACTGGGGAAGAGCCGTGGCTTGGTAGACCCAAGCTTCAAGACGACTTTCCGCAACTGGCCCGTGACAGAGCTCGAGGTTGAGATCAGAGAAGCCCATGCAAACCCCAAAACCAAGACGTTGAGAATGTCCCGAGCGTTCATTGCGATGCTCGAGTATGGCCACACTTCGCCATGGCCGCCGCTTGACCCTGGCATGTGCCTCGAGGACTTTCATAATCACATGAATGAGCAATACCAACAAGTTATTGCCCAGTGGAAGAGACAGGCCAAATTGTTGACGAGAAAAGGACCAAGGATTTTGCAGCTGCTCGGACAAATTGAAGACGGCGAATTTCCGAATGTCAATCTTCCATTCCTGCTGCAGACCATCTGGAGGAAGGCGAGGGACGACTATAATCGCAACCATGGCATCGAACCGAAGGGGATTCTACCAGGATTCAAGCTAGACCCTCGCGGAGAAATACCTGCCACTCATGGTTGCGACCTCGACAATTTCGTCTTGGACTTTGTGGATGATGTTGTAGACTCGCAGAAAGTCAACCACACGCCCATCTACCGCAATGGGGTAAACTACAAGGACACCTCCGACGCACTCCGGCGGGTGCGAGAAGGAGAAGAAGCTGCCTGGAAAGACTTGTCATTGCCGCCGAAGATGGTCCAGGGAGGGGTTTCCTACAATGTCGGGGTGAGAGAACATTTGGAGCGAGTCCGGGCCAGTTATCTGGTGCCCCATATCAACCTGGAAGACCTAACGCACTTCGAGTACTTGTGCAAATTCATCATGAGTCGCGGGGCGGCAGAGCCGACTACGAGCGCACCGGTGGACAATGATCTGATGTATTTGGGGAAGTCATCTAGGATTCTCAGCGGCCCTTATTGCCCGGCAAGACCCATCTCGTTTTTCGTCGCAGACGACAAATCTTCAGGAGAATCCCAATTTTTCATGAAGTTTTGGAACGATGATGAAGCCGACGGCATTGCTTACGAACAACAAGGGATGGTGGGAAATGTATGGGGCACCATGGAGGCTTGGCTCACGATGCAAGCAGGCATCGTCAATTCTCTCTTCTTGTACCACTTGTACAGCGACGTACTGAGCCTTGGCTCTGAGACGATACCTGAAGGTCTTGATGAATTACCTCTCAAGAACTCAGATTTCCTAGAGACCATCGGCCGAATGGTGATCCAACTCGAGCAGCTGCATGCTCAGCGTGGCTACGGGTATGCCAGCGAGGGATGGCAGGATCTTGCCAGTATCCGACAATACGAGCAAAAGCAGCGCTTTACCAGCCTGCACCGCTACATGGAACCAATCATGTCCAAATTGGAGAGGTCGACAGATCATATGATGAGCCTTTTCGAAGATCCCGACTACTTTGCCCAGGCAATGATTGAGCAGAAGGACCACCATTGGTCAAATCTCACAGTCGACTATAGAGAAGACCGGTCAAAGCATGTTGAGAAATACGACAATATCAAGGTTCGCCACGAGCTCTACTATGACTGCTTGCGAAGGGTGCTGAGACGAGGCGTCTTTGGCCACTTCATTTGGAAACTTGTCCGCGAAAAAGTGACCGCCTACCAGGAACGAGCCACGGAACTCATACGGAAGGCTGAAGGGAGTATCGAGAAAGCAGACCACCAGTTGAGGAATGAGCAGGGCGAAGGAACCAGGTTGTATACCAGCCGGTCCATGCGAAGCGATGCTGTCAATTCCGCGCTTGTCGGTGACGAGGAGCACACGATTCTGCAGCATGAACTGATCACGACGGTTCGATATTGCGCCATTCTCTTTCTCAGAGAGTTCCAGTCTGGACTCATGCACGCAGCGTCTGAGCCGATCCGAGACCATTATTCCCGAATTTCCCAGCCGACCGATTATCTTCCCAACAAGCCGGAGAAATGCCCATTCCCCAAGGGACTGTACAATGGCCCCGACTACCGCGCCAAACCAACCAGGACAACGCTGCACATCGACCACGACGACCTTCCGCGCATGGTTGGCGAGCTGATCAACAACTTCATCGCCAACAACTCTGCGTCCCTCTACGTAGGCGTGCGCAAGGTCACCGAGAGGCTGAGAAGGTACCTGGACGATTGCGACGACGAGGAATCATCCCGGGCTTTCACGGACCTGGTTGCGGACACCCTTGACAGCTTGGATACTCTGGTTGAGATTGCGCAGCACCTCGAGGACTGCTGGCCCCTCAAAACCAAAGAATCACTCATGCGTACCGACGAGGATCTTCTTAACAGAACCTCGCAGTATTGCGTCTCGGGATCCATTGACTTGGTGGCGTTTGACGAATTCCCCTTTGAGATCAAGGGAATCCCAGAGAAGCGCATTGGCCGCATATTCCGTTTTCTCGACGAAGTGCAGGGTTTCAGTCCCTCCATAATTACGTATGGAGAGGCAAGGGGGGATTTGAAGCGACTGGGAGCTTCTATGCTAAAGAACTTTATTATTCCTCGCAATGATTCGGCCGATTACAAGGCCACACCTCTAGCAATCCAAACATTGGAGATTGCCATGGCGACTTTCCGGCATCAATATCCCTTTGACGAAAAGGAGAAGCCGATGGATCTTGACGCCAAGGAGAAGATTCCACGCCGCAAACCGTCGGACAGGTGGCGTGGCGAGGCCAAGAGAATCAAGAAGGATAACAAGAAGCGAATCGATGCTAGAAGGAAGAGGCTGGCTGCCGAGGACAAGAGCTTTGCGCAAGCTGTGTCTGACCAAGATCGACGACTCAAGATGATGGAGCAACGACAGAAGAGGGAGCTGGAACGATGGCGTCGAGTAGCCCAGAAGCGTCGCAAGGCCAAGTGGACCGCACGATCGCAGGGACAGAGAGGCCCTCGACATGTTCCAGATGATGAGATGGAGGTGGATGTTGAGGGAGACCTTACGGGGCAAATGGAAGGGCTTCTCAATGTTCAAGTTCAACCCCTTGTACCTCCTCCTGCTGTGCAAGAGCCCATGGGCCCGCCTCCGCGCCCTCTTGCTCCTCACGAACCCATGGGACCTCCTCCTAGACCTATTCCTCGGCAGCAACCTCTCCCACAGGTACCGCAGCCTCGCACACCCCCACCACCAGCTCTCGCACCAGATGGGAACCCCCGGGCGCTGCTCCACAAGAACGTCTGGGCGACGTTTCAGAGCATCTACGGAGCTCAGACAGGCAAGGTGACTTGGTCGGATTTGGTAAAGGCCATGAACACTCTGGGATACCGGGATGAAGGACGAGGTGGAAGCCATGGTGTATTTACATGGACAGAGGAGTGTCGTTGGCCTCTGGAGGTCCTAAGCAAGGGACGCAACATTCAACTGGCCAAGAATCACGAAGGAGAAAGGAAGGGGGCGCCTCGCGGAAAGGCCAAAGATTGGGGGTTCAGACTTGGTGAGCGAGGAATAACGTGGGATTTTGTTCGGCAGTGGTACCAGCAGAAGCGATGATGAGAGCAGTGTTTATGGGTTGACTTTCTTTTCTTCTTCTTTTTGTGTGTATGGATTTGAGCGTTTTAGTAGGGAAACGGATATTGTCTCTTGAGCTGATCAATTCGATTCAGATGGTTGATAGTCGGACTACTTGTTTCCTGGAGAAATACATGGCCCAGGTGGTAATATTGGAATTGTTAATGAATGAAATCTAAATTAAACTCAAAACATTGAATTGACGACGTGACATGTAATATGTCCTGATTTTCTCATGTACATGCAGAGTGAAAACGAAGGCGCGGCATTCTGGACAGCTACACGCCCGGGGTTGCGAGCATTTGCATCAGTCGAGGACCGTATTTCCAAGCCACCCAGCCCGTACCAAACAGGGCAGACCAGGACAGAAGGCCTCGCGCAACAAGGAACACATTGACGATGGCAAACACCTTCCTCTCATTCAGCCTTGGGAATGGCGTGTCGGGCTTCTCTTTGCCCAGAAACTTGCACAGAGGCTCCCAGCCATCCTCGGCCTTGAACTCGAGGACGGGCTTCCCGCGCTTCTCGGCCTCCTTCCTCACAGCATCGTAGTACATCCTGTAGGAATCTGCAGCCATGATGTTGGTGGTGCCAAAGTTTTTCTGGGCCCAGTTGAGGCACTCCATGTTGATGGTGTGCCAGAGCCTGTTGGTGGACCACAGCAGCCCGGTCCATTTGAACCAGGGGGAGAAGATGAACCTGAAGCTGTCAGAAGCGCTGACGGCCCAGGCCTCTGGATCTGGACGCCCATTCAGCACCACCTTGAGGTCGGGGTACATATCCATCAGGTCCGGGATGAAGAGGCAGACGGGGAGATCGCAAGCGGCGCCGTGTCCGTTGAACAGCTCCCGGATCAGCTTGTGGCGCCGCTCCCGGTCCGTCTCCCGGATTGCTTTCAATAAAAGTCGCTCTCGGCTCGCTTTTGTGACGATTTCTGCCATGTGCAGGCAAGGCGCGAACCCCAGCTGCTCAAAAGCGGCTTGCAATGAGGATGTCGCGGCTCTCGGCAGGCCAGCTCCAATGACAAGGAGCGGCACATCTTTGGCCTCTGCGTCCTTTCGAGTGCTGTTGATAAATCGGACCATGATGAAAGAGTATGAATATAATTAAGACACAGATCAAAAAAAGAATGCGGACAGATGCATTTTGCGTGATCAGCGGGACATGGGCGTTTATATGAGTGTCGTGTTGACGGTATCGCGAGACTCGGTAAAAAACGGCCGTCTTACGTCAGCCTTGGCTTGGAATTGGCTGCACCAGAATTAAGCGGTTCCAATCCAAGGATTCGGGTTTTCTTCTCGGGCGCATAATTCTGCTACTTTTGGCCTGGTGGTGTGATGTTAAACAGTTCAAGGTTGTGACGGCCGACTCCTGATTGGGAAAAAGCCGGAGGCCAATTGAGCCCCGACAACTTGACGGGGTTACTATTGAGACGACTAAAATACAAGAGTATCAAACACCCAAGGCATTATCACAATGCAACAACTAGATTTATTACGAGTCAACTTAGTTGCGTCCAGTAAAAACGACAATTTGTTTCTCAATTGAACCCTGTGGTGAAAGCCCCGTGGTGAAAGCGTATATGCATTTGGTGGTGAACTCAATGATGCTGCGAGTGCAACATTGGTGAGTGATTTTGAATCGTACCTAGTTATTGAACTTATATATGTACCATACTTAATAAACTGGCATCGATAATGGTACTTTTGAACTATGTGTTTTGCTTGTGCCATTTTGTGATGACGTAGAAAGCTTGGCGAGCCAACCCAAGAAAAGTACAAATATTATTGCTTGGTCATCTAAACCTAAAACTTGAACCAAACTGGCCGGCCAAAAGGGACCAAACCCCACAAGTTCGATTGCAAATCGGTTGTTTCACACCTACATGGAATGGCTAGTTGTATCCGGATATCTCTTATCCAGCGGGGTGGGGATGCAACCACGTGGGGTTTAGATGCAGGTCTGTGACCAAAAAAGTGAACCGATGTGATCAATTTGCTTGTGACTATACATTTCACCAGTGAATAGGAACTGAAGCATTGGAAGGGGTTAATTGTTAACCAAGGAGTAACCTGGTCGTGGACACATGGCATAGCCCAAAGCTCCCTGCGAGCTGCGTTGCCCTTTTTCTTTCCCGATGTGTCAAGTATCAAGACCACGCATCAATTGCCTGCTGTAGCGCTAAAAAACGACCAGGCCCCGTTTTAGCTCGTCGGATGGAGCAATGATCTCACCTGTCAAATGGCTTTGCAGACTGGTGGGGGGAGGGGTTGTCGCCGCATGGTCCCTCAAAGGCGGGCGCGCAGAGGGCCGCCTCCATCATGGACATGGGCTTAAGCCAACCTCGGAGGAGCGCACTGACTGGCTGGAGGTTTAGATGGCTTTCATAATATTCCATTGCGTCATGTGAGGTTTGTACAGGCTGCTGCAGTTTATTCTTCCCGTCTGCCGACGATGCAATACTCAGAAACCCCTCCTTTGGTGGGGGCGAGTGGACGAGTTCGCGACGCTAGCAGTGGGCCACCAAGGGTGCTGCGGATGTCGTGGATGGTGTTGAGCAAAACTCAAGAGTCCCACGAGCGTATCTTGCATGAGCATGGTCCTGGCCCCGATACGGAGCAGGCTAATGTGCTAAGAACCTAGAGGCTGAGCTTGTATAAGATGGCAGGTCTTGCCGGCCCTTGCAGGACCCATTGAGCTCCATAACTACCATATTTCGTTCCATTATTCCCTCTTCTCAGATTACGTTTCAATACATCCAACCATGTCTACCGGAAACAAGGTCAAGCTCAACTCGGGCCACGAGATCCCCACGCTGGGATACGGCACCTGGCAGTCGGCTCCCGGCGAGGTCGGAGCTGGCGTCTATGAGGCTCTCAAGGCTGGTTACCGCCACCTAGACTTTGCCAAGGTCTACGGAAACCAGGCCGAGTGCGGCGAGGGCATCAAGAAAGCCCTCGCCGAGATTCCTGGCCTCAAGCGCGAGGACATTTTCATCACCTCCAAGCTTTGGCTGAACAGCGCCGCGCCCAAGGACGTCGAGCCTGCGCTTGACGACACCCTCAAGGAGCTTGGTCTTGAATACCTTGACGTAAGAAATCGGTATAAATTTGCCTCTCCAAGACAGTAAACTGAACCATTGTTCTCGCAGCTTTACCTCATCCACTTTCCTGTCGCATTCCAGCCTGGCGCAAGCCTTTTCCTTGACGACCCGCGGGATGCGAACAAGGTTGCCATCAACACCAATGTTTCCATTGTCGATACCTGGAAGGGTATATATGCATCATTTCCATACCCGGGACGCATGATTCTGACCGGTTTCCACAGCCATGACCGCTCTGCCCAAGAGCAAGACTCGCTCCGTTGGTGTCTCCAACTTCCTCATCAACCACGTACGTTTCCGCCGGTGCACCGCCCCTTGACTATTGCCATGCAGGATTAACTCAATCGGCTTTTACAGCTTCAAACCATCATCGACGAGACGGGCGTCGTTCCCGCTGCCAACCAACTCGAGCGCCACCCTCGTCTCCTCAGCCCCGAGCTGGTCAAGTACATGAAGGACAAGAACATCCACCTGACGGCCTACTCTGCGTTTGGAAACAACGGCTTCGGCCTGCCTCTGCTCCTCGAGCACGAAAAAGTCAAGCAGGTCGCCGCCAACCTGTCGGCCAAGCTCGGAAAGAACGTGACCCCTGCGCAGGTCATCCTGGCCTGGTCCCAGGTGGGCGGGCACAGCGTCATTCCCAAGTCCGTGACGCCCTCTCGCATCCAGGCCAACTTCCAGGAGGTCGCCCTTGACCCCGAGTCCGTCAGCATCGTGGATTCGATTGGCGAGGACCCCATCCGCTTCAATGTGCCCCACGTTTGTAAGTTGTCACGATTGTGCTTCGTGCGCGGGGAACCGTTGGAAAACTGACATGTGTGCGCTTTAGATCCCAAGAGCTGGAACGTTGACGTCTTTGGGGACGAGAAGGAGAAGGGCGCCGAGTACAGAGTTAAGCTTGATTAAGCAGCATGTGCACGACTATGTTAATAGTATGAAACATGAATATAAAGTAAGCAATTATATACACCTTTGCACAGTTGCCTACAGAAAATGGCGGTTCAAAGTCGTCTACTTGGGCGAAATAGGCAAATTACAGCCATTGGACAAAAGTGTGCCAGCACTCGCATGGTGATATGTCCCCTAAACAAGGATCCCAAATGTACTCTTAAGATAAAATACTGTTCCGGTATTTATTTTATCATTGAATTACGGCCTCTTTTATGTAACATAACTTTTCTTTTTTAAATTGTTGGGTAAATAGTGCGCAAATGTGCCCATGATGCTACTGGCACACTCTTGTCTCCTCTTTGTGCATGGGAATATTGACTGCAACATTTTATCCGCCCAGCCTAGTTCTCGGGATCAATGCGTTGACGACACCTGCACCTGTGCTAGGAACGCATGCATTTTGCAGTATGAGTGGATAGTGATTCGCTTCTCAAACTACTTTGGTAATCCCGGGCTCAACCGAGGGTATACAATAATGTTGCAGTCTGCCATGAGACGCCCGTTCCGCTAAATAGACAAGGCCATTGATCCTCCTCAAACAATTCCACACATAAAGATACAGATCAGAATATATATGTCCCTCCTTGCATAAATGGCAACACAACACACAAGACAGCAATTTGTGGCTTTTTCGCTTCCCGGCGCTAATATGCTCCCGTATCCGAAATCATTCATCATTTGTACAGATGCTCGCGTGACGCCCCCCACATTGTTTAGTGTAGCATATGGACCGCAGATTGGTGGCTGGCAGTTTCCTTTTTCTTTTTTAGTTATTTTGTAACTGTTGGCGTGTTGTTTCTAGTGGTGGCACAGGGTTGCATTGTTCATGCGCCGACGCTGAAACCGAAAGACCCGTCAAAGACATCGAGCTTCTTCACATCGTTGCCGCCGCGGAGAGCCTTCAAGACGTCCATTGAAGGAACTTTGTTGGCAGGGTAAAAGAGAAGAAGGTTGTCCATGTCCTCTTCGGTGAGGCCGCACATTTCCTCCCAAGAGTAGGTGTCGCTGACCTTGGACATCCTGCAAACGGGCGCACGGTCGGTTAGCTTTGGCCACAGCCTCCTGGTGCTTCCTATTCGCTTGTGACTCACCATAGCATTCGCTTGGGCCCATCCTCGGGTTTGGGGGCCGCCTTTCTCAGCTTGACGCGCAGCTGGCCGATGGTTTCAATGGCGTTTCCGGCATTCTTGGGCAGCTGCTTTGCAATGAACTGACGGATGGCGGCTGCAAGCCTGGGACCCTTGCCGTTGGTGCTGACCATGATCTGCAAGGGTCCATCGCGGTGGATGCTTCCAAAGTAGAAATCGCACTCGGGGGGGACGTCAGCAATGTTGGCGGGGATGCGGCGCTCCTTGCAGAGCTTCCAGATGACGGATGAGGCGGCAGGGTCGTCGACGGCGACGAGGACCATGTCGGCGCCGTCGAGGTCCTGGGGCTCGAAGACGCGGTCGACGTGTGTGACTTGCTCCTGTGCGATTCGGAAGGCGACCTCGTCGTTGAGGCCGGCCTTTGGAGAGACGACGGTAACTCGGGCATCGGCGTTGAGGCAGTTGAGGATTCTACCTGCAGCGACCTAAGGACCAGCAGGAGCCAGGAGTCAGTCACGAACAATCCTTGATGCAGGGGGAACGGGAGCATCGCCGTGTCTCATGACCACACTTACCTCGCCTCCTCCCACGACAAGCACCTTCTTGCCCTTGATCTGCCATGCCAGAATCAGACTGCCTCCGGGCTGGACGGCGGGAAAGGATTTGCCCATGATGCTGTTCGGTGATATTCGCGACCCGTAGTTGTAGGAGAGATTCAATGAGACGCCCACAGCCAGACCCAGAGCCAGCTTTATTATTATTAGCATGACAAGGCTGGTCCGGATGCTTGGGCTGCTTAGATTTTGGCGCCGGCTCCAGCTTCCAGGGTTGCGGCACTGTCAGTGGCAGCGAGTTGGGGTGGCGCCGCTAGGGGGGGGGCAGACGGTAGGGGCGGCGGCTGCGATAAGATAAGAAAGGAGTCGTGGGAACTGGGAACCACAGGATGAGGCGGCAGCTTTTAGTGGGTTGGGGGACTAGCCGGGGGGTCACTGGGGCACTGATGGCGTCGGCTGTTTGCAGAGAACTCAGGCTCGTTAAGGGGTACCTGTGTCTTGTGCGCCGCCCCCTCAGCGTGCTCTGTATCTCTTTATCTCGCTGCCTCCCCCCCCAAGTCTCATCCCCGTCCTGGTCTTACCAGGATTAGCCGTCATCAACTCGCCCGCTGCGCCTGCGCCTCCCAATCCGTCTGTTCATCCATTCAATCTCCAGCAGAGCCAAGCCTACAACCACCAACATCGGTCGGTTTGCAGCTCGAGGCCGAGTTCGACCAACCGTTTGGTCGCTCTCACTTGAGTTGCCACAGACACTTTCGCTCCGGCAAGCCAACCTGCAATCCTTCCCGTCCCCCGCCAGCCTCTCTTCGCCATGTCCTCCCGGAAACTTGGTGGTGGGCGCATCCTAGGCAGCGGACGAGGCCTCGCTCCTCCAACGCCGACTGCGCCCCGTGTTGCAAGCCCTCTTGCGCCCTCTGAGAGCACCGTCTCCATCGGGTCGTCTTCCATCTCCCCTCCTGGAAGCGCATCTCTGCCAGATCTCGGCCATGACATCGGCGTGAGCATCACCGTCGGTGTCCCCGGCAAGCATGGTCCCATAGACTCCGCGGGGCTCGTGTGTCCCATCTGTAACGAGGAAATGGTAGGATCAGCTGGTCTCGAAAACGCGCAATACCCTCTCCCTACTAACAGCATCTTAGATGACCCTTCTTCAACTAAACAGACACATCGACGACACCCACCAGGAACTTCCCGAGAACCAGCAGGACGAGGTCAAGACCTGGTTTGACAAGCAAGTTCTCAAGGCCAAGCGATTCCAGCCCCTCTCCATCATCAACCAGAAACTACGAGGCCTCGATGTTTTTGAATCAAACGAAACCACCAGCGCTTCCCTGTCTTCCGTTGCCGCTGGCAAACTCCCCGCCGACAGCAGCCCAATTGACCCTGACGACATGATCACCCGCCATCACTGGCAAAAAACGACAAGTTATGACCTGTGTACCGATCCCACGTGCGGGAGGAACCTCGGCCCCTTGAACGGAAGCATCAATTGTCGAAAATGTGGGAGACTTTTCTGCGAAGAACACACCATGTACCAAATGAAGCTGAGCAGGAGCGCAAATCACGAACCCGTTCGAGGCTACTGGGCGAGAGTGTGCGAAACATGCTACAAGTCACGAGAAGGATACAATGACCATAACGGAGTCCTGATTGATCACACAAATTTGTTTGCCGAGACGAGGAGGAAAAAGGTCGAACGGCAGAACTTGGAGATTTCAAGACTCGAGAAGCGCCTAACAAAACTGACCAAGTTGCTGGCAAATCCTCCCGAAAAGTTTCCCTCGTCCAACGGGTCGCTGCTGGCCCCTGTGACATCATTGTCGGGACAAAAGAACCCCAGGAAACTAATTGAGCAGTCAATTGTCACATGGGAGGAGGATGCAACTGTACCCAAATGCCCGTTTTGCCAGCAAGAGTTTGGATCTTGGACCTTTAGGAGGCACCACTGTCGAATGTGCGGACGAGTTGTCTGTGCAGATCCGCAAACGGCATGCTCCTCCGAAGTTGGCTTAAACGTAGTCCATGATGGTGAGTGCCTCAAAATCTGGTCCATCCAATCATGTATTGTACTAAGCTATTGCAGCGTCCAATCCCACAACGGAGAAGCCTCCATCAGCAACTGCTCCTGGCCCGGTCAGCGTATACATTAGAATGTGCAGAGAGTGCAAGCACACCATCTTTTCTTCTCGAGACTTTGCCGCTTCACTTCAGCACAAACCCCCAGACCAGCGCGCATACGAGACCCTAAGGCAGTTTGAGCGCGGAATCCGGCAGCTGCTCCCGTCATTCCACCGCGTTCTGCTTGCGCTGCAACCAGAGAAGCAGGAAAACGGCGAGGTTGATCTTGACAAACCGCCTCCCACTCATGCTCAAATACAGGAGGCATCAAAAATCCGAAAGAGGTTAATTGACAGCTTCGCCAAATACGGTGCCGCTGCAAAGCGCCTCCGTGACCTACGATCAGACAACCCAGCCCAAAAACGCCTTCAAATGGCCATTTATACATATGCGAGCGGTTTTCTCCACACAAACATGCTTCCTCTCAAAAGCCTTCCGCAACTCCTTCGGTCTCGTTCATCCCTTTCCTCCTCTCCATCAACACCGACTGCATCTCGATTACTTGCCTCTAGCACGCACTCCGCTTCTAGTTTGCGGTACTCGGAGCTCGCATCCGAATCTGAAACCGCTTCACAGGCACCGAGCGAGGGAAGTACAGTAGTGAGCCAACTGGAAACGGAAGAAAAAGACTTGCGCGAGCGGCTCATTGTGCTTGAGGAACAACGGTTCATGGTCCATGAGATGGTCAAATCTGCACAGGGGGCGCGACGCTTTGAGGAGGTGAGCGCTCTCTCACGGAACGTTGATGAACTCGACTCCGAGATTCGACACCTCAGGGGCAAGATTGGCGGCGTTGAAGAACGATGGGAGGGTGTTTACCGAGAAGGATTGGCTTAATGTGGAGGTTTAATTGTCCCATGAGGTTTTCTATTTGGTTGTTTATATGGTGGTGGAGGATGTGGTATTTTGGTGCATCAAGCGGAAGAGGAGTATACGGCATAGCATTGCATGGTGTTGATGGAGTTCTTTTTGGCTTTGGGATGTTTATATATGCTCACACTGGCAGTCTTCAGAGCGCGGTGGTATTGATATCGGGCCTTTTTACGCCAAGTTTGTATAAGTTAGACACATCTATGCCCCCAGATTGGGTTGAGAGCTACAGAAATAAGAGTACAGACAACATACCACGAGTAATATGGCATGTAATTATCACGGTTGAGCATCTATTGCGATTGAAGGGTAAGATTGTATGCAATGCATTCAACTAATTCTAACCATTTTCCATTTGCGAGGCTTCAAGCAAGCGTACCCTGTCACATTTGGGGGTAAAAGAAAATAGGATCCGGATATAGCATAATTTATAGAAAAAGACTACAACTAGTAATGCTATTATATAAATTCCTTAGGAAATGAATTCTCGGGTCCATGGCCAGCAGTGAATTTTGCCTGGCACCTGAATGCAGTCTTACCACACTCGAAAGGATATATAAGGCGACTCATCCATTTCCTACATGCCTCTGGCATCTCATTGGCCTGCGCCTCCTCCGTGACTTGCGGCTACTCCAACACGAGAGGGAAGCCGGAGTTTGCAACGCCATGTCAAACTGCCTCGATTTAGACGTTCACGGGGATCCTATCCGCATCTCGGCTTACTCTGGCCATGTTCCGTACAGGACCTCTGATGCCAACGTTACAGCGCTGACCAGGGGATAGCCAAAGCTGAAGAGCCGACAATGAAGATGCCAACAGCAAGGATTGCAGATCGGACGCACTCGACAACAATCCCTCCGAAGATTCCAATTACCCCATGTAAGGCGGCCCGGGGTGCCTGCCCGTCATGACTTTTGGAGAATAGTTGATTGGGTTTCGGAATCAAATCCATCACTTCAGAGAGGCTTCACGCGCGGTGGACCACTGGTGGACAGGCACTTTGGACAAAACAGGTTCTGCATCTTGACGCGGGTGGGGAGCAAATGGAATTTCTCGCCCCCTTAAACTTTGGGAGGGACGCTTCACGCGCAGTGAACTAGTAGTGCGCAGGGACGTTGGGCATAATAGACTAGGTTCTTGTAGGCAGTAAGCAAATCGAAATTTTAGCCCCTTTAACCGTGTCAAGGTACATGCAGGACAAAAACATTCACCCGGTAAAGAAACAACACAAACGCACTGAGTGTAGAGTGAACAAGAAAGGTGCATGTCTTGATGTGTCAGTAAATAACACTTTGCTCCTATAACACAATCGAGCCACCACCGACCATCTCTAGTTAATCATCTTATATACTATCGTATCCCTGGCAGATACAGCATCTTGGATACCTTGGACCGCGACCAAAGAAATACAAAAATCGACCTGTCTGAGACAGACAATCCCTTCGTTCAATAAGATATATCATATCCGCCACGCCAACAAGGGAAATGCTTCGCCTTGTGAATAACACAAAATCGCAAAACGCAAAGCCGTACAACGTAGTAAAATGAAGAGAGAAAACGCCTATCCAGTTCTCCGACGCGAGTCGATTGTCCTCGCGAGGGTATCAAAAAAACCTCTGAAATCATACACAACAGGACCACTGAGGGGGAACCCCCAAGTGTCCCCTCCTTCGCAAAGGAGCTGTAGGGGGTGAGTGAAAATAACCAGTCATTATATAGGGAGTAGGCCATAGGGCAGCGTGGAATATTTAGACAGGGAGGAAGAAATGTGCGTGAAGCGTGAGATTAGTGATTAAGATGGCGTTACGCATCACTAGTGCACGACGCCCTCGACACCGCCAAGAAAGCGCCTGACACGGCCGACTTCGAGTTCCTCTGGTTCGCTCTCGACAGCCTTGAGCAGGCCGTCGATGACGGCGTCGACTTCTGCTTCTAGGACGCCTGTGCATAGAGCCACGATGCGGCGGTACTTGACTTCAACGTCGCGGCTGCGGCCCTTGAGGGCGCCAACCATTTTGCGTGTCATCTCACGGCGGCTTTCGAGGGCTCGGATTCTAGCCTTGAGCACAGCAGCCGAGGGAAGAAGGCTCTCGCCACCGCCCGAAGAGGCATCCTCCGCAGCCTCAAGCATGGCAGACAGCTCCGTCTCCCACGACGAGGAAGGGTTGGGTTGCGAGGTGCGCGATTGCTCCTGCATTAGGCGAACTTGCTCGTCTTCACGAGCGTGTGAAAGGTTGGCAACCTTTTGGCGCGCAAGCTGCTGCTTCTTGAGAGTTGCTGACAGTTGTTCGAGACTGCGTCGTGCATCGCCGAGTTGTGATGAGGTGGTGCGGAGGGTGCTGTGGAGGGTATCGAGGGAAGTCTGTTTTGACTTCATCTCCTGCTGGAATGCGGAGCCTGTTTCGCTCAGGAGATGTGTGATGGAAGCAATAATTTCATCGCTGCTTTCCCGAGTTCGCTGGCTGCTTGAACCCACCACGCCATTCTTTTCAGTCGCTGCCTCTCCATTGACCTTCTCCTCCGTGGTTTCTCCTCCAATGCCAAAGTCCATGGGTCTCAAGCCCACGCGGTTCGCAATATTCGGGTCTGCGCCGACTTCGAGCAACTGTGAAATAATGCTGCGATTACCGATGCGAGCGGCAATATTGAGCGCTGTGTCCCCAGAGCTATCCTGGGCATTCACAATTTCCGTCATGAATCGAGCAATGCCCATTTTAGGGACATTTGACTGCGAACCGTTGGGGGCATTGCCGTTGGCCTGGGTGTTTTGGCTGTTGGGCACACTGCCTTGCCTAACGACCCACTCAAGGAGACTCTCAAGATAGTAACGGCTCGCTGCATTACGGCCCTTGACTGCACTAGTAACTGCAATGTGGTGGAGCACTGTCCTTCCTTTCTGATCACGAGCCTCTACGGTACCGCCAAGGACTTCAAGAAGGTCGGGGAAAGAACCGTGGTCCATAGAGTTAGTGACTAAGCAAGCGCGCATAAGTGCCGTTTCTCCAGAGGCGTTCACACGATAGGGCGAAGCGCCGGCGGCGATGAGAGCACGCAGCAGAGGCATTCGAGCAAGAGTGGCAGCCCAGTGTAGGGCAGTATGGCTTTGGAAATCGATGGGCATGTCGAGCTCGAGAGGAGTAAACGTTTGTAGCATGTCGTGCTTGGATGTATCGGTGGTAGCGGAGTCCATGAACAACCCCATCAGCATGCTGCGCTTCATTTCGACGTCAGGGGACATTTCGTAGGGAAGGGGTAGCAGAGGGCCGTTTCCATCTTCGGGGGGCGTCCTGTCCTGGAGAGAATTTTGAGTGTAGATGAAGGATTCGTTGGGTTCTGTGGGCGATCCAGGGAATGCCGCAGCATACATATCCATGCTCTGGCCGTAGCCGCCAAAGCTGTCGGCCGGAGTCATGGTGACCCGTTGGCGCTTCCTTGGGGGTTCGGGTTCGGGCATCGGGGCCGCATTGCTCTGGTTCTGGGTAGAGTAAGCCGAATCAACCTGCTGGCCATAGTCGGAAGCAAAGCTCTGCTGGGAGTTTGCAGGGAAGTCATCGCCGTTTTGACCGTTCTGCATCGATGGCTGGCGGCTGAAACTGGGCGCTCTCGTAGGTCCGTTGCGGCTCCGGGGCCCTGGCGAGTCAAATCGAGCTTTGCTAATAGCGGCGACGGCATGAGAGGCGGTGCTGGAGATGTTCTTGAAGAAGGTGCCGGACAATCCGTTGGGCTTGCCGTCGGTGCTGGTGTACAGGCGCTTTCGCTGAGCGGCCATGGCCTGCTCCTTTGTGGGCGTGTTAAAGTCTCCGCGGCCAGCAACACCTCCATCCTGGCCCATATCGTATGTTAGGAGAGGTCGAAGCAGCTCTTCGACTCCGTACTGGCGGCAGACCTGGACACCACGCTCGAACTGTATCCATGTGCCCTGATATTTTCCGTATCCACCTTGAACCTTTTCATGTTCGCCCGTCTGGATTTCCTTTTCGAGTATTTTTGTGCGCTTGCCCTTGTCGACGCCGGCCACCTTGAGAATTTGCGTGGCATTGAGCCATGAATCGTTGCGACGGCGCATCACAGCTACGTTGTTGACTTCCATTTCATAAACGTCGACACCCGAGTACGATGCCTAGAACGGGAAGTGGACCTGTTAGCGCTTTGCACATGGCAACGGATATGTTTTGCAGAGTAACGAGATGCAGGACGCAGCAGCAAAGGCAAAAGGAACTGGAGAAGCATACCGAGTAAATCTGGGGAGCCTCGGGACCCCCATTGTAGCCGCGGTGGAAGGAGGTCGAGAGGCCATTTTGTGATTGCTGGCTCATTGTGAAGGATTGTTGAGAAGTTTGCGATGCCGAAGGCATCTTGGGATGGAGAGGGCGATGGTCGGGTCAGAAAAAGCAGACGGTGCGGCTATTTGGTCGTCGCAATCGTATTTGGCAAATGCGGAGTCTTGCCGTGGTCCAAGTAAAGGTCGGCTTGGGAAGAGAAGAGCGATGGGGACATCAAGCGTCCAATGAGAGTAGAAGCGGCTCAGGAGACGAGAGACGAGAATTCGATGATATCAAAAGCACGGCAACGGGGAGGAAGAGAAAAAGTAAAGCGCTCTCATCCGAGTCGCGAACCAGGCCCGAAGAGTACCATGCAGGCAGATCGAGGGGTCGGGAGCGGGAATGAAGATGTCGACGAAGACGATTTGTGTGGGTTGCGCAAAAACTGGTGGTGGAAGTGAGAGTTGGGATGGCGTCGAGACGAAATGAGCTCCTTGCGGGATGCGGCGCTGGGGAAAGGTACTTGGGAGATACAGAGGGTCTCAGGTGCGCCACAGGTACCCCAGAACCTCAGACAGCGGTGCGCTAGGGCGGGAGGGCGCTGAAAGGGAGAATACGCAGTGAGTCAGTGGCTTTAGCGCTTGCGGTCCACTGAGCAACGGGGGACGACGGGCTCGTGTGCGCAGGCGCAGAAGTCAATTGACGCAGCACCTTGGCGTTTTTTTCACGCTGCACCCGGGCGCAGGATAGTGCAATAGCTGGAGAAGGCGTGAATGGAAAAACGGGAAGCGAGTCTGCGGCGGGCGAGGGTGTGTCCGTATGCGTGTATAAGTCCCTTGCGAGTCACTAATCGCGACAGAATGGCTTGCAGCACCTCCACGTTCCTTGCACGCATCATTAAAGTGCACATGGAGGTCCCGACGTGCCTTCAATTAATTCGGACGTGTCGGTTTCGTGATTTCGTGACCGTGTCAGCGCGCGTTAAATTGACCTCGGACGTGACGCAACCCCGCCCCGCCCCGCCTCACCAGGCTCGCCCTGTCACACAAGTCAAGACGAAACTGAGCCGCTGCACAAATGTTATTCAAGCGCCCATTCACCATAGCTATCTATTAGTAGAAACGCCCATGGCCACCCATTCCAAGGGCATCCGCGCCGGGTTGAGACGCCTAATGCAATCACTGGTGCCCACGGCCTCGATTGGCCTCAGTGGCCGCCTTTATCGCGGCCAGGCCCTCGGGTGGAGACACATGGGCTCACCTTGTCCGCGCTCGACAGATGCATCGGAGACATAAACTCTGCAAACTGGTTTATGCAGCTGTATGCATTCCTTGACGACTTGTGCATTGCCAAGGTGACCCCCAAGGTACATTCTCCATCACATGCTCTGCCGTGCGTCCATGTACTCTGCCCGTCGCTGCTAGACATGCTATCCTGGTGACGTGCATGCTCCAATCTACCGTTACATCTGTTGCTCAAAACGGACAATGTGAATAGTTATGCAGTCAGCATAGCACAAGTGTGTTCACGTTGTATTTATGCATATTATCCGAGGTTCCGCCGTAGCTCCCACCCAAGCTTCAACACCAAAATTCATGACGAATGGCGCAATGTACATCTACAACTCCGTCGCCATATGAGCTCAATTGATCACCAATCTGCACTGTGCGACAAATAATTATTTCCCCCTTCGTCGCCAGGCATTTTGCCGCTCACCTTTTCCTTTCGTCTCCCTCCAACCTCACAATGCCTCGTCCAAATACCTCCCTTCCTCGCTACCTCCCACCACTGCACATATATCGCCATCTCCTTCGCGAATGCTCCTATCTCCCTCCCGCTTGGAGATACCCGGTCGTCTCCGCCATCCGCGATCGATTCCGCCAGAACCGCAAGCATGACAAACGCCAAAGCAAACACCGCGCGCAAGCGTATCAAGTCCTCAACACTCTTCGGTCGGCAAACGACGGCTACAGGCCAGCCATGCAAACCTTTATGCGAATGGGATTTGCCCGGCTGGGGATTCGGAGGAGGCATCTCATGAATGAATTTGTTTTGCGAGACGGCCCAAGCGACTCGGCGGCTCTCGACGCTCTGCTCGATACCAGCCAAAAGACGAAACCCAAGTCAGACGACCAACACGATACATCAGCCACCACCAAAAAATCCAAAAACGCCTTCCATTTAAATTGGGACAAGTCTAAACTCCTTAAACTCCTTGGCTCTCAACAAAAGCAAGAAAAGGATACCCACCTCGTGTGGCTTCACCGCGAAGTTCGAAATACCCAAGAGAATCAATATGTTCCCAAAGCCACCATTTGGGGCAAACCTCCTGGCGATGATCTGGTGACTAAAAAGAGGGCCACTTGGTGGCGAAAATCCGCGATCAAACTAATGGTTCCGCTGGGCAAAGCCGAGTGGGAGACCATTGGAAAATTAAGTGAGGGTGCCCAGGAAATAGACGAGGAGCTCATGGTTCCAGAGCGCCGAATTGCTGCGAAACCCATCATTGGCCAACAAGCCTCCGACGAAGCGCACTGGGACTGGGAAAAGTACGTCGACCACAGTATCAGCTTCGTTGAGCGCGAAAAGTCGAACACAAAGATTCGGCGAAACGGACAGAAGGACACAGGACCATACCAAACTCGAATGGCGCGGACAGAAATCACACCTCGATGGTACAGAAGAGCCTACACAAGGCTCTGGCAAATTACGCCAACAATGGAACAAGATCCAAGATCACTACAATACAAGGTGTCATGGGGTTTCGGGAAAACGGGTGTAAAGTCGCCGCACCAGTCGCAGCTCGACATCTTCGAAGGTGTCAATGACAAGGGTGTGAAGCTACCCAATTGAACCTATACTAGCTCTTCAGGTCATGCTTTCCCTGTTCAGCATCAATCCTCGTCCGCTCCCGTCAAGCTCTAATCCGTCAGGCTGGCCAGCTTGGCCAGGCCCTCGCCGTCGACACGCATCCCCACCCAATCATTCATGGCATATGCGCCAATGCTCTCATAGAACTTGATGCTGGGCTCGTTCCACTTGAGAACCACCCACTCCAAACGACCGCCATCCATGGCAACGACCTGCTTGGCCAAGGTGCTGAGAAGCTTCTTGCCGTAGCCCTTGCCTCGTTCCGTGGGTCTCACAAAGAGATCTTCCAGATAGATGCCAGGTCGGGACCGCCAGGTGCTGTAGTTGTAAAAGTACAGGGCCATTCCCACAGCAGATCCCTCGGGCGAGATCATCAGCAAGCAGCGGGCAGGTCGAGTCGGCGATGTAGGTTCCGTGTTGGGAAAGGCGGGGTCCACCGAGGCGGCAGCTTCAGATGGCGCAAAAGCAATGGTATTCTCAAGGGTCTCGACAGTGGCCTTTACGGCATCTGGCTCCTTTTCGTAGTCGGCAAGCTCCTGGATGAGCTGCAAGATGGCGGGAGCGTCTGGCCGGGTCAATCGTCGGGTCCACGCATAAAAAGAAGACGGAATCTTGGAATACTTACCCTCCCGACGAGCATGTCGAACTGAAGCCATGGTGCGTGTATGATGTATTCGCTTTTCAATCCTTTCGATTGGATGTACAATACCAAGATACCCTCGCCGCAATTAGATGAATAGACAATAGAGAACTAGCAGAGAGTAAAAAAGAACCCCAACGAACTCGTGAGCTCTCTTTTAAAGCTTACGGTGGGGCTGTCAGTGCAATTGAAGTGTGAAGGGCGCACCTTGTGCGGGACATGAAGTGGGGTGGTGATGAGTTAGTGGGGTTGAACGATGCAATCCACGAGTCGCGCATGCTCTAGGGTAGCTTGCACATGAGCTTCGACAGGAAGCTTTTGGTCGTGTTACATACAAGAGGGTGACAACAGCCTGCCAGCACTGCTATTGGCATTTTTACTCTCAATTATCCTAATCATTTAAATGAGATATTTATATTAGATGCAAGATGTAATTAGATTATGAACTAAATATAAACATATTATTCCATCTTTAGAGTAAATTCAGGATCTTTATGTCAAGGAAATAGTAGTAGCTTGTCATTGTTGGCACACCCCGTGAAACAGAGTTAAAGGGCAATGCCCATGTCGTAAGAATGTAAAGTCATCCCATTAATTAATGCTTCATGATAGCTGTGGTAAATAGTGCAGTATGCCATCCATGCTCACATCTTCATCTACATGTGTAAACTCGCCGTCTATATTTGTAAGAGTAAAATCACTAATAAACCAAAAAGGAAAAAAATAAGACTGTCCGCTTGGGGTATCTACAACTTCATAGATGTTTTCGTTCATGTCCTAGCGTCAAATAATTGATGGTGCTCACAGAGCCAAGACGGCACCAGCAGCAACAAGGACGGCCCCGAGCTTCATGTTGAAGGAGGAGGCGGCGTTGCCAGTCGCGGTGGCAGAGGCGGCGCTTCCGGTGGCAGAGGAACTGGAGCTGGAGCCCTCGCTGGCGGTGGCAGATGCAGCCGCGGAGGTTGCCTTGGTGGAAGCTGGGGTCGAAGAGGCCTTGCTGGTGGTCTTGGTGTTTGTCTCCGACGCCGTCTCAGTTCCCTCAGAGGCAGATCCGGTCGTCTTGCTCTTGCTCGTCGACCTGGAAGCGCTGGCGGTAGTGGTGGTGCTGGTTGTCTCGTTGCTGGCTGCCTTGACTTGCTCCTGCACCCACGCGGCGGCCTGGTCGCTGTAGATGTCAAAGTAGTTGAGATGGTCTGCGACGATGTCGCCACCTGCGCAGATGGGGTCCGTATCGACGCAGTACGAGTGCAAAACATCGCTGTACTTGTTCAAGTTGCTCAGCATGTCACTTGTGCGAGGGAAAAGGCCGTTGTCATTGGTGCCGTTGAGGACATTGTATGATTGGCCCGCCGTGTGACGAGTATCGCCAAAGACCATGGCCGCCACGACTGCAGATTTGACTCAATTAGCCACTGCGGAATTTCGGAGACGAGAGGGAACATGGACTTACTCTTGTTGGCTGGGCTCTTTTCGGGATCGAGACCGTCGTTGCTGTTCTGAACACAGCCCTCAAAGAAGGTACCGCCTCCTCCACCGAGAATGTCGCCCACCACCTGGGCGCCCTGGGAGTAGCCGCTGACAACAAGCATGGAATCCGGGCACTTTTTGTTGTAGGCCGTGATCTGGGCCGTTCCGTTCTGGACGCCCTCGTACACCGAGTCGCAGTAGACCGACTCGAGCGGGTTGTAGAACTTGATGTCCTCGTAGTCGCAGCTGTCCAGTCCCTTGCAAATGGCCGTCACCAGCGTTCCCTGGCGGCCGGGGTACGGCTCATTGTTTCCCTTTGCGAGGAAGATGTGAACGTCCTTGCAGTCCGAGTCGCGAGCCGCGAGGCTGCCCGCCTCAGCGCCGGCGGCGAGCAGCAGAGGAACCGACAGTGACTGCTTCATGTTGTCGACAGGAAGTGAGGTGAGGTAAGGAAAAGAACAAAAAGCTAGAGTAGCGAGCGACTGACTGCAAACAAGACAAAACCCGCCTCTTGACGCTGAAACAAGCCCTCTGGAGAAGAAACACGGGGGAGCTCGAGGGAACAGCTGGGATCCCCCAGGCTCGGGGGGTCGGGTTTTTACCTGTACGCATCACCACGCATCCTCGCTGAGACGAGATGGGATGACCCGCCGCCCGATAAGACCAAGCAGCGGGCAGGCGTCCAATGGCCGGGTTCCAGTTACGTCCCCGGCCATGTGCAGCTGCGGGTTCCTGGCCTTGCCCTGCCTATCATGCCATGTTTTGGGACGGGACGGGGGATCCATGACGGCGGGTCCATCCTCCTTCTCTGGAGGCCGCGGGTTTTTGGCAGCTCTGGTGTGTTTTAGGTCATGGAGCCTTGGTGGATACTCGCTATTTTTCTTCTTCTTTACGAGGCACCGATTTGGTTGGAGATCGACGGGAGCCCTGTTGAGTTCATGGATTCCCAAGGCTGTATGGCATCTTTTGCTCGTATAGAGATTGCGGCGTTTGGTCAAGAATGGCAGCTGGGGGTCGCAGCAGCGTTTTGGGTGAAATGAAGCATTCTGATAAGGATGACGAATGGGGGGCGAGGGGACCCATGGCTGTCAGCGCCGCTGAGCACTCCACACTGTTTTTGCTGAGTCTACCACGGTCCTTTCCCCAATAAAGGCATGTCAGTGTCCTGTCATGCTAAAACCGGACGTAACTGTCCAAGATGAGCGCGCCCTGGATATTTTCTTTGCGATTTTGGCGTTGCCGGGGTCATTGGATCAACAAAGCAGAGCTCGTATAAATACTGCCGCTGACGGCCAATGTCACTCACACCGGCCATGTTGGTGTTGCCGATGGCTGTGCTGATGCGAGCGAAGCTGCTTCTCAGCGCTTTTATCTGCTGGCGAAGGCTGTGGAGTTGTAGTGGTAGAGATTGGAAGGTGGGTGTTGGGAACATCGCTGTGCGCGACATGAAAAATTTGGGTCAAAACAATCCGAACATCGGCCGTTTTACACCAAAGCTCACTGCTTTTGACGTGACGCAAAATAAGACTAATGGATCGTAAAATTTATAATCGCATACGGTATATGTTATTCTTTTAGAGATTTTTATTGTAATTGTAAGAAGATTAAGCTTAAAAGTAGCAAGTTTTAGAAAACAGCCCATGTTCGGCTGGTTTTGATCCTAAAATTTAGCACAAGCGAAGATGCCCATCCACATTAGCACCAGCGCCGCGCCCGTGCACATGACAGCGTATTGTGCATAAAAAGATACAATCCCGAAAATAGTCACTCCCACAGGATGCGCGCTTGGAAAGCCAATACTTTGAACCAATTAATTTCTCCTTTCTCCAAGATTGAAACATTTGGTGTTGATGTGAAAATGCCACTCCTATCGAGTGAAAGGCTGACTACGAAAGCCACCCAATACCATCCGAGCCTTTTCAATAGAAAACCAAAACCATCTTGAATGTCAGGAAAGCTGTAAATAAAATTCTTTGGCTTGTATCTGTTTGCAGTTGCAATTGGTCCGTACATTTCTATCCCCTACCACCTTATCCCCCTGAGCGCCTTGAATAAGGCTGCACCAGATCCCAGCAAAGACACATTGCCAAACACAAAGTTGGAACTCTGTGAGCGTCTTGATTGTGTATCGACAAACCTAGAATCCTGCTAGAAGTGAGATGCTATGGTGCTATTGTTAGTTCAAACTCCCACCTAGTCTTCCACTAGTTGTATTTCGCTAGCACAGAACCGAGGGATTTGCCATCCACCTCCAGTGCAAACTTCATGATGGCGGATTCTAGTGTGATTACTAAGTCAAAAGAGACAATCCAGCTGCAGCGAACTGTTAGTAGCATGTGAGGTTCGGTGAGCTGTGTGCTTACTATGGCAATCCGTCCTTATCTGCGTGGCATCTTTAGCCAATGGGGCTACATGAGGGAATGGAGCTTTGTTATCTTACCGATTCCTTTCCTGAAGTTTGATTTGGGCACGCTGTTGAGGTTGGAGATCACCACGCAATTTGTTCCAAATTTATTTCCCTCGAACGGATGACGAGGCGCAACACTAGTAGGTCCAACATGTATCAATTGGGTGACAGGAGCATCGAGAATGCACTTACGTTGATCCACATTCATAGAGTTCATTATGAAATATAAGATCTAAAGCGTGATAATCAAAGTTAATGCTCCTGTGGAAAGTAAATTTGATTTTTTGATCTCGCAGAAGGTCGTCTCCAATGTTGATATACCAAGTCATCTGAGTGCCCGCGTATTAGATCACAACATGCATTCATCGGCGCGGAAACACCAACCTTTTGTGTTTTGGTATTCCCCTGACGATCCAAAAATGTAGGCCGGCCGATGTCAAGGACAGGATCAACGATGGTCGAGGCCGATACTCCGTAATGTCGGGTAGCAGCCGTGCTTGTTACGATTGCCTCGCGCGGCATCCTCGAGAGAGCTGCCCCCCTTTTAAATTAAAATGGTCAGAAAAGAAAATCTTCCAACTTTTGACTGCAACATACTTTGCAACAGCAGCCCAAGCATCGGGAGGCTGTAGGATTTCAATGTCAGGATGCTCGTCACGAACCCGATCCAAAAGATATTGGTTGCCTCCGAACCCCCCGACAAGATATACACCCTAGAATACTCAGAATTAACGTTTTGACAAAGAGATGCCATGACAGATCTTTAAGCTTTTGGATCCTTGTTTCAACTTCATTTTTTGAACTTGGTCGCTGATGAGCTTGAGGATGTCTGTAATGAGCGGGTTAAAAATATCTTCCAGGTCATCTCTTGAAGCCGGAAATTTTGATCAGTTGCATTTTTTATCAAGCTCAACATGAAAAAGGGGCGCACCTGGTCATTTTCCAACAGCTCATTTCGAGACCGTTTTCGACATCATCCTCCAGGTTCGCCTATGGGGAGCTGATGAAGCATTCCTCATCAGCCCTCCCCTTGAAGTTTTTTTTTCACATCTAGGTCGAATTGCTTGTTGGCCCGGTAGAATGCTTTGCTTCGTTCAAGTTCCTTCCACTGCGCATTGCCCAGAAGGGCTTCGACCGCATATGCAAACTTTTTGTTGAGTCCGAGGGATCCAAGAAATTGGCGATCAGGAGCTGATCAATATGTTTTCAAATCTTTGGCAAGGGATCCAGAAGATTTCAGGAAGCAAGTTGTTTCAGCTTGAAGGAAGCAAGCTAGACCTGGATGGCAGTGCATTTGCGCTCTGGGACGATCTCCCTAATCTGTGGCGGAAGTTTGGACGGAAAGGTCGATTCGTCATTGTGAATTCAATTCTGTCACAGATTCTTACCGAGAAAGTGTTCAAAACCCAGTTTTTTGCCATCTCTGAGTCGGAGGCAGGCAAGATGGAGAGCCAAGAAGCCATGATGACTCTGAATGCAGCATTGGGCAGCTTCGAGCGTCTGCTTGATGAAAATGACGGTCAGTTGCCTAAAAACCTGGATTCCAACCCTTGCCGACAGTTCCAAGTCCCCCATGAGTTAGCTTCGAAATGGAGAGTATCGACATTGAGAAGTGACGAGGCTGCTGGACTGACCGGCGAAGTGTTTGGCGTGGCTCTGGCGGAGCAGATGTATCGTCTCTTTTCGACGTTGGTGGTGGAGAAAGCACTGCCCCAGGACGCAGAAAAGTTGCAAGAGCTCTTTCAGGACCTTTGCAACCAGGCGTATGCGCTACGTTTACTGATGCGCAAATCCAGAAAGAATTACCAGTACATGGATATGTCTCCTAATGCGCCAATCGAGGACGTTGAGCGATCGGCGAATATCCTTAATATACTGGATGAAGGACCTGGCCGTACAAGGTGTGTTACTCTTACACTCCTCGGGGCATTAACCATTCACCCTGAGTCTCACCATGAGAAAATGAGAGTTTTGGAAAAGGCTCGAGTCGTTATAGTCAATTATTGAACTTGAGATGTAAAGTTGACCTGCGGTACGACTTGCTCGAATGCAGAGCCCAATTGAATGGAATGGCCCTGGACAAAATATTTGCTTCATTGTTCTCTTAGAGAGCTAGTCGGTAACTAGAGTAGCCGAATATTTGGCAATTGAAGCTGTGGCATTGGTAAAGGTATCAACCATTTAGCTGTCACCCATTGTATTGTAAGCTTGGCAAAGTTCGGATTTGGGTCGAGCCCCCATGTACAGCTGCGCATGGGACATGGGTCCCACCAGACTCGATGCGAAGTTCGGAATCTAGATAACTGCGCAACTCCACTCTGACCGCTCGTTCTACTGAGCCAAATACCTATTGGGTGGAGACACGAATGGAAAAATGACCTACCATCTACTGATAAGAAAAGACTCGCATTGCTGCTCTCCGGGCTTCCAGTGCGTCCAGCCCTATCCGGTATGGTCTTTTTGCTCTCTTCTTCTCTCTCAAGAGGCCCTCCTCCAATCAGATCACCGTTCACCAACCCCACAATCGGACTTTGGGCTCCGTCTCTTAGCGTATTCCTTCACCTAGCGAGTTGTCAATCGAGACTCCGACCACCCCACTCGGCACCAGCCAATAGTAACAAATCTGGAGGGGAATTGTTGCCGAATGCCAAGGGGATATTCGGTCAAGTGAGAAGCCAGGGAAATTATAAAAGACAGCAGTTGTTCCTCGTAGTCTTCAGGAAAAAGATCTCATCAATTCTGCATCTTTACAATCATCATGCCATCCCAACGAATCGCTGTAAGCACTGATAAGGCGCCCAAGCCTCGCCCAGGTATTTACAACCAGGCTATTGTTGCAAATGGCCTTGTTTATACGTCTGGCATGACGGCAAAGGATCTATCCACCGGTGCTATTATCGGTGGAACCATTGAGGACCGCACTGTAAGTCTCTGTTACTCCGTCATCTCGACTCTTCTTTGACCAATGCGTCTAGCACCTCTGTATAAAAAGCCTCGGTGGCATTCTTGAAGCAGCTGGCTCAAGCCTGGATGATGTCATCGAAGTCAACCTCTATCTGACAAGTCTCGACGATTTCGATAGAGTGAATGCCGTCTACAAAACTTACTGGGGTGAATTGAAGCCTGCTAGAACGTGAGATCTACCTTTAAACATTCTCTGCAATCCTCAATTATGGTTCTGACACTCACTAGTTGCCTTATTGTCAAGAACCTTCCTGGAGATACAGATGTTGAGATTAAATGTATTGGACTGGTAGTAAAAGACCGGCCCTCTAGCAAGCTGTAATTGGGCGGCTCGCGGAGGATCAATTGGACGAGTGAATAGACAGGTCAAAGTCATTAAAGGTTGGAATGGCCACGAGAGCATCTTTTTGCAGAAGAATAATATGGAAACTCGGCAGGACACTAGACAATCATGGCGGTGCGTATACATATAGAAGACGAGCTAGGATAACTCTGATCGGCTATTGGTGCATGTGTCTCCAATCGGTTACATCAAAAGATCCCTCTATACAAAAAATCCTTTTTCCATCCTGAGTCATCGCCTCTGACTTGACGTCCCATTTACCGTGGACACTATGTACGGTTTGAAGGGTATGGGGACGCACTGATGATAGCATGGCCTGGCTTGATGCTTGGGGGGCATGAGCGGTGCAAGCCAAGCGTTGTGTTTGGGTTACTTTCAGGATGAGGTAGCTTTATATTCTGTAACACCTCGATGCAATAGACATTTTTAATACATGGTTGAAAAATAGCTATACTCCAAACGCCGGACACATCACACACTTGCTTCTACGAAAGTACTATTGGCCAGAGCACAATTACCGGTATCCTAGTATAGGGTAGGCTTCGACCTGGGATTCTGTACCAACGATAATCACTCGGATGACACTACCTGTTGGTATAGATGAACGAAAAGGTCAAAGGAAAAAAATGTACAGAATTTGAAATCCATTTGGGAACCGTTGTTTATATTGCCTCGGTCGAATTAGTCTATCGTGACCCGTGTTACATGCAACCAATATAGAGTGAGAGATATCTGAACAGTTCCTTTGTTCCAGTGACAGGAGTTAGGTTGTACAATTGTGATTGAAACTAAATTGGAACAGAACGAGCAAAGAAACAGAACTCTTACTACGTGCCTAGGTACAAAATTCAGGCCAATAGTCTACGCAAAAAACTCATTGCATTATATAAACATTAACAATAATAGCATCGGGAAAATACCTCGGGCACTTTCAAGGATCGCTGACATGAACCACAATCTTCCCCGTGGTACGCCCTTTCCTCAGCTTCTCATACGCTTTCGGAGCGTCTTCCCAATTAAATTTCTCATCAATGAGCACTTGAACCTTTCCCTCGGCGAGCCAGCCACCAATTCGCTCAAAATCCTTGTTGTTGATCTTGACCCTGACGAGTCGGTACTGCACGCCGCCCGAACGGGATGGCACGATGCTTCGGCGAAGCGTCTCAAACATGGAAGTTTGCATGGCAACTTGGATAAAAGTACCATCGACTTTCAAGAAATCCGCCCTTTGCTCGTACAAGTAACTGGGCACCCCGACGTTGTCAATGGCAAGATCGAACACCCGACCCTTTCTTCTCAACTCATCAATAACATCCAACTCGCGGTAGTCAATGACCTCGTCAGCTCCAAGCTCGCGACAGAGGCGCACATTTCCCGTGGAGCAGGTCGTCGTGACGTTGGCCCCGAGGGCTTTGGCGAATTGGATAGTGAAGGACCCCACGCCGCCGCTGCCACCGTTGATGAAGATGCTGGATCCTGGCTTGATGAGTTCCTGAGGTAGAGATTGGTACGCGGTCAGTCCAGCTGTGCCCACCGCCGCCGCATCGTCCGGTGCGACGCCAACTGGAAGCGCCGTGATTTGCGAGCAGGGCACGATGATGATCTCGCCAAGGGTCCCGTACTTTGCGAATTTGCTCCCGATGCTCAGGGCGCCGAAAACCAGTTGGCCCTTTTCGAATGAGGTATTCGAGCCGTGTTTTGCGTGTATGCGACCGCAAAAGTCAAGTCCCGGGCTGGCTGGAGGCTGGATCATGAACCTTCCGATGTAAGGGGACTCTGGCAGCTTGTACTCGACGGGATTGACGCCCGCCGTGATGACTTCGACCAAGACATGGTCTCTGGGCAATGAGGATGCGTCCGGCGGAATGGCATTTTCATTGAGAGTCAAAGAATTCTCAAGTGTGCCCGTAATGGCCTTGTACTGCCAGGCTCGCATGGTTGTTTGTTGTTATAAAAGTGGCAAGTCTTGGAAAGGAGAAAAGATGGAATTGTAGATTGATTCAAATCTATTCCGTGGCAGAGAGATATGGGCTTTGCACATGAGTCCTTCATATAGGCTGGCTTTGCTGCTCCAATTTTCTCAAGTGAGTCTCAGCTCAAGGCATCTCCGCCTTCAGCATTGATCAGTTGAGGCTGGTGTAACAGCTCCGCAATCTCCGCAGCGCGGAGTCGTTTTCAAAAACACACGGGTCTAAAAAGTGATTTCAAGATAGCCAGGAGAATCTGACGCCCTGGTCCCAACTTTCGTTTCGCACAAGTCCGCCGTGATGGTAATATTTAGCAATCGCATGGCCGGCTCAACCGTGCCCAATCAACAATGCACAAAAACCGAATCCGAGATTTGGCAAGGATAAGAAACCGGAGTTTTCGGATTGCCATCCAAACGTATTACATCTCGGACTTGGTAAAAAAACAAAAAGCAAGCCATAGTTGGATTTTTAATTAACATTGCCAGGTAATCTTTACGTGTACATTACTTTTATTGAATCATCACACATGCTCCGTCCGCCAAGCCCAGATATTTCGCACACCTCACATGTTATGTGGTCGCACTCATCTCATTTATGGATGACATGGTGGACTGCGGCGACGATGTCTTTGAATCTATGCATGATCTGATATAGTACACTGGCCACTGTATTGAGCCTTGCCATTCTGGCCCTATGGTATTGGCAATCATGGTAATGAGTTGGCGTCCCCAGCCTCTTAAGAACCAGAAATCTGATCCCACCATGTGAAGTATTGTACAGTAGTGTGCGACCACTACCAGGGCTCTGGGATCGTTGGCGCGTAAGAGGGTCAGAAAGCCATCCTTGAGAGTCATAGGCCAGAGGATGGCCACGTTTAGCTCAGGATCATTGATGGAAGCCTTTCCCACACTGCTCTCAAGCCCAAGGATCGCTTCTTTGACCAGTGCTTGGGCTTCGGGGCTGACATTGTCCATATTGAGACTCTGATAGAGGGTAGGAAGCCGCTCTTGAAGCAAGCGTAGAAGTCTAGTGCTTCCACGGGGAGCATTGCACTGCATAAATTCCCCCAGCAGCCCTTGATGGATAGCTTGTTGAGACAGGTTCAGGATGCCGCCGACGCCACGCACCAAGGCGAAGACTTTTAACATGTCATCCGCCTCTAGCCGACGAGGCCTACTAGCAGGTGCGGCAGAGGCAGCGAAACCTCCAATAAACAACAGCGATGACGCAGCGAAAAGCGCATGGCAGTTGTTGGAGTTGACGCCGGACAATTCTGCCATGATTCCGCGAATTGCATGGTGCTGGTGCTGGAAGGCTCGGGAGAGGTGCATGTGGCCTTTTGGCGTATCTAGGCTGGCCAGATGGAAGGCTGACACGGCGAGAATCTGATGCATGAGGAACGGATGCTCCAGTGCGTCGCTGGGAATCTTGACCTTCCAGACATGGTGGGTAGCTCCTGGCAAAGTGGCTGAAGTTTGACTGGTGTAGTGATTCATTAGCAGCAAATCCTCAACCCAGCCGGGCGGCTGCTCGAACTTTGGCCCGGCCGCAAGATTGGGGATGCCGGCAAATGTTCCTGACAGCAGCGATGTTGGCTGGATTTGGATGAGAGCTGGCTCCACTGCCGGGCGGCTGAGTATGACTGTGGATGATGGGCCTCCATAGCTACTTGGTCTCGGATTCGGATCGGCTTGGCCAGTAGGTGATGGCTTGTTGCCCGGATGTGGAAGACTCAGACTACAGCAGATGTCCCACCTAATGCAGGCACCACAGGGGCGTCGCTCGTCGCACTGCTAGGAGATTAGCTCGTCTGTCCAGCTGCGGCGGGACTCTGCTTTAGCGTACCTTAATCTTCCTCTGCTTGCAGCGGTAGCAGCCGTTGCGAGACTTCTTATGCCCCAGTCTCGCCATCTAAACGGTATTGTCCTCCTTTTTTGCAGTGCAGGTTGGTGGTGGGGAAAGTGACATGTTTGGGATGACGGGCTGTGGACTAGGTACTTAAACTTGGGTGTCGTCTGTGCTGGTGCGCTTTGTAATGGTCGTCCATGTCATGAATATCCGAATCTGTCTTGGCGTGTGCCCATGTGGGACGTTCGCGCCAGTCAATTTAGTTCGGTAATTGACCCGAGACGGGACCCTTGCTCGCCAGCGACACTCCTCACTGACCACATACAAGTTCGATGTATACCAGGCCTTGTTTACGCTCTGAAAAAGGTGACTTATGGTCTGGATCCTTCTATTTATAGCTTTATCCTCAAACACCACGGAATTCACCGGGGCGGCAAGCTAGCATATAACATATTTCTATTCACTTTTATATGCCAATTATTTTAGATGAAGTATTGATGTGTCCACATGTACGCGTTTCCTTTACATAGTATTGGCCTTCTCCAATTTGGCATTGGGGATGATTGTCCCCGGGTGAAACACATTGAGGATTCCAGCAACAATAAACATGAGTGCTGCATCAAGCACATAGAGGTAGGCCTCATTGGCGAGCAATGGTCCGTCGCTACCCATGATGTACTCTATGACTCTGAACACCGACCTGATCATAATCAAGACACTAGCGGCATAAAGAATCCAGACAAATCTCTTCCAAGGAACCTTGGTTTCGCTGGAAATCTGAGTAGGAGATGCATCAATCCGGTAATGAAAGGCACCAATGACCACCATGAAGACGCCAAAGAAGGCAATTTGGATAGCAAGGCCAGCTATGATGATGTTCTCGCCAAGTCGAACGTCGCTCGACGATTTTGCACGGGCGAGAACAGCGCCGCCTTTATGCTTGTTAGTTCAGACCGTAAGCAGTCGTAACATATGGCAACACGTACCTGCACCTTGAGCAAGGAATGATGCTACATCACCCAGGACGAATATCTTTGTAAGCCACTTCGGGCGAATCGGTGATAGGTGAGAGGCTTCGAGGAATTGGATGAGACGACCGAGGACCATGTAAATGGAAGCGGCAAGGAGGGCGGGGCCAAGCAGCAAGGTGAGACTTTGGATGGTAAAGGAACTTGTCGTCCAGTCTGGGGTTTCGGTTGCAGACAATGCACGGCCGATGTAACCGACGATTTCAACTGAGAGAATGATTAGCATTCTAAACTAAAAAGCAGTGTGGTTGGTTGTTTGGGAATCCTACAGCAGCAGCCTATGAGAAAGGGTATGAAGTACCAAGCTCGAAGCCGGATAAGTTGGTACAGGTGCACCAAAGATGTCAAACTGAACAGTGCAATAAAGATGCAAGCAGCTGCAAGAGAGGGATCATAGTGGTAAAAGACAAATTCCTCTACGCCATCCGTTGTTTGGTTTGTAGAGCTCATTGTGATTGGACGGTTGTCTCTGACTGCAGTTTAGGTGTGTTTGATGACGGCT
Organism: Calonectria leucothoes; assembly: GCA_002179835.1. NCBI lineage: Eukaryota > Fungi > Ascomycota > Sordariomycetes > Hypocreales > Nectriaceae > Calonectria > Calonectria leucothoes. The sequence goes on from NAJI01000367.1 coordinate 86,466, forward strand.
TGAGATTCGATGATGGTTTGTGACTTGGTGCTATGGCTACGCAACATCTTTTATAAACGATTCAACAACCCCATGAGATTAAAAATAGCTTTTTGTGTTGCTAATTATCTTCGCTTCCTTGTATTCGCAGCCAGACATCCACTCCGCATTTGTGGATGCCTTGACTGCCAAGATGCGCTGGCAGTAGACATCTTGGCCAAAGTTTCCAGCAGATGTTTACTTTGATCGCTTGTGTTGAGGACATAAAAATGCAGTGAGTGAGTGGAGAGTGCCTCATAGTCCATGCAGTTCACTCGTCCGCATCCTTGCGCTGAAGCTGCCGGTTGAGTGCCGAACTAGGAAGCCGTGCACCTTGAATTGTGCAGGGCACTGAGTGACTGCGCCAATCTGAAAACTCCGCAAACTCCGCATGGAGAGGCTGTACGGCGATGATGACATTCAATAGAACTGAGTAGGAGTGTCACTCCCCAGACTGGTTCCGGGACGACGCATAATCCTAGCCACTATGCATATCAAAATTCATCCGATGATATTCTTTGCGGGCTAAGAAACTCAAAGCTAGCCAAAGAAGTTGCCGAAACTCAGCCCCGTGCGGAGGCTTTGACCTGCGCTACCCGTGCTTTGCGTGTCTCGCGTCGATTTAGGGTGGCCAATGAGAAACCGTGTTGAATCCGAATCCGATTTTTGACAAGGGTCCACCGCGTGTGCTGTAATCTATTCTACATACCCAGTTTTAATTAGCGCCTCGGTTTATTCCGAAGGGCTGTCTCCAGGAGCCATTATCAGCACAGCCTACATGAGCAGTGCCGAAGACTGGGGTGAAGCGGAGTTGGCAACACGGAGTGCATCATTTGCACCTGTCTTAGAAACGGGCGAATAGGATACTCTGCCTCAATCAGAGGTGGACGACACCCCTTATCCAAAGCTTTCTTGACTCGTTTTATCTTGGCAAGGTACATCGGGGGCCATGATAATGAGTCTATAAAAACCGTCGGCCCAATCAATTTTTGATTGCCTTAGAAAGCTGGGAAGAAGTGCATCGTCTTCTCATTCATTATTGTCATGGGTCTTCATTACTTGGGCTCATCAATACGGTTTCTAAAGAGTAAGGACAAGTGTGGTATATGAATTTGAACTTGATTCTGGTAAGAGTTGATCAAGAAAAATAACGAAAGACTGAGAGAATTGGTTGAGCCGAGCTCTATTTCCAGTCCGACTGGGAAGTCCCCCCACCCCTTATAGATCCATTTAACACGCATACAAAGAACAAGCTAAAATCCACTGCTAACAAGGAAGCTCGCTGCTAATGAAAACCCGATAATTCCATAGTATTAAGACTAGAACAGAAATGGAGAACATCATAACAAGGAAATGAGGACGTGGCAAGGGGATGAGGAAGAGTGGTCTTTGCACATGGCCATAAATCCTCGAAATGAAGGGGAGGTGCGAGGTCGTATCGAAGATCATCGGAAACGATTAGCCCTGTTGCATGATGGTTTTCAGACCGTGGAATTCGCATCTCCAACCCATTTTTCATGAAGTTATTTTTCTTCGTCCTGCTGCTTCGATTTCAGCTCACTAGGGTATCGCAGGAAAAACCATGTCATGGTCAGGGTCATGAGTGAGGCATCAAACACGTAGACTGGCCACTCGTTACCAAGAAGGTAGCCGTCGCTGCCCATGGCATACTCGACAACGCGGAAGACGTTTCGAATCATGATGAACGCAGACGTAACATAGATCATCATCAGGCTTCCCTCCCAAGGTATCTGAGTAGCGTTGACAGCGGCTGTATCTTTCTTGAATTTGCGGTGAAACTGCACTGCCGCAATAATGTAGACAGCGAAGATGACAATCTGGAAGATCAGGCCTCCAACAATGATGTTTGAGCCCAGGTTTGGGTCCGTATCGCTCTTTCCAGAGCCGGCCTGAACTCGTATGCCCGCACCACTAGACTGGATGATGAAGCTGAAGACGTCGCCGAAAACAAAGATGCGGGTGAGCCATCGTGTGGCAATAAAAGAGCTCGCCTCGCCGTGCACTGCGCGGATGATGCGGCTCAAGCTCATGTAGAGGGAAGCGGCGAAGAGAATCGGTGCGATGAGGAGAAAAATGGACTGGAGGACGTATGGGATGAGTGTTCCGGTCGAATTATATGCTAGGGCTCGACCGATGTAACCGATGACCTCGACTTCGAATGATTAGTGCAAAGACGACCAAGGTCAGGCTGGAAGGTACTTACACAATCCACCGATAACAAACGGAATGCAGAACCACATGCGGTACTTGAACAGCTTCCAAGAGTGCGCGGCCGTCAAAATCCCAAACAAGACGATAAATACAACCGCAGCCGGTAATGATGGCACATAGTGCCATAGCGGATAGCCATTGTAGGTCTCAAGGGTAGGCATGGCTTCTAGCGACAACAAGTGCGTAGGGAAACAAAGGAACGAAGAGCCAGAATATGGATTGGAGGTGCTCTGCAGGGGCAGTCTGGACGAAAGCGCATGGATTTTATTTGCGAAAATTGGTTGCGCTGCGCTCTTTATGAATGAGCATTGGGTGCCATTTTTGGAGTGTCGTATAGGTTTTGAGCCAACATCGCCCTGTCGCCTGTACGCGTATGAAGGAGAAGTCGTATCCGAAAAGGGAATAGCCCGTCGTATCCCTCTGTTGCTGGCTTGTTGGTGTTGCAACCATGCGGCCAACCCATCTCCCTCTGTCGCAGATGTCCGAGAAAAGGACCGATTGCAAGTACTGTTCAGTTTAACCAACCGATCTTGTCAGTAAACCCATTTCCAGATATAGCATAGAATCTAAGGATAGTGACGTGTTTGTAGCACTCACAGCTGGCCCTGGAAAAAAAGAAAGAAAACCTTCAAGGGACGGGACCAAAGTCTAAAATGGGTGCTTTTTTCGGGTGTCTTTTCAATTAGTGTGCTATGTCCACCGCATTGTTACCGTTTTTCATATCATTTTCGGATTCCAGAGGCGCAGGTATCAGGCATTCCCATGCCACCTACCGAATGAGATTTGTCGTGCTAGTTTGGAACGGGCGCAACTCTAGATACGCGTAAATAGAATCCGAGATAATTATGGGCCCGCGCAATACGATGATCAAGGCGCGGCTGGGTCGTGGCTGACGATACGAATACACCAATGGTGGCCGAGGAATCTGGTCCGCTCAGTTTCAAGCACCGTGATTGAGATGCTATGCTGACCGGGGTCCAGTCCCTTTTCTAGATGCGAGTATGCTTAAATATAGCCTTCCTTCTGGTCCTTGGTTCTGTCCAGTCAAGCCAAGCTGCACACCTTTCCTCATTCTTTTGCGATCATAATTCAGACCATTCTCACCGTCGCCAAAGTTCCAGCTGCTACTACTCCCCACAGGCTCTGTAGTGGAAAGATTGTGCCTTTCAGAAGATCAAGCGTACCGAACGCCTCCGATCATCATGGGCTTCTTCAGCAGTCGGTTCTTCGAGCCTGAATACAAGACCAAGATCCATATTGGGCAGTTTGCATTGGTCATTGCCGTCATTGGCCTTGCCGGTGCCAAAATTGTCACGAGGCCAAGCAACGTTCCGATGAACCGAATGGACATGGTCGGAATTACCATGGTTAGTAGTTGGGAGCGAACTTTACCGAGCTCAAGCTGACTGCTCGACCAGGGCGCAAAGACGCTTTTTGTCCTTGCATACCAGCTTTTGACGGAAAAGGTCTCACGGTTTCGCAAGTGGGCAAGCTTCAAGGCCTACGCAATACTCAATTCCCTTGAGGTTGTCTTTTGGCTCATGGTGGTTGCATTGACCTTCTGGGGTATTACAAAGATTTGCATTGGGGTCAGCTGCACTTTCGGTTGGCTCGTGGCGTTGATGTCTCTGCTGATGACGTAAGTTGACCATGTGCATTGGAATTTCGTCAGGTGCTAATCTTTCGTCAATTAACTACAGATTCGTTAGCTTCTGGATGGCTGTAATAACTTGGAAGGAGGTTCGGCATGCCAAGTGGTCTGGAGATGCTGGCTCTGAGGCCTTGCCTCAACACCGACCGTTCAAGATGGAAGCTTACTCGTCTTCTGACCCGCATATGAGAGGATAAGGCTCCTGGTGTAACTAGAAATTTTAGGGTTACGACGGAGACTTGAAGTTGAAGCCAGGCTCCTGCTAAATGTCAAAATCAAGAGAGCTCAACAGTCCAGGGGACGGTTTGGCTCAAAGCAGGGAATATTTCCAGATACAAATGGTATTAGACGGGAGGTGAGAGGGACTCATCTCAACAAGGCTTTTCTTTGTTCAATCATGTATCTACAAATGCGTTTAGAGAGAATTTCCAATTTTGACAAGGCGTTACATCCGATTCTCGTACTTTACTACAGTGTTGAACAGCCGAAGCGTGCCGGTCCATTTCCTTTTTCGTATATGTGTGCGGCCATTGTAGTAATTAACAACTAGATTTTCTCTGTTTAGTGGATAGAACATTCAGTTATTTTCTCGAAATGATACGCGAACCCACTTTGCCACATATCATGAGATATTTGCTCAATTTGTTTGCCTAGTGACAGACCGCAGTTTAGCGACGAGCAGGACTTAGATACACATTCAAGGGTCCCTTTTCCCACAAAAGGTAAATCTTTTGTTTTTCCATCCAATCTTCGCTATCGGGGGCCAGCTTCATGTCAAAATTCCAAACAATGCGGGCCAGAATGGTGCGCATCTCGACATAAGCAAGACTGGAAATGTTAGGAACCAAGATAAATGCCACTAGATTGGATAACTTACTTCCGACCCAAACAGTTTCTGGAACCTACGTGAAAGGGCTGGAACGCCTCTTTATTGTCTCCATCAAACCTTTCATCGCCTAGCCATCGTTCAGGGTGATAGTTGAATGGGTCAACAAAGTGCTTGTCGTTGTGATACATTGCCCACTGGTGAACAGCAACGATTGTCTAGCTCGGGAAAGACATTTAGAAAAATCACAGCATTGGTGAAAAACAAGAGACTTACATCGGCAGGAACATAGCGATCGCAGATGTTTGCGCCGCCCTGGGGGACAACCCGTGGTAGACCGATGGGCACAGGCGGGTACATACGGAGCGCCTCGTCCAGGCATGCCATCATGTAGGTTAATCTTCCAACAGAAACAAAGTCGATTTCTTTTTCATCCTTAAACGCTGTCCTAACTTCCTTGGTCAAATTTTGTAGAGCTTCTGGGCTCTTCAATAGCAGGTATGTTACTCCAGATAAGAGAGTGGCTGTCGTTTCGGAACCACCAATGATAAGAATGGTGCTGTTTGCATGTAGTTGTTCAAACGACATGTTCTGATGTGAATTAGTGACGTGCTTGTAGGGTAACGAGGTAGTTGTGACTTGCCCATTCATCTTTCTTCTTTAGCAAACCCTCTATTAGGTCAGGCCGTTCGTTTTCGCTTTGCACTCTCCTTTGGAGCGTTTCTTTTGTAAACTGAAGATGGGATTCCCGTTCACTCATAGCCTTCTTTGGAATCATGGCCAGAGCCAGCTTTTTCAAAAAAGGGAAATGATTCACGGTCTGGAAAATGGTGGCAAGTCGTGCTGTCTGAAATAGTTTGCGGACCCAAGGATGGTATTCGGATTTATCCAAGCAGCCAAATGGCTCACCAAAGGCGAGGTCCCCAATGATATCGAATGTCGCAAAGTTATACCAAGCAGCCATGCTTACTGGCCGAGACCCGTCGTCGCAGTTCTGGTGGAGGCGGTGAATGAGAAGGTCAATGTATTTCATTATCAGAGGCTGCTGAGCGCGCATGCTCCGATCGCTAAAGCCATGGGATAGCTGACGACGGATCTGACTATGCTCTTCGCGTTCAGCATTAACAATGTCCGTTGCGATGTCATCGACTGGTTTGTAAAAGGCCGGTGATTTGCCCATCTCAGCTCCACCTTCTACACGGTGGCCCATGATGTCGCGCCAGGCACGTGAATCGGCAAAAGCTAGCTCATTGGGAGCGATGCGGACGACACCACCATACTTCTTATGAAGGTCAAGGACATCAAACGGCAGAGTGCCAGTTATCAACCTGTAGCATGACGCCGCGCGTGTCGCTCGCCACAAGATGGGACCGGGGAACTTGCGCAACGGGTGTGCATACAGATTGTAAAGGATGGTTAAGGTAGGGTAGCAAACGCCCTAAGAATTTAGGTTAGCTAACAGCAGATGAATTTCATTATTTGATAGACATACTGCAATAACCGCCAGACATATAAGAAGGTCCAGCGACAAGATGGCCATGTTGATAGTGTTTTGTTTGATGTTCATTATCTTTTCTGGGACACGGCCCTTTTATACCGAAAGGAAGTCGACTGTTGAGATTCTGCCCCTGAAGAGAAGGGGTTATGACGTCGTCTGGAATCCTAGACTTGAGCCATATCTTGATGCAATACCCAATCCAGGAGTAGAGCGCGGCAGCGGAGCAAACCACGACCCCGAGATGCCGCCCTGTGTTGATCCCGTCCTGATTCAGTACTCTGAATCAGGAGCCACCGCATTCCGAGCCACTGATAGCCCGGTTAGAATCCGAGTTACGAATATTCGTATTTCGCTGCGGATTTCAATGCATGATATTTTAAATCCTTGGCGGACTTCAGGGTAAAGTCTTTCTACGTTGGTCATGAGCCTTCACAATACGCGTCATCAATAACTCTATGTTCTGGACTTGTTCGAACTCAATCATATTTCCCACGAAGAATAACACGATCTTTACTTTTCCTTCTCGCTCTGGTATAAATAGATAAGATTCTGCTGCATGCCCTTAAAGTACATTTCAGATCATCGCTTCCGGCACTATCAAACCAGACAGGAATAAATTGACCTATCCTTTTCCTCCCCAAAGTCTTTTTCTCAAATCAAAATGGCGTGCAAGGGACTTCGAGTGATCATTGCCGGATCTGCCACGGGTGTGGGCGCTGTTGTGGCCAAATTTCTCGCCGAGGAGGGCGCCAAGGTTGTTTTGGGGGACATCAACATCCTGGGCGCCCAGATAGTTGCCGATGCCATTATGTCTGCTGGAGGGGCTGCGTCAGCCGTTCACTTTGACCTCAACCAGGAAAGCTCCATCTCCAACCTCATCCAGCACTGCGTCAACACGTACGGAGGTGTTGACGGGCTGGTCAACATGGCTGCAGACTTGAGACCAGAGGTCATAGGCCAAGATTCAAATGTTTTGCACATGGATCCTATCATCTGGCTCCGAACCTTGCAAGCCAATCTCATCGGCTATGCCTTGTTGACCAAATACGCACTCCCGCACTTCGTCAATGAGGGAAAGGGGTGTATCGTCAACATTTCATCCAATGCCGCCTTTTCTGGAGAGCATATTCGCCCAGCGTATGCAGCTTCCAAGGCCGGTGTAAACGCCTTGACCCGACATACAGCCGCATCCTGGGGTCACAAGGCCATCCGTGCCAACGCCATTGCCTTGGGCGCGATTGCAACGGAGCCAATGAAAGCTACGGCCCAAGATCCGGAAGTTTGGAGAAGGATTATGGAAACTCCTTTGCAAAGAATGGGTACACCAGAGGAAGCCGCGCATTTAATTGTGTATCTCTTGTCTGACAAGGCATCTTTTGTCACGGGACAAGTTTGGTCCTTGAACGGAGGTGCACTTTTGAGGGATTAGAGATTCTTGACGGTCTATTTTCATTCCAGTTAATATTAAACCCCATTTCTTTGGCTCGAATCGTGATCTGGATTTTGCACCCACTTATTGTATGCGCATGAGAAATTCTTGGGTTTCAATTCCTTGGTCTTTACCTTATAGTTTAGGGTTGGAACTCAATAATCTAGTCGCCTAAATCTTACCTTTATCGAGTCAGATTATTCCCGGAATGATGCTTAATTTCTTGTCTTGCTATTCTCGGAGACCGCACCAATCCGACTCCCATGTGCCATGTTTGATGCGTCACAACTATGCTATCCACCCAGGCACTTCATCACTTCAAATCCGAATAGGTGTTATAAATAGAATAAAAGTCTACATGAAACGAAGAAAAAGCATTCTGCTATGAAATGATTCTGCTGTAGCACATCCAGGGTCGATGGAAATTTCCCCACACATGATAGCATCTCCGCAAATCTCCGCAGCGGAGTTTCAGTTCTTGGCTGAGCAGGTAGGCGGAGTCATGCAACATTCGAACAGCCCAATTCACAATCCCTGAAATCCGAGAAAAGGTAAGCAGGGATCAGACCGAACATGGTGACTGTCACGTCATTGGGCCAAGACTTTTCATCTCCAACTAAGATTTTGAGTGATTTGCGACCCAGGGAAAAAAAGGCTCGGATTCGGATTCAGTCGAGTGCACTGTCCACAGCCTTCGTCTCGCATCAACTGGGATAGACGAGGCGGTGACTCTGTAGCCCTCACGGTCGCTGCTTAGACCATGTACAGATGGGGAATGTGCTAGACGGATGATCCGGCAAAAGTTGTTTATTCTGTATCGCCAAGCATTCCGCAGGTGTTGTTTGTTATTGGCGATGGGAATATAAAGTAGTCAGTCATGATATTAATTCCAACAACAGCAATCAGACCTTCCCCTATCTCTAGCTTCTCAAAGACACTCTTTCTCATATCAAGTCATGTTCACCAAGAGATTTATGGCCTTCGCACTTGGTGCGGTGCCATTTCTTTGTTCTCAAGCAGCATGCGCCCCTTCGCCCTCTCACTGTACTCCCACAACTGGTGAAAAATGGGAAATGCTCAAACCGCTCATTGGAGGACAACGACAGGAGCACGTCGCTGTGGCTCTTAACAGCAAAATCTACGTCATTGCGGGTATAGAGCCGGATGCAAGCCAGCCCACTGGTGTTTCTACGATTGATACCGTGGAAGTGTACGATGTGAAAAAGGATACGTGGTCGTACAGCGCGCCTCTTCCTATTCCCATGAACCACGCCAATGCAGCCGCCGTTAATGGCAAGATCTACGTGCTGGGAGGACTCTCTGGCGGTGCCGCCTTCAAAGCGCTCCCCAACTGTTACGAGTACAACCCTTTAACAAACAAGTGGACCGAGTTGCCGCCAATGCCCAAGGGCACGGAAAGAGGCAGCTCAATCCTTGGTGTTCATGGCGATTCGATCATTGTGGCAGGTGGAATCAGTCTGTTGGAGCTTGGGGCCGATGGGCTCCAGGAAACCGTGGACACGGTATCCTCCTACAACACCAAGACCCGAAAGTGGACATCTCTCCCCAGCCTTCCCGAAGGCCGCGAGCACGCCGGCGGTGGCGTTGTTGGGCAGAACTTTTACGTCGTGGGCGGCCGTTTCCGAGGCCAACTAAACGTCCGCGACACCGTCTACGCGCTAAATCTGAAGACGCTCAAGTGGAGCGAGCTCGCTCCCATGCCGACACCTCGCGGTGGAGTCGCCGTGGCTATCCTTGGGCACAAGATTTATACCTTCGGCGGGGAAGGCAATCCTGCACCCGAGGCTGGCTTTGTCTTCAACGAGACAGAGGTCTACGATATTAGGGGCAATTGTTGGGAACAGCTTTCGCCCATGGCCACTCCGCGCCACGGTATGGCGGCCGTCACTTGGAAGGACACCATCTATACACCTGGTGGTGGTATTCGAGACTTTGGCATTGTCGATCACATGGAGGCTTTCCACCCGGGTTGTTGAAGCTCTTTTTAGGACGTCAAGGCAATTTGCATAATTCCTCTTAGGTAAAGGGATATTGACCTGGAGGCTGGTAGGTATACCACACAGAAGATTGCTTTATTTCATCTGTAACTGGTTGGACTTTGATACAATCGTCTCAATTTGGGCTGGTATGGGTCAGTATATGCAGGAGTGGACTTGCACAAGGGAATCCGAACCCGCACGACAGTAGCGGATAGGGTCAAACTACCACGAGGAAGTGGTCTTTGGTGGTATTGTTTTCCATTACAATAGAAATCTACATAGACGTTTATTTTTCGTTCTTTATACTGTATTATACTTCCAATTCACTCCACATTATTAAGAAGTGACCTCCTTTCCACCTCGTTTTGTGTTGCATCGAGCTACCTTTATACCTATCCCGTGACGTTTGTGAGGCTTAGTGAACCCACTACTCACCTTTGGAGAGGAAAGGATAGAACGTATATCTGTATTATTAGTGCGTTTATGTTTTCAGAAACTACGAAACCATTCTTAGAATTCCAATAGCAAATTGCAAAAGTAGTCTTTGCAGACCACTGCAGTTAAGTAAGTAAAGAAATGTGGTAAACTTATACCATGTGGTGCTTTTGAGGTTTGAGCATTTGTGAGATGGGGCTATGGCATGAAATACTTGGCATCTACCGAAACTTGGAAACCAGAGAATTCATCTTATTCCTATCTAAAATGCGCCATGTTGAATTCTGCTGTTGATTGAAGAGTTCGACAGACATGGAAAGTATATATCTGTGTACAAATAAATATGCTTAGAAAACAGTGTTCATAAGGAGATGACAAAACCGTGCAATCAATCTTGCTTCTTTCTCAACTGAGCCTTGAATCGACCATGCTTGTGATTGGAGTGCCTTGTGAGGACGTCTGCCCGACAATATGACTTGTTGCAATTGTTAAATGGGCAATCAAACATTTCCCTTGGAAACCCCAATCTTTGGGCGGTGGAAGGGTGGTGGGTTTGGATGTGTTGTCTGAGATCTCGTTCCGCCTTGTGCTTTTTCCCACAGTCCTTACATCCGTGCTTAGGCTCCCTTGACGCATACGTTTTTAGGCTTTTAAGTGGTAAGTAACCTGATTCTTGCAAAGGATACACAACCTTACCGCTTTGGTGCCTCCTCTTTGGTTTTGGGAGTGGTACGAGGCGTTATTTCTTTGATTCTGCTAAGAGGGCTAGCCGGACTGGCAGCTTCACCCGGTACTGACTGCTTGATCGAATTCTGCTCAAGGATATTACTAGACTTATTAGTAGAAATGTTCAGGATGCTTGGACAAATAAAGGAGCCACCACCTGGATCTGGTGGAGTGTTGGCTGAGCGTGTGTCACGGATATCACCAAGAATCCCGACATCAATATCCAGGTTGGGTCCAGGGCTAATTCCATCCATTTGGGTGGTTGTATGGGAAAATCAGTCACTGTGAGTGGGGTTTGAGAGAAACCATCCAGTTGTGCCTGTTCATAGCTAGTTTCCCCATCGTCTTGAGCAAACAAGTCATCGACGTGGACTCCGGAAAGCATTGAGCTTGAAAGGTCGCAAAAGGGTGTGAAGATATCCATCGGCTATTGACTTGACTTCAAGATAGAATATAGCAGCATAAAATCTGCGAATATTCCTTGGTTATCAGGTATAACTTTAGTTTCCCCATGCATGCGTGTGTGGAATTGTGAAGGATAGGGGAAGGACTTGTAAATTGTGCTTTAAATTGGCACTAGGGGCCAAGAGGATTGGAAAGGAACTGGGAGGATGGAAACCGTGATGTGCAGATATTGAAAAGCCGAACTAACGGGTCGAAAATGCTTGGAAAGAACCCAGGAAGCGATAAATCAAAAGCTCATCCTTCCTGGCATGTTTGTCCTGTGTGGATTAGCCCCAAAGGCATCAACCACACACGTGCGCATGCCCTGGTTTTCGGTTAGAGCCAAATGAAATAATGGAGGATGTCTGAAAGATAAAAATAACAGACGGTTAGATCAGTAAATCACCGTCGCACGAAATTCAGCGACTGGTTTCGCTCGGGGTTAAGAATCTGGTAACTGTCACCGGATAGACGGATGGAAAATTTCTGCAAAAACCAGATATTCAGACCAGTAAGCCTCCGTTTTTGCGAAGCTTCCACTGGAAGTCGAGGATCGATCCAGATAACGTCTCGAGAAATCGTGATTGTCTAAGTATGGGGATCAGCGGGTTTGGAGTTGAGAGATGAGGGATAAAGAAATGGAAAAGCAGCATTAAATCTGCGTTTGTGTTAAATATCGACGCAATGGCTCTCCATGTACTAACTAAGTACCGCTCTACAGTTCTACAAATAGGGGCGAAAGAAGTATTTGCCATGTACCGTGGACGCGGCACATCGATTGGTCCATTTGGTGGCCCCGTGTAGCAGCTGTGAGACTGGGACTTGTAAATGTGGCCATCTGCAGCTTTAGCGCGTCAGGCGGCGAAGGCGCCAAAGCAGAATTGGTAAATTCCTGGCATATTTTGTCATCTCACACCGGTACAAAACAAGATTGATGACGCCAAAGGCGGGGCTGCCATATTTTATCCATTGATGCTAGTCATACAAGAGCTATTCCACAACCTCAATAGCCATAAACTACGAACAGATATCACTACCGGTGACCTGGCTCTTGGGATAAAATACCAGGGGCTCTCCCTTGCTGATTGTAACACTCAAGTTGCCGCTAGAGTCAGTAGTTGAAGTGGTGCAGCCGAGGATTTCGACAACATCCTCGTTGGCGGTGAAGCCAGTCACCGAATTGGCCAGGGTCAGAGTCTTGTCTGCCGCCGATGCGCCTGTCTTGCTGAGCACCGAAATAATCTGGTTGCCATCGAATCCCTTGCGCATCACAACGGTGGTGTCGTCAGTGTACGGCAACCAGGCCTTGTAGGTAATGTACGAGCTGCCCTTGTAGATGGCCTGGTTCCGGACCTGGTTGAGGCTGGCGATGAGGCGGTACCACTGGGTGGTGGTGTCAAAGCCGGATAGCCAGATGGCAGCGCGGCCGGTTTGGTCAGTGCCCTTGTAAAATTGTTCTTGGCCCTGAAAGACGATTGGGATTCCATCTTGAAGAATGGTGAATGCAATGGCGTTCTTGTTTAGAGACGTGTCGCTGGTGATTGTTGGGAAGCGATCTTGATCATGGTTCTCCATAAAGGTTCCCAGAAGGCTCGAGTTGACAGCTTCGTTTTTGACGCGCTCCATGCCGCTTGCAAGCTCAGTAAAATCGCCACTGGTGCTACCAAAGGCCCGCTTCAGCCAGAAGTACATGGGATAATTCATCACGCCGCTCATGTTTTTCTGGTACGGAAACGTGAATGACGGATCGCCGTTGAGAACTTCTCCAACGGTATAGACTCCTGCAGCCTTTTCGAAGGGCGCGTGGAACGACCCTTCAATGTGCTTGGCACTATCGATTCGGAGACCGTCAATAGTATAGTTGGAGACAATTTGGGCAATCCAATCAAACCAGATGGATCGGACGTCGTCATCTTCGGTGCGAAGATCAGGTAGACTGATGGTGTTGTCACCCTCCCAGCAAGTTTGGAGGTTGCTGGACCACTCGTCACTGTAATCAATGAGGCAAAAGTCGTGAAAGTAGGAAGACTAACATAATTAGCAAAAAATTGAACAGAAAGTATCCAGAAAGAATTACCTTGGGGAACGCATCGTAGATGCTGTAGTCGACGCAGTTGCCACAGCCATTGTATCCCATGTGGTTTGTTACAATATCAACCATAAGGTACTAGCTTTTGTTAGTAGCTTTCATACATGAAATCCTCGAATTAAAATACCATTCCCCTGTCATGCAGGGCCGTTGATAATTTCTTCAGTTCGTCTGCAGTGCCAAAGTGCTCGTTGACGGACCAGATTTTCTGAGCCCAGTAGCCGTGATAGGCTTGTCTGCAATCGTCTTGTAAGTCTTTCAAGGTCTACAAAAAGAGTAGAATACTAACCCCCAGCCCTCGTTACTGGGAACTTCGATATTGGCAACAATGGGAGAGATCCAGATGGCTGTGAAGCCCATATTCTGAATGTAATCCAATTTATCAATAATTCCCTGGAACGAGCCACCGCAGTATTGTGCAGTGGATGCATCGCATGCAGCAGAGTTGTCTCCATCGGATCGAGCAAAGCGATCCGTCATAACCTGATAGATGCTCTGCCGAGACCATCCATCTGCCGATAGGGCAGCAACGGAGGCCGCGGAGGCCGCGAGGAGTGTGGCGGAAGAGAGTCTCATGGCGATGCGCGTCGTGGTTCTAACTGTCGCTGTGCGTGTCGCATCAACCAAGAGGCGGCTGGCGAAGCATATAAACACTGTTCTCCGCTATCATTAAGGGGATTTGCGAATGGATCTACCTTCTGTGACAGATTGAAGCTGAAATCCTGCCAAATCCTCCAGGTGGCGTATTCACTATACTCGACAGGGGTACCCTAGCCCGTAGAGTTTTACTAAAAAGTCGGCGCGATTAAAAACGTGCTATCGGGCGCGGGCTGGCCTGCGTCTGCGCATTTGAATGGTCGCGGATAAATGAGGTTCGACCCTTTGGGATGCCAAATATGAAGCTCCGTTCCCCTTTCTTTGGGTCGGCATCGCATCACCCCTGTGTTTTTGGCCGGCACGCAGATGGGTCGCATGAGAGCCTTCAGACGACCGGCACCGAGGCTCACATGTCGGGGCCGTGTGACGCCAAGGTGCCCGAAATTAGGTTTTGGATTCTGGCCCGTCGAGCATTGCAGAGCGCGGTTGACACATCAGCTGACGTGGAATGCCGAAGGACAAATAGAAGATGGATGCGACCAACACATGACTCTTTTCCCACCAACCAAGATTATTAGTATTGTGCGTCTACCTACACCACCTAAAATCTATCCCTCTATAGCTATTATTATTTTTCTTTTGATACTTGCAACTCATGAGATGTGGTCGTCACTCCGGCCCCAGAGTCGGAATTCACCACTTGCGACTGTGGAGTTGAAGCAACCTCCGAATCCTTCCCGGCCGCGGGCGTCTGCTTGATGAATATTCCGGCCAGGATCATGATGCCTGTTATAGCCGTGTAAAACCCCCACATAATGCGCAATGCCTTCACATATTCCTTTTTGTCAGTGGTTGATCCCGTTCCCGTTCCGCCATGGACTGAAGTCAAGGTGCCACCTCCAATGGTCCGCTGAATCAGGACGGTCCCGATGACGATGGAAACCGAGCTGGATAAACTGCGCAGAAAGGTAAACGCCGACATGGCCGCAGCCAAGTCCCTGTGGTGAAGGTGACTTTGCAGCGCCATCATCGGACTCTGGAAGAGGACACCAGAACCAATGCCGATAAGCAACTGGAAAAGGATGATTTCGGCCCAGTTCTTGTTAGTTCCTAAACGTATCAAAAGACCGGTACCCAGAGTCATAAAAGCGGCACCTGCAAGGATGACGGCATAGTAACTCCCCGTTTTTCTCATGTACAGACCTCCGATGAGCGTTGTAACTGCCATGGGTAAAATCAACGCGAAGAGAGACACGCCGGAAATTATTGGTTTAAATCCTAGGATGACTTGAAAGTAGAGCGGAAGGAAAATGTCGTATGAGATGAATGAAAATGCATGGAGGCAGGAAACGGTGAAGGAAGCGATGTTTGTGGTCTTTTGAAAAATTCGAATTGGGATGACTGGGAATTTGGCGAACCTGGCTTCCCACATCATGAAGACGGCAAGTATAACTACGCCAAACACGATAAGGCAAATGACTTCGGGCGAGTCCCACGACGAAAGCCCCCCAGACCCGGTCTCTAGGCCGTAGAGGAAGCATATGGTTCCCCCGATGATTAATGCGAAGCCCGTCCAGTCCAGGGTGCGTAGGCCTTGCATGATGGGCTCCTTTTCAATGTCGACATTGAGGGCGAAGAAGAGGGCAATCAACGCAACTCCATCAAATGGAAGATTGATGTAAACTAGTAGGAGTTTTAGCTCTCAAAAATGCATAAAAAATGGATGAGTTCGCTTACAACACCACCGCCAACTGACTGCTTGAGTAAACACTCCTCCTAGAACGGGTCCTATGGCGCTTGCAATCCCATAGACAATGCCGGTGAGTCCATAATACTTGGCTCGCTCTGCCAAAATGAAGAGGTCGCTAATGATGATTGTGATAAGAACCTGGGTTCCGCCGCCTCCCAATCCCTGGACAATTCTCCCGGCAACAAGCATGGTGCTTGAGTGGGCAATGGCGCAAATGAGACTTCCTAACATGAAGATGACGGTCGTTATCATGATGATAGGCTTTCGGCCGAAAATGTCGGACAGCTTGGCCCACACGGGGGAGGAAGCCGTGGTAGCCAAGGTGTAACCACTTGAGACCCACGCATATTCCGACGCAGTAACATGCAGGGTTTCGGCAATAGTCGGCAAGGCAGTTGCTATAATGGTAATGTCGAGAGCTCCGAGAAAGAGGGTAAGGCAGAGAGACAGCATGACAAGGCGACGCTGCCATGTTTTCATGTGCGGAGGCTTAAAGAACGTGCCAGTTGGCACAGGCTCAAGTGCAAGACTGGCACCACATGATTCTCCATCGTGGGTGCTGCTGGTCACCTCGTCGGCAGCGGCCGACTCCGATTTTGAGAAACCCGCCATTTGTCCGTTATGGTTGGACAGATCCCTTCCAGTATAAGCTTAAAAAGAAGTAGAAAAGGAAGATGTCCGCGTCCACTGCCATTTTTTTTCATGTGCGCACTCTGGTCAACAATTTGTACAGGGTTGCTGCAGGCTCGGTTCGGTTCGGTTCGCACGCGTCCGAAAATGGAGATGAAGTCAGTTGTGCAGCAGAAACATGCCACTTGCAGGGTTAAAAGAGGGATGAATGGAATTTATTGGATGAATAAATGTTGATTGAATGCTGGGCTTGCCCTTTTTGTTTGACGGGGAACACGCTGATCCAAGGGATGGCTTTTATATCTATCCTGCGACGCGTCTAACCAACCGAGAATTTAGTACTCTGCCACCCTTCACACTATTGGGGAATGAGACAAAACTGCCAGTTTTTCGCCAAGAGATACGTCGATACATTCTTGTCGCGTATGCCTGCGCGCAAACTTACCATCTGGCCATTGAGTTGACCGTCTGTGGTGGCCCACAGGGCTATGAACTACGTCTGTCGTCTGCCTACATTTGAGACATCGGGAATTGAAAACTGATCGAGATGCAGGATCCGTGCTGACAGCTTTGGCGGACACACCAAGAAGAGCTAATGCGAATGAGATTCGACATCGCCAAGTGGATAACATAGGGCTGAAAAAGCTAATATATTCTCGGCGCTGACTAATATCGTCAACACCATCTACAAAAGATACCTGTAATTTGGTGACAAATCACCCATATCTGCCTTTTGCTCCTCTGTCAGGGTTGGGTCCGGCTCCGCCTGGTCCCTCTTCTTGTTCTCCATCATGCAAATCAAGGCATACAAGATGCACGCGACAATGGACAGAATAGTAAACGAGATGCAGATGGAGTAGCCCGGGATGTACTTGGGCGCGTCCTTCTTGAGGAAGGCAAAGACGGCAATGATGCCGCCGATGTTACCGAAAGCGACCTGCCAAGCGCTTCCGACCGAGCGTCGATGATGGCCACCGAGGTTCATGTTGAACCAGCAGACGATAATGGGCATGGCCGTGTACGCGCCGCTGGCGACGAGGAACAGCGCGCCGTACTGCAGACTGGTGTTGTCGTGGACCTTGATTAGGATGGCGAATCCAGCAATGGCGACACAAATGGCAAAGACGGCGAACAGGAATCGATGGCGCGTCTTGTCCGAGGCGAAGGCTATGAGCATGGAAAAGCCAAACGACGCGGCCCAGGGCGGAACGCTGTGCAGCTGGGTTTGGATCGCATCGTAGCCGTAGGTCTGGAGAATGCCGGGCGCAAAGTAGGCGTACCCGTAGGCGGGGACGATGAGGCCAAAGTACATGAAGCCGCCGAGGATGACCTTGATGTCCTTGAACATGTTGCCGACGTCCTTGGGGGTGATTTGCCTCTCGGCGCTGGCGCGGCCCTGGTCCAATTGCAGGCGCGCAGTGACATAGGCCTTCTCGTCATCCTGGAGCCACTTGGAGTCCTCAGGGAAGCTCGGCAGCAGAAAGTAGAAGAAGAAGCTGACAAAGACGGTGAGGGCGCCCTCGAGGATGAAGATCCACCGCCAGCCCTGGTATCCCCTCAGGCCGTCCATCTTGCCGATTGCAGCGGCTAGCAGGCCGCCGAATGCGCCGGCGAGCGTCGTGCTGTTGAAGAAGAACGAGTATCGTCGCTGGGCCTCGTGGCGTCGGTACCACATGCCAATCAGGTAGAAGGCTGCGTTGCTGGTGTTAGTGGCGAATAAATTCGAAGGCGCGCGGAAATGAATGAGAATTGTTTTACGCACCGCCAGGGAACATGCCCGTCTCAAACAACCCGAGGAAGAAGCGGGTTGCGACCAGTCCGCTGTAGTTCTTGACGAGACCCTGCATCATGGTGGTGAAGCCGAAGAGGAACATGTTGAGGCTCAGCCAGACGTTGGGGCTGAAGCGCTTCAGCAGCATGTTGGAGGGGATCTCGAACAGGATGTAGGGCACGAAGAAGACGACCAGAGCATTGTTGTATTTGTTGCCGTCCAGGTTCAGCTCGTCGGAAAGACCAAAGACATTGGCGTTGGCAATGTTGACTCGATCTGGTGCCAGTTAGTCGACCAGCACGCACTAAAAAAACGTTGGTGAAATGGGCAGTCATGACGAACCAAGAAAGGCCAACAAATACATGATGCATAGGAAAGGCACAACATGAAAGTCAATCTTGGAGACGAGCTTGCGCTCTGTCGTGTGAGACGGGCATTGCACCTCGACGCCGTCTGCGTTGACGCCCTCGATGGTTCCGACGGCTGGGCGCTCTGGGTCGAACGAAGGCGATGGCGAGTCGCCGCCGGCCTTGTCGTCGCCGTATCCAAACGCCATTGTATTCCCGGTTTCAATTGAGGCTTTGCAGCGCAGGGGCAACGGCGAGAGGGCTGGGGGAGCGAGGGAGGGAGGAGGGAGGACGAGAAATGCGGTGCGGATGGTGGAAGCGGGAAGAGGGGGATCAGCCGTGTCCTCGCAGGGTGACGATTGCCACAAATATGTATAAGCTATGTGACACAAGCCCGCCTCTCTCTAGCATCCCCATGTGTTCCTGCTCTCATTCTTTTTTTTCTCTCTTGGTAATCTCCCGTTTCCCAGTGGATCATGGCGCGCATCCGAGGTCGGCAGCAACTTTTTTGTCCCTGCAACTGGGTCGCCGTGAATCACAAGGACCACTGATCACGGACTCTTTGGGGTTAGGGACACTGCGCTAGCCCCGCAAAGCGGCTCCTCCAGGACTAGCTGGGTTTTTACCTCGGCGAATTGTCTGCCAGCCAGGAACCAATGCTGTTGCTAGATCTGCGGGGATGGGCTCCCCCCCATGGAGGTAATTGCAAGTAAGGCCCTGTGGGTTACGGGGCAGCCCTGGGGGAAAGGGCCCTGGGGGGATGATGATCCTGGTAAGAAACAAAGACCGACACCGGATGGATGAGTGAGTATTTTTCGCACAGCTGTGTCTACTCCGGGGCATGTCTTGCAATAGTGCCCGTCAAGCTTTTGGGGTGTTGGATACTGTATCAATGCCCAGGCACGAGATGATGGTTCGGCACGCCACTGCCGACTCGCTATGACTGCGTGGCGTTTTGGGGTGCTCGGAGCGGGGTGCCGAGAGAAGCACGCAGGGCCAGCCACGCGTAAGTGAGATTTGGGGATGGGATGGAAATGGACATGGAGATGGGAGTTGACCACTGCGTTTCCCGTGCGACGTGCTGCACCTCGCTCTTCTCCTTGGCCGCAACGGCTGCCTGCTACCGTCTGTCTTACTTCACCGCTCATGGCAGGGTTACTCTGTGGACCGACCCGTCGTCGTCACCCTCCCTGGCTTTTTCCACCTTCAGGGACCAAGCGAAAGTCTGCTTCGAGTCGAGTGGAATCGAACCTCATGATATGGAGCACCGTTGCACGACATGGCCCCATGGGGAAGGTCGTCGGGCTCTGTTTGAGGCCGAGAGTGACATGCTTCTCCGGCCAAAGGGATCGAAGATCAGCCCATGCCATGCAGCACGCGGGCCGCATTTGGTGTATCCTTTTCCATGGAGTGTGTCGTGTCACTGGCCATGGGTTGCAGTCGCTACTTTGCCCCTCATCCTTCTTGGCGGCTATCGTCTACCCGCAACCTTCTCCGCACGCCGCCTCCGCATCGACCAGCGCCAAGCAATCGCAAGCTTGGCTGCTTCCGAGCATTGAGCGCATGGCGCCATTGAAACACAGCTCAGAAATGCTGACATGTGCGCCCCAGCGATTGCCATAAATATACAGATTCTCATCTCTGCTTGGCGCTGTAGTAATCCCCAAACACCCTTCAATTGCCCCAATTCCAGCGTAGGCCATGGCAAAATAGATGCAAGGCTTGCCGTTAAAACCTGACGCTTTAGCGTTTTTTCCTGACAAACAATTTGGTTCATTGCGCATTAATGTTTCGCTCTGGCATGTGTTCCTCAAAGCGTGTGACGTACGTAAATAGACCTAATTAAGCCCAATACACCACCGCTCAACGACGTCATTCTTCAACCACCCGCAAACTCCGACCTTATCTCCAGTATCACCATTATTTAGAACAAAGAAGGGCTCAAACTCTTGGCAACATTCGCCTAGCATGTAAATTGGAGATTTTTTTTTTCGCATCCCAGAATGGCAGCAGAGAACCACAATCGGTATGGTCCGGGCTACCGCACAACCCACGTGAAGCATCACGAGTGGCGCACCGCCGAGAACAGCGCTCCGCATCTCGTGCCCCGGCTCCAGGCCATGGTCAAGGAAAATGCCAAGCTCAAGCTCCTCGATGTAGGAGCAGGCTCTGGCACAATTTCGGTATCCTTTGCCAAGTACATGCCCCAGGGGGACATCACGGCCACAGATCTCTCGGATGAGATCCTGGATCGCGCCAAGGCGCACGCGGACTCGGTGGGTGTAACCAACATCCAGTTCCAAAAGGCCAATGTGTTTGAGCTGCCCTTCGCCGACGCCACCTTTGACGTCACCCATGCGCACCAGGTGCTGTGCCACCTGGACTGTCCCCCCGATGCCATTCGCGAGATGCTTCGTGTGACGAAGCCAGGTGGTGTGGTCGCCTTCCGCGAGAGCGACATGAGGATGTGGGCCATTTGGCCGGAGCTGCCTCCACTGTTGCAGTTCGGCGACATCTGCGCCAAAACTTTGGTCGCAAACGGTGGGCAAGAAAATGGAGGACGCCAGCTCTTGTCTTGGGTGATAAGCACAGGGGTTCCTCGCGAGCACATGACTGCCAGTTTTGGGACCTGGTGCTACAGCAACCGAGAGGACAAGGAGACCTGGGGCGAGTACCGTTTGATCCATAAAACAGCCATGCTGGCCGAATACTGCTAACTTGTATCAGCTGACGCAATGATTGGGAGGCTGCGAGACGGGCAATTGCGTACAAAGGCGATTGAGATTGGGGCGGCTACCGCAGAAGAAGTTGACGCTATGATGGATGCATGGAACCAATGGAGAAAGGCGGATGATGCTACACTTGGGATAATGAATGGCGAATTGCTCGTCGACAAAATGTAGTTGCCAGTACACTATCAGATATTGGGTTATTTAAAATTGAATGGCACGCGCTGTGAAGAAGAGTAATGTTAAATTGATTTAGGTACGACAGATCCAGAATAAGTTGAGTTGCGGTTCCCATCTTGAAAGGGCCCCGCCAACGATCGCCCCTCTGTGCGGTAACGCGGCATGAACCAAATTGGTCCACTAAAGACCTAGGGACTTTTAATTTAGTAATCCAGTTGGTCATAGGGTAATTGGAGCGGTTTTGCGACTCCACCAAGCGTTGCGGACTTGCGATGATGGGAGATTGGGGGTGGGACCACATCGGGATTATCAACAGTTGGCTGCTCGCATCGTATACACGTGTCATGGTAACATGTACAGATATCCCGTAGAAATATATCCATTTCAAACCAATTGCCACCAGAGACAAAAATACATACAACAGCGGGTATTCGCTAGTCATCACCGACCCAACTACTAATCCACCGGTTGCTAGCTTATCTATGGGGGAGCGGACGGGACCCCGAGCTTCCTAGCACCTATGGTCGTATGTGCTTGGAGATGAGGTAGATTTTGCCTATATTTCATCGGTTTGATACAAGACGGGTGTCTTGTGGAAGAGGGTGTCCCCGACGAGTGGCCCCAGCTCGCGGCCGGTTCCGATGCATAAATCAGCACAAGCAGCACAAAACCAGCAAAGACAGCGGGAAAGGACGAGCAGGTTTCAACTGATTAAGCTCTCAGTAGGCGCACGCAGGTATTGGCACCCTGGGATCCAACAATCCGTACGGCTTTCCACATCGGCGACCATGCTCCGAGGGTGGCCGTGATGCCTGTAAAGAGAATCATTGGGCCGTAGACGGTCGTGTATCCCAGGGCCTCCTCAGAGATTAGGCTTCCTGCAGAAACAAGAGCCCCGCTTAATGGTCCGGAAATGACGAACCCGAGGCCTCTTCCTCCAAGAAGCATGCCAAACACCAGTGAAGTATCGATGGAAGCATTTTCTCGCTTCATCTCTTGCAGACCTCCAGACCAGGTGGAACTGAATCCGCCAGCAAAGAAGCCGTATACAACGACAAAAATGACCATGTTGCTGATGTGGCGGCTCAAACCCCAAAGAAGAAACACAGGCAGGGCGCTTCCGATGGACGATACGAAAATTACCTTGGAAGCCGAGACTCTATCACCAAGGATGCCGAATATCAGCGATCCAGGGACAGAGGCAAGGGAGAACAAAGCCAGCAGAATGGGGCCCGTGACGGTGGGCAGCCCGATTGCATGGGCGTAACTTGCCAAGTATGTGCTGGGCATGAGGTAACCGACCGATTGGATAATGATGCCAGCCTGTAGCATCCAAAAAGACACTGATCGGAGGAACGAGAAGCAAACAGGCCGGGGCAGTGTGTCGCGGCCGATCTCAACACGGGGCTTGAGCAGCAGCAGGGTTGGCAGGGTCAGCAAGGCCGATGCAACGGCCCATGAGATGAGGGTACTTCTCAGCCCGAATCTCTGCAGCAAAGCATCAAATAAAAACGGGACTGCGACGCCGACGGTAGACTTGCCAGACCACATGACGCCGTATGCGAAGCCTTTGCGCTCAACGAACCACTCATCCATGTATACAGAGATGGGGCTGAAGAGCAAGCTACAGCCAAGAGCATACAGCACACCCTGGGTTGCAATCAGAGCACCAATCGTGTTGAGAAAGGCGGATGCTGTGAGGCTGGTGACAATGACCAGCAGGCCGAGTGGGCCACACCACCTCCGGAAGCGAGGATAGCGGTTCAGGATGAGGAATGCCAATGGCATCATGAGGTACATGATGCCGGTTTGAGATGCACCGATTGATGCAATGGCGCTCGGCGACGCTTTGATGATGCCCTGAGACATGTAGTACTCTTGGAATATGCCAAACCCAAGTGAATATCCTGCCCATTGTCAGCAGTGTCGAGATGAGACGCTTGCCTCGCATAGTTACCCCATATCGGTGCCTGAGCCAGCGTGCAGCAGGCCAGAGCCATGTACGCCCCGCGGCCGTGATCAGCTGGAGGGAGAGCGTCGATTTGATGTGCGTCATCAGACTGGTCAATCGTTGATGGCTGCTCACTCGGAGCATAGCGCTCGCCTAATTCATGAGATTCCGTTTCCGTCGACATTTTCAAGGTATCGAGTAAATTATCATGATGAAGTAGGCAAAATCGTGAGTCGTGACACCACCATCCGTCCAGTTTTTAACAAAACAGCGGCTCCGATCCTAAATTTGTCTCCCGCGCGATTGGCTGCTTCGGATCTCGGTGAGAACCGATTTGGAGGCGTCGCCATTTTGCTGTCACGCTTCACGCTAGTGCGGCCAATCAGAGCCACAATAATTCCGACATCGCAAACTAGAGGCGGTGCGTGTTTTTGACTGACTGATTTTGCAGTCATCGATCTTATAAATGTGCATCGGCGACAAGGCGGACTGTGATCGATAGCAATATCTGCCTGACTATTGTAGCATATCTCCTGCAATGTTCTGTGGAGTCAAAAAAAAAACAATTCGAAATGGACAAGTTCAATCTCAAGTGTTAGAAAACCCCGATGAACTGGTTACATGAGAACTACGGGAATGGCTAGCGACCTGTTTGTAATCTTTTTATGGAACGATAAAAACATTTCTAATCTCTGTAGTTGATGAAGAGATTAGTTCCTGCAAACTCCAGCGGAGGTTGAGCTCTGCAGATACTAAATAGAACCGAAAACCAAACAAATTTTTCAACGTCAACACTGTAACATTATCAAACCCGGCACAATCTGCTGTTTTCATCCTCTGCCCACTCGTCACTTCCCACGCAAGTTGGACAGTAGAAAATGCTCTTTGGGTCGTACTTCTTCTTGGTAGCCAAGTGAAGATCATAGTTGGAGCCGTAAAAGTTCTTTTTCCAATCCGGGTCCTCACGGCCGCCCTCGTTCATATATGTACCGGTGTCGGGAGCGAGCGCTGTCATTGCGCTACCTTTGATATATGTGACATTGTGCTTGATAGTAGAGATGAGATCATCGTCGGCATCATCGGGCCATGTACGCATGGCAATATGCATGCAGTACGATGTGCGCCACGTGGGATGCGCGCCAGAGTAGGGATCATTGCCATCCCGGAATACTTGACCACCCGACATACACTCCATAGTGTGGCGCGAGGTATCATCCGCTTCGCCGGCCACGACTTCGATCATGTTCTTCAGGTTGGTTGCATTGGACTGCAGAGCCTTTCTGTCGAAAAATCGAGAATAGAAAACCCCAATAGGGAAGCCAGGATCATCGTTGCCGGACACGGCGTTGAACAACTGCCAGTAGTCGTTGTAAGATGACCATGTGACGGTGATGTTGAGGCCCAAGCTCTCAAGCTTCTCTTGTGTTGGAGCGAATACAGCCTGCGCTTCAGCGAGGGTTTTGTTGAGCATGAAGCCATTCTGGAAGTACCCTGGAGGCGCGGTTCCGATCAGTGAACCATCTGCAAGACTCCAGAAACCGAATAGCGCATATCCCGCATCCATGAGGTCGGGGAAGGAAGAGTACAGCTCTGTAAGGGTGTCCATAAACTCAGACCTCGTGGCGGATGAGTAAGGGAAAGATATTTGATGGCCCGCAGCACCCACCATCGGGTGAGCTTTGAGAGTCGCTGATACGACGACTCCATATGTGCTAGGTCCCCCACCTCGTATAGCAGTATAAAGGTCTGTATTCTGGCATGCATCCACTGTGACGATGGACCCATCTGGTGTCGCAACCTTGGCCTCAAGCACTTGATCTGCGCCGATGCCGAAGTGATGGGAAGCTGGTCCCATGCCACCACCTTGCATCCAACCGCCGATGGCGCCGATGGACGGTGCTCCTCCGCCAACAACAATGACGTTGTTTTCTTTTGCTTTGGCATAAACATCGCTCCACTGGTAGCCTCCACCAATTTCCATGGCACTGCCTGTCCAATTGGTGTTTTTGCAGTTGCAAGAAGATTGGAATGTTTCCTGGAACTCAAGACCAGTGCGGAGGTATCTCAACCATATCTCCAAGCTCCCAAAGCCCTGGGACCGTCGAAGTAAATCATGGCCAGTGGTTTTGACGACAAGCCTCACGTTGTTCTCTCCCGCAAACTTGATTCCGGCCGCAACGTGCTCGGGCGAGGTCGCATTAACCGCATATCTTGGCTGGTTACCGAGAGTACAGCTTTTTCCCAATCCGGCTGGCGGAGTGAGGGGGGGACATGTCTGATCGCCAGCGTCCTGGCACAATCCAGCCGGTTGCTCTGCTTGCCAGGCACACTTGTCCCACTGGGCGTTGACTTCGGCACAGGTTTCGTTGTTAAATAGAGGACCTGGGTAGCATGAAATAGCCACCGGTTGAACTGAAACGAGCTGTCCGGATAGAGTCGAGTTTAGAGCATCCCAAGTTGCAGTAGAGGGCCAACCGCTGTCTTCTGGGATCTAGGTTGTCTCGTTACTAGAGAATCTCTGCTGTGGGGTTTTGGCACTTACCGTAAAATCTCGCAAAATCCGGAAATGGAGTGGATCCGTGGCTTATAGTAGCTTGCCAAGATCATAATTATAGCTAACTACTAGGGAAAATAATTAGCAATCCCTTAAACTAGCCAATATTAAATTAAATAATTAAAGCCCTTTGCTATATATTATAAAATTAAGAATATTTATATATTATTAAAATACTACTTTAAAATATTAACCTAAATATTAAAATAATACCTAAGAGACTTAGCCTAAAGCTAAAGCTATTATTAAAGAGGGTATTTAAAGTCTATAAGCTAATTTAATAATAGTAAATAACTTGGTTATAATAGTATAAAATTAAGGCTCTTATCTTTCTTTATTATTATTATATTTATAATCTAAATCTATATTTAGCTATATATAAGAATATTTAAAGGAACCTAAATTTATTTTATTATAAGCCTATATTCTAAGAGGCTAAGAAAATATTTAATATTCCTATATCTATACTTTATAATTAGTAGAAAAAATATAAGGCTATTTTAAATAAAATACCTATATAATATAATCCCTATTAGCTAGATATTATAACCCAAACCTCCACTTAACCAGTTACCCTATAGACCACCTGGCTACCAACCAATAGAAAAAAGGCCCAGTAAAACCTCAGCCCAGGGCTACTAGCTACAGCCCAAAGTAATTAATACTATTATAATTATAATAATTATTATAATTACCTTGGCCAAAAGCCCTTATTTTCTTGCCCTAATCTTACCCTAAGAAATAAAGTATTTAAATCCTAGAAATTATTATTACCTAGGGCATAACCTAACTTTTAATATAACTTAATTACCTTTAATTAATATACCTAATTAATTAATCTATTACCTATAAATAATAACTTCCCCTATTGCTTAGATTTAGCTTACCTAATCTAATCTATAATATAAATCCCTTAATTTACCTTATAAATTTAAATTTAATTATTATATATTAAAAGTTTTTATTTAAAGAATTATCTATATTAATCCTAAGTAATATTTATTATAATAATATCCTAATTAACCTTTAAAAATACTTTTAATACTAAAGAAAAAAAAACTATTACTTTTAAAATTCCTATAAATAATAAAAATATAAAAGAAATTAAGTCTTCTAATAAAAATAAAAATAAATAGCTAAAGGCAATTTAAAAAAAGAATCTTTAACTTTAGAAAGCTATATAATAACTTACTATTAATTTCTAATATTATAATAAAAAAAACTATTAATATATTAAAGAAAGTAATAAATATTTTACCTAAGTATAGAAAATACTCTAAAAGCTTCTTAATATACCTAAGGCCCAATAAGACCTCCTATAGCCCCAAAGCTAGGAAAAAAAGACTCCTATAGAAAACCCTTTACCAAAGAATCCTTTATAATTATAAATAAATCTTAATATTCTTTTCTTTTATACTAAGGATCTAAAAGAAATCCTTAGGCTTTTATTACCCAATAAATTTAATAGAGATTCTTATAAGTTACTAATCTTTTTTACTAAAATAAAGAATTACTTTCTTAATTTTCCCTTACTATTTAGTATAAAGGAACCTAAGGTAAAGTATATTATAGGGTATTTCTCTAGAAATACTAAGACTTAATTTAAATTAATAATAGATAATTAGAATAATAAAATAATTAAATATAAAAAATATATTATAGCTATTTATAGTAATTATTTATAGTTTAAAACTAAAATTAAATAAGCTTTTAGTATTATTAATAAGAAGGCTAAGGTAAAATAATAAATTAAAGCCCTTTAATAAATAGGCTTTATATTTAATTATAATATTCTATTTACTTAGCTAGTTATTAAGCTTTTTTAGGAATAAAATATATTTATATTTTTATTCTTTAATAAATAAAAAAAAATTATCTAAAAAGAATTTTATAAAGATAATTAATTAAGTACTTTAGTAGAATATATTGGGATAGCTATTAAAATTAATAATTAATAGTTTTCCTAGTAAAAGAGATTAAATCCTAATATTAAAAATAAGAATTAATAGCTATGATTTTATATTTCTTTAAGTTAAAGATAAATATTTCCTATATTTTATAAAATTACCTTAGGACTTATAGAATTAGAAAATACCTAATAATAGAATTTCTCTAAAATAACCTACTAAAATTATAATAAGAAAGGATATTTATCCTTTTAATATTAATAGCTAAATATAAACCAAAGATTTAAGCTAATACCCAAAGATAATTAATAATTAAACTTTATATAATTATAGGACAAAAAATCCTAGACTATTATTTATACTATAAATAATATTATAATATAAAGCCCTATACCTAAGGAAAAAGACTAATCTATTAAAAAAAGGACCCTTATAATAATAATCTAATCCTATAGCTAAACCAGGGAGCTACTGGATAGGAGAAAATAAACCACTAAAATAGGAATTTACATAATAATTACCTAATCTTATAGTCAAACCAGGGAATTACTTAATTAAAGAAAGTATTACTTGCTTAGGCTTAATAAGAAAATTTATATTTATTCTTAATCTATCCTTACTAAATAGCTATAAATAATTATAATAGTAGACTTACCTAAGCCTTTTAAAACCCTATTAATAGCTATATATAAGTTAGCTTATTTAAGAAGATTAGAGGGAAAAATCTATATTTTTAGAAAGATAAAAATATTAGTATTTAAGAATAGGGAAGTTAAATATAATAAGGACCTTATATAAGACCTAATAATACCTAGTAATTACTTTTACCTTTACTAGAGTTATTGCTATTACTAAGATATCCTATAGATTTATTACTTCTTTTATTATTGCCCTTATTATAAACTAAATAAAATAATTAATAATTACTTTTTATTATAAGATAATATTTTAATTTATAATATCCCCTATTATAATTATTATTTATATTATTAAGTAATTAAATAGGAAGGAAATATTATTATTATTAAAAGTTGGTTTGGGAAGTTATTAAAAGATTATTATAAGTAGTATAATAGCCTTTATTACTATTACTATAAGGATTATCTAATTTATTATTATAAAAAGATTAAAGAATAGTATAATATTTATTAAAAAGGTAATAATTTAGAAAACTAATAGTGTTCCCTATACTAAAGTAATAGATATAGTTATCTCTAGAGTTATTAAAAGAACTTTCTATAAAGTTTCTTTGTGCTATGAATAATAAAAAACTATAATAATTTAAATTAAAAATATATATTAAAGGAAAGTAATATATTATAATAATTAATAGTAAAGCTAAGATAAACTATATTTATTTATAAATTATAAATTAATTTTAGCTATTATAAAGAAAGAAAATAAATCCCTATATTATCTTTAATTTAAAAGGAATTATTTTTTACTATAATAATAGAGTTATTACCTAAGAAATTAATTACCTTAAAGTCTTTATTAATAAAAAAAACTAAGATATTTTCTTTAATATTATTAATACTAAGATATATAATTTAATTCTAGGGTATTTATAATTATATTACTATAATCTATATATTAATTAATATATTAGCTAAGTATAAATACTTTCTAAGTATAATATAATTAGTAATATAGGTAATAATTTAAGATCTTTAATCTTTAGCCTTAATCTAGTAAAGATATTAAATAATAATATAATAGATACTTTACTATTAAAAGGAATATAGTATAAGTATTATACTAATTAAAAGAGATAATAGCAAAGAATAATTATTTATTTTTATATATAGTTCCAAAAACTTAATTAAGACCTTAAGAAAATAAAGGAAGATTTTATTAATAATTAACTAAAGAATATATTTTATAAATATTATATTTATAAATAATTATTTATAAAAAAACTTATAATAAGATTACTAGAACCTAGTTAATAAGATTATAAAATTATATTAAAGAAAGAAATAAATACTTATTTTTTTTTAATTTATAATCTTAATTAAGTAAAACTTAATACCTTAAAAAAATATATTAAAAATATACTATAAAAAGAATATATATAAATCTTAAATTCTAAAATTAATTATTTAATAATATTTATCCCAAAGAAGAATAAAAAACTTTACCTTTATATAAACTACCAATAGCTCAATAATATTATTATTAAAAACTATATACTTCTACCCCTTATTAAGGAGATAAAAGATAGGTTATATAGAATAAAGGTATTTATTATACTTAACCTAAAGGGAGCCTATAATTTGATTAAGATCAAAAAAGAAGATAAATAAAAAACTACCTTTAAAACTAAATTTAGGCTATTTAAGTATTTAATTATACCCTTTAAACTTACTAATATACTTATATTCTTTTAAAAAATAATTAATAATATATTATATAAATACTTAAATATCTCTATTATCTATTATTTAAATAATATATTTATCTTTTCAAAAAATAAAGAAAAATATAAATAATATATTTACTAGGTTTTAAAAGTACTTTAAAATATTAATTTATTAATTAAACCCAAGAAAAGTATATTTTATACTATAGAAATAGAATTTCTAGGATATATTATCTTATATAATAAGATTTATATAGATCTAAAGAAAATTATTATAATTAAAGATTAACTATAGCCCTAGAATTTTATAAAAATATAATCTTTCCTTAGATTTATTAATTATTATTAAAAGTTTATTAAGAATTTTAAATAGATTATAAGATTATTTACTATCTTTACTAAGAAAGGAATATCTTTTATTTAGGGATTAAAAGTATAAAAAGTATTTAATTAATTAAGAAATATAATTATTATAGACCCTATATTTGTAATATTTAATCTTAATTAGCCTATTAAATTGGAAATAAATTTCTTTGATTTTATAATTGGATTTTAGATTGGGTAAAGGGATGATAAAGAGAGACTATACCCAATTATATTTTACTTATATAAGCTATAAAGAATAGAACTTAATTACTCTATCTATAATAAAGAATTCCTTATTATTATTAAAATATTTAAGGAATTTTAATAATATTTCCTTAGAAATTAATATAAAATTATAATATTTATAGATTATAAAAATATTACCTATTTTATTATTATATAAAAGCTTAGTAAATACTAGCTATATTATACTAAATACTTCTTTAAATTTAATTACTATATTATTTATATTAAAGGTACTAAAAATACCTATATTAATATAATTAATTAATATACTAATTATTATACTAGAAAAATAATTACTATAAAAAAATTATTCTAATATATATCCAATAATAATCTTAAGTAAGTACCTATTAATAATATAATAATTAAGATAAAAAAAATTATTATTACTATTTAAAGTAAGCTATAAATAAAAGCTAATATTTATTTTAGATTTTCTATAAATTAAGATAGCCTAATATTCTAAAAAATTAAAAAATATAATAAAATACTATTAAAAGATAAATATACTAGGCAATTATAAGTTCCTAAGGAATAGCAAGATAACTTACTATAAAAGATCCATAAATACCCACTCTATAAATATAAGGAAATCAATAAAACCCTTTAATAAATTAAATAAACCTTTTCCTTTAATTATATAAGAGAAAAGATAGAAATTATTATAAAGTAATACTTACTCTATAAATAAACCAAAGCCCTATAATATAAGCTATATAAAAAGCTATAACCTATCCCTATAGTATTATAATCTTAAAAGTCTATTACAATAAACTTTATTATTAATCTTCTACTCTCTATAAATCCTATTACTAATAAATACTATAACTCTATTTTTATTATTATTAATTAATTTATAAAATTTACTTATTATATTCCTTATAAAAAGGCTATAAATAAAGAACAATTTATATACCTTTTCTTTAAATATATAATTATTATATATAATATACTAATAAAGATTATTTCTAACTAAGGGTAATTATTTATATTAAAGTTCTAAATAGAATTAATAGCTTTTATAAGATTAAGATATAAGCTTAGTATAGCCTTTTATACCTAAGTAAATAAATAAATTAAAAAATAAAATCAAAAGATTAAATATTACCTATAATATTATATTAATTATAAGTAAATAGACTAAGTAAAAAGGCTTCCTATTATATAATTTATCCTTAATATCTTATACCAAGAAAATATTAAGACTACTCCCATAATTACTAATTTCAATTTTAATTCTAATATATTTTAAGCTTAATTAAAAAGACTATTAACTATAAAGATAATATTCTAGTTTAACTAAATAAAATAATTATATATTAAAATAAAAATAAAACTTAAGTTTATTCATATATAAATAAAAAAGTATTATAATCAAAAAAAAAATAAAAAAATTATTCTTTTAGGAGAAAAATATAATTCTATTAATAATAAAAAATATTACTATAAAACAATAAAGCAAAAAACTTAATCTTAAATATATTAAACTATTTTCCATTAAAAAAAAATCTTAAAAAATAACTATAAACTTAACCTATTCAAAGATATTAAGATTTATTTAGTCTTTTATATTTTCTTACTAAAACCTACTACCAATACCATTATAATAAGTATAAAATCAAATATTTAACTAGCTATTAAGCCACAAAAAAAGTATATTATTAAAGAAATCCTAGAAAAAAGATTAATCAATAGCCAAATCTATTATTATATAAAATAAAAAAAATAAAAAAAAAAAACCTAGGAACCACCCAAAAACCTTATATATTACTTAAAGAAACTAAAGAAATTCCTTTAAAAAAAATATTAACTAAAGCAATAAATATAATATTTAAATCAATACTAATAGCCAAATATAATACCTCCTACTTCTTAATATCTAGCTTATCTAAAGCATAATTAACTATTACTAAACCCCTTATCCTTAATAACTATTTCTACTTTCTAAGATAAATCAAGTACCTAACTAATTTACTTATTTTTACTTAAATAACCAATAACTCCTCTTTAACCTCCTCTTTAGCCCTATTCAACCAATCAAACTCTATATTTAAATAACCTACTAAAAAACTCTAATTAGCCCACAAAAAAATACTAAATATAATATAAAAAAACCATATATAAGTAATAATTAAGATATAAATAAGCTTATAAAAATAACCAATACTTATATACTTACTATAATAAAATAATTATTCTAAATATATAATATATTTTAAATTCTTAAAGGAATAATATAAATATAATATTATTAAATTACCTAGATTAATAATACTTCTTACTAACCTAGTATAGCAAAGAAAAGTAATACTAAATATTATAATTAATAAAGAAAGCTAAGAAAAAAAAAAGAAAAATAGACTATATACCCATAAGTACATAAAAATTAATAATCACCCTAGTCTTAGAAATAAGACCCTTAAAGGGAAAATATTATATTATAACCTAAATCTCTACTTAACCAATTACCCTATAGACCACCTAGCTACCAACTAATAAAAAAAAGGCCTAGTAAAACCTTAGCCTAAGACTATTAACTATAGTCTAAAGTAATTAATACTATTATAATTATAATAATTACTATAATTACCCTAGCTAAAAGCCCTTATTTTCTTACCCTAATCTTACCCTAAAAAATAAAGTATTTAAACCCTAGGGATTATTATTATCTAGGATATAACCTAGCTTTTAATATAACTTAATTACCTTTAATTAATATACCTAATTAATTAACCTATTACCTATAAATAATAACTTCCCCTATTACTTAGATTTAGCCTACCTAATCTAACCTACAATATAAACCCCTTGGTTTACCTTGTAGGTTTAGGTCTAACCATTATACTAGATTTTAAGACTAAGTTATTTAAAATATTTATTAAATAGCAAAAAGGAAATAAATTAATTATTATTAGTTAATTTAAATAGAAATTCTATAAGATTTTTTAAAGATTATATCTAACTATTAAAGCTATTATATTTACTTTTTTAATAGGATAATAAATATAATTTAAATAGTATTATAATATTATAAGATATATAATAATAAAGTAAATAATAAGGCAACCTAAGAAGTATATTTCTATTATAAATAGCTTCCTATAATATATAAAATAAGTATCTTAAGATAGCTCTTATCTAATAATAATTAATAACTTACTTATTTTATTAAAATAATAATTTCTAAAGAATTATATTATTAATCTTAATAAAATACCTATACTATTTAAATATCTTAATAATTATATATATACCTTTAAAGGCAATAAGACTATTACTAGAAAATCCAACTATAACAATTAAAATAAGAGGCAGGCTATATTAATATTATTCATTTTTGCTAATAGTATTTAGAGATTAAAGCTAAAGCTAATTTTTTATAAAAAGCCCTTATCTTTGGGCTAAATCCTTACTTATAAAGAGCACCTTTATTCTAATAAAATTATAGTTAAATTTAATAAAACTATATATAATAATAAAAAGCTTTTTTAAAAATAAATATCTAATAAACTTTTGCCTCTTATAGAAAACAAAAAATAATACCTTCTAGTAGTAAATATAACCATATTTTATAAAATAAAGAATATTTTATAATAATTATAGCAAAATAATACTATTATAACATTAATCCTACCTAGCTATATAAGCCTTCTTTAACCTCTTAATATAGCTATTAATAAGCCATTTAAATAATAGCTCTATAAGGCCAGCAATAAATATATTATAAGATTAAAGAAGGAAATAAGAAAGATATAATAATTTATTTAAAATAAATAAATTAGAATAATATATATTATTATAAAAGCTATCCAATGCTTATAAAATAAAATAAAAATAATCTAAAAGGCATTCCTTAAATATAGAATTAGCATTTAGCCTAATAATAATTAAAATTACCTTATTAAAATTAAGAATATTCCTTTTTTTATAATAGACTTTACTAGATAATAAAAAATATCTTAATAATTAATAAAAATAAAAAAAAAAAATATTAGCCTTTTTTATAATAAAGAAGAATTATACTTTAATAATAAAAATATTAATTTTATCTATAATTTCCTTTTATTAAAGAACCTAAAGTTATTATATTAAAGCTAATAGCTTCTAACATTAAAAAAGAAAACTAACCTTATTTAATAATTACAAAAGTAGAATTTTAAAAGAAATAATAATATTTTAATATAGCTTAGAATACTATTAAAATAGTTATTCTAAGCCCATAGATACTATTTCTATATATTATAATAATTTTAATTAATTGCCTTAACCAAAAAAATACAAAACTATAAGATTATAGGATAGTTAAATAGAATACTAGATAAGATTAGCTACAAAAATCAACTATGGGGCTATCTGCAAGCCCAGGGATCCACTCCATTTCCGGATTTTGCGAGATTTTACAGTACATATTTACAAGCGGGTATGTTTGAGGCAGAGCTGCTGTGAGAAAGGGCTAGGACAGCAGGAATGAAAATTTTCAGTGTACGCATTTTGAGTAAAGACGCACGGCTGCATCAATAGCTCGAAGCTCATAGAATGCTTTAGAGTATCACTTGCAATTACGAAGGGACTTGAGGACTTTATATCCGATTGTAGGACAATTTTGAAAGAGGCAGCAGCCAAAACTCAAAGTTTCCTATTCCAATGAATAGTCTATTTTCTGAAAAACGAGATCTGCATGGATTCCCCGATCACCATTCGGCACCAACCTGACAGTGCCCTTAGAAACGGATGGTTCAATTCATCCGTGTGTACGGAGTACGATGCGTTTGTGGGGATCGGTGCAATAGAATACCCGAATGTTGGGAGGAATAACGGTCAGCACTACCAAGCCTAAGTCTCTTTCAATTTCCTGCAGCATCATCCCAGCACTCTTTCGGAATAGATCGCCATGTTTACTTGGACGTAGCGCACCTCACCTTTATTTTCGTTTAAAGTGACACCCGATTGGCTGAGCCTCGATCGGAGAGGTGTGGATCCCCCCGCCCACTCATGTATGGCCAAATTCGGAGATGGAAAATAGAACAGGCAGGTCTCTCTAACACAGCGTTGGCGCGCACAGCGCGAACTTACTTTGATGAATTCCGTCCAGTCCCTTCGTATCATCTTCATTTTTCATCGTTTTCATATTTTGAGTGCTTCGGATTCTTCCAAAATCCCGTTCCTCCGTTTACGGACTGCCGGTACAATCCGTCCTTTGCTAGCTGTGCCCCCCACCCAGATAGGTGCTATGATG
This sequence comes from Calonectria leucothoes, assembly GCA_002179835.1. NCBI lineage: Eukaryota > Fungi > Ascomycota > Sordariomycetes > Hypocreales > Nectriaceae > Calonectria > Calonectria leucothoes. The sequence goes on from NAJI01000367.1 coordinate 122,440, forward strand.
CTGTGGATCATTTGCTAGCACCGTTCTTACACATTTGCTAATAATATAAGGATAATTGTTTATAAGTAGCCCCAAATCCACATGTTGAGTCAAGGACATATCGCAACAATTCATGATTTCTTTAGTTCAGCATGTCCATGATTGGCGCTTGGAGAAGCATTGTGCAGCTCATTGCCACCAAATGGGAAAGCAATGCACTCAGTAACGCGCTCATTGCGATCATCTATATTGTACGTTTTTCATATCTCTTCGTCTTCAATCTCGCCCCCTGTTGACCATTCCCAGGCACTCCTCCTCTTCATTCTCACTATCGTGTATAGAATCTGGTTCCACCCGCTCGCAGTCTTTCCCGGACCAAAAAGACTGGCAGTTACAAGTCTCGAAGAGAAGTGGAAAGACAATGTTAAAGGTTCGTGGGCTCGTGAGGTTGCCAAATTACACCGCCAATATGGCCCTATCGTACGTATTGGGCCTGATCACCTGGCACTCGATGGGAGCATTGGATGGGATTCCGTTTATGCCCACCGCCCTGGCAAGCCTGAGTTTAAGAAGTGCCCAAGCTCCCAGTTTCCTGGCGCTCAAATGAGCATCATCGGTGCCGATAGAGACGAACATCGCCGGCAACGGCGCACGCTGGCTCATGCGTTCAGTGACACAGCATTGACAGACCAGGAAGTTATTATTACACAATACGTCAACCTCTTGATCACGCAACTGAAAAAACAAGCTGAAGCCGGCAAACCAGTTAACATTGTTCATTGGCTCGATTTTACCATGTTTGACATCATTGGTGAGCTTGCTTTGTCTGATTCGTTTGGCAGCTTAGCAAGCAATCAATACCACCCATGGGTTTTAAATTTTGCCAAAGGAATAAGAGGTGCCGCAATGATGCGTCTCATGGAATTCTATCCATTAATGAAGCCCTTTCTTTTTCTAATGCTGGGATCTGAGAATATCAAGCGAAGTCTTGAAAACGGAGAGATGTCCGTCAACAAGGCGAAAATACGCATGGCCCTTGGAGAAATGTCTGATGAAAAACGACGAGACTTCATGAGTTACATGCTTAAGCGAAATGGAGATGGCGAGAGAGTAATGACCGATGCTGAGGCAACGCTCAACTCCATCATTCTTATCGGAGCTGGAAGCGAAACCACCGCGACGGCGTTGTCGGGCTTCTTTTTTTACATGAGTAGGAGTCCGCAAGCCTACGACCTCCTCGCTGAAGAGATTCGGGGTAGCTTTGGCAGTGAGAAGGAAATCACCATCAGGAGCACAGCTCGGCTTCAATATCTTCAGGCCTGCATCGAAGAGACTTTACGAATGTACCCACCAGCTGCCGAAACACCCCCAAGAGTATGTCCGGGTGCCGCAATTGGAGGCAAGTATGTGCCAGAAGGTGTAAGTCTCTCACACGGTATCCTGGTTTTGTTGCCGTTCTTTTACTGATACCGTGTCGCTTTTAGACCGTCTTATCTGTCTATCAATGGGCAACGTTCCGAAACTGTGATAATTTTGCCGACCCAGATTCCTTCTGTCCTGAGCGCTGGCTCCCAAAGTCGCATGCTCTCTACGATGCAAGGTTCCAGAATGATAACCAAGCGTCTTTCAAGCCGTTCAGTTATGGCCCACGAGACTGCATCGGAAAGAACCTAGCATATTCAGAAATGCGAGTCATCATTTCCCATGTTTTTCACTCATTTGATTTCAAGCTGGAGCCTGGGCAGGATAGGTGGCATGACGACCAAACTACATTCATGGTTTGGGAGAAAGGTCCCTTATATGTCTCCTTGGCACCTCGACAAGGGACCGACACACAAGCCGAAACAAGCGAATAAGAGAATCTCATTTTTTCTCCGAATAGGCTCTAGGTCTTTCAATACAACAAGCCTGTGATAGACTTTCGCTTGGATACATGCAGCGCCTGCATATTGGATTTGGGTCAAGGAAGGTATTGAGTGTAGATACAGGACAGAAATTTCCATCGCGATGATTAGTACTATTAAGTCTGGCAAAATATTCAATATCAAATTTATTCCGGCTTTCCGCTACCCTATTTGATTCTTTACCACGAAACGGCCCTGAAGCTGTTTCATCGAGTTTGGCGCACGCAGACAGCACCAACACCAAAACCGCTACCCTGTAGGTTCTTTTTGCGGGGGATGTGGGGAGAAACCGAAAGTCACGCAAGGTGTTGGAATTGTAAAGCGATAAGAAATAGAGAGGTTTGATTGATGAACAAGGAATAGTATGCAAAAATGTGGCCAGCGAAATGAAAATAAAGCTCTCAGAAGCACCCGTCTGCTTTCGGCCCATGTGAGCCTTAAGTCTGAGTTTGGTGCTCGTTGTCAACAATTGGATGCCACATGATAAAATCTGATTTGTGGCTTAGCTGAGATAAATCATCCAAATAAACAAAAATTTAAAGTATAAGATAGTGGAGAAAGAACGGGTTTAATTCTAAAAGGGTTAGATAGGGGATCCCTCTTTTGCGGTCTAGGCTCTGAGGTGCAGGATAGAAGGCTGCCGCCATCTGGCAGGGGTGGGGGTGAAAGGGAAAAAGGGCGAGTAATTTTGTTCCATTCATGGAGAACTAGATCCGGTGCGGGGAAGATGCAAGGATTCTTTTTTGCTGGCTTGTTATAACATACGCGAGCCGGTGACGTGATTCGAAAGGATGATGATGTGCCCCATGACGCGTTGTGCGCGCAATGGCGCAATGACCTATCATGACCATAACTTAAAAATATCACTCTCCCTGAATGTCTTGGCTCAACAGAAATCTACTCATTTTCCAACACAAACTAGGTTTAACCGCGGCGACCAAACCCAAAGAGCGCATGCAGATCAGACGGTGAAGGCAAAAATGCAACCTCACTGGGTTCATCAGGCCGCTGCCTGGTGTTCGTCGGAACCCGAGCCTGGCTAAAAACCAATAAAGAGCTTGATTTACTCGGAATTCGCGTATTGGATGGGAAAACCTGGTCAACATGCACATCCCACCGGCGTAAATCTATCTCCTCGCCTCTGGACAACCCCTGGCATGCCGTCACGCAATGCAGTGGGATGAATGCAACCATGCAACTGCAGCTCGGATGAAATTTCTCGGCATTAACGAACTCATGAATGGCACCGCGGATAAAAAGCATTGTAATACTCTGGGCTTTCACTGTGATTGTCGTCTTGAATCTGCACCCCAAATCCCAGTACGCAAAAAGCCTTGCTGAAACTTTCCTTTGCTTCGTTATTGGCTACTATGGCGGCTCTTGATATCAAAAAGGGCCACGAGGTGGATCATAGCCCTGAGACAAAGCCTGAAGCTGGGGACTCAAAGTCTTCACTGTCCCCGACTGTACTAGTGCAGGAGGAGACCGAAGACGGTGTTATCCAAAGAACACCCCAAAAGACGTGGAGATCATACATCTGGGATACTCTCGACAAGTCGCCAGAAGAGCGCAAGTTTCTCTTCAAGCTTGACGCCATTATTCTGACATTTGCGAGTTTGGGTTATTTCAGCAAGAACCTCAATCAAATCAACATCAACAATGCATTTGCCTCCGGGATGAAGGAAGACCTTGGCATGTGGGGCAACCAACTCAACTACATGCAAACGTGCTGGACTATCGGATATGTGCTAGGAGAAATACCAAGGTGAGTGGATGAACAAACTCAAGAATGAAACAACTTACTGACACTGTTCAGCAACCTGATGCTCACGCGCGTTCGGCCATCGATCTGGATCCCCTGTTGCGAAGTTACCTGGTCTGTCTTGACAATTCTTCTTGCCAAATGCTCAAATTATCGACAAATGTATGCCTTGCGCTTCTTCATTGGTCTCGCCGAGAGCGCATTCTACCCCGGAATGCAGTACGTCATTGGTTCATGGTACCGAAAGGACGAACTGGCCAAGAGATCTTGTATTTTTCATGCAAGTGGTGGAATCGGGGGCATGTTCTCCGGCTATCTCATGGCATCAGTTTACAAGCTTGGAGGAAGGCATGGCTACCGCGGCTGGCAGTGGCTCTTCATCATCGACACTGTCATTTCTCTGCCCCTGGCAATTCTCAGCTTCTTTTTCCTTCCTGATGTCCCAGAGATTGCCAAGTCTTGGTGGCTTTCCAAGCAGGATATTGAATTCGCACAGAAGCGGATGGAATTCGAGGGAAGAGCCAAGCGAGCCCCCTTTACCGTTGCCAAAATCAAGCGCATCTTCTCCAGCTGGCACATTTACGCGCTCCCACTCCTTTATATCTTCTTCAATAATGGATGTGGAACTGGCTCTCAGCCTGCTTTTCAACTTTGGTTGAAATCTGAGGGACACAGCGTGCGCGATATCAACATCTATCCGACCATAACTTCAGCAGTTGACATAGTCGTTACACTTATATATGCCTGGACTTCAGACACGATTTTCCGTGGAGAGCGATGGCCGCCAATCGTGTTTTCAGGATGCGTCAATTTATTTGTCAACATCAGCCTTTCCATATGGAATATCCCTGATCGCTTAAAGTGGGCAAATTACATCATGGCAGGATTCGCAGGTGGAATCAGTGGTCTTACTTTTGCTTGGGCCCATGACATATGCAAAGACGACAACGAGGAGCGAGCATTGGTCACGGGAGCAATGAACGAGATGGCTTATGTGTTTCAAGCTTGGTTGCCACTTGTGATCTGGCAGCAAGTGGAGGCCCCGCGATATCCAAAGGGTTATGTCACAATGGCTTGCATTGCTTTCAGTCTGATTGTAACTGCTTTCACTATCCGTTATCTCCACGCTCGAGAGCTCGGAGAAAAGAAGAAGGCTGCAGAATCGGAAGCTGAAGGCTGAAAGATATAAAATTTGGAAGGACTATTTGTCATAAAAATGAATACCCTTAATTGGGGTAGGAGTTTAGATTTTGCTAGCTAGTATGGAGTTGCACCGGCAGGTAGTACTACTGCAGACTCTCCTTGCAAGCTTGCTGCAATAAAAAATTACAATACTAAGAAAAGAGCATCTGCATTACATGACCTTATACCTCCACCAACCTTTCCTGCCTTCTCTTGCTCTCCAAACCAACCACCTTTATTGGTATTTTCAGTGTAAATCTTCAGTGTAAATCTTCAGTGCTTTGTTCCGAAAAGATCAAACGGGGCGCAGCAATCTACTTACTTTGCGTTTACGTGTACGTATACGTGTATTCCTTCTCCTATCAACCTTTCCGAATGAGATCGTGTCAATAATCTTACCACGTACCAAGCCCTTGTCTTACTTATGCTATCCCTGTCGAATCAATCAAGCATGTCACGGTTGTGAAGCTATAGTGCATGAAAAATGATTGTATGATGATCAGTGGTGATTTCAACTAGTATTTTAAATTTGGTTTAAACTCTAAAGCTTGAAAAAAGTTCTTCTCTCAAACTTGAACCACGGATGTTCAAAATTTGCTGGCAAACCTCTTCTCCAGATCCTCATCGGAAATACCCGTCACACCAACGAGTTCATTGTCAACCTTGGAGTACGCAGAGTTGAACTGCCCACCGAGCAGTGCAGCCTTGAGCACAGGGAAGATCAAGGCAAAGTTTGTAGGGTCCTTTCCAAAAGCTTCCAAAGCCTTTGGAAGCTCTTCCTTGGAGTCGAGGTGTGTCTCAGTCCATTCTGTTCCTGGTGGCGAATACTTCTTGGCAAGGGCCAACACTTGACTTTGAGTGATTGTGGCGTCATGAATAAAGAGGTTGCGATTCTTGGTTTCTTCTGGCTTCTTGAGAGCGCCGGCAACTGCCTTTCCAATTGTATAAACACTCGTAGTGCTTAGTGCATTCTGACCATTGTCGTAGACTTGGGCCGAGTGCGTGTTCAAATCAAGGAGGAATGGGAAGTCGAACATGTATTCCAGGAACGCTCCAACAGAGAAAATTGTGTACTCCAATACTCCTTCCTCTGCCTTTTCCTTGAGCTTCTGTTGGATTGGGAGAATTGGGATGAGCAGAGGGAGGTGTCTGGCATTTGGGTCTGTCGTGAAAGAGCCCCAGTCGGCAGGAATATAACGCTTCGCACCTGCGGCAATGCTGGCTTCAAGGACCCTTGGCTGGAGGGGAAGTGCATCACCTCCAAAGGCAGCCACGACTACTTCCTGGCCTGCCAGAGCATTTTTGAGACTTTCATCAGAGTTGTAGTCAACCTGAGTTACCTTGGCGCCTGATGGGAGGCCCTTGGCGGAGGAAGGGTTTCGACTGAGTACTGTCACATCGAACCCAGCAGCAACGAGCTGCTGCGTGATTGCAGAGCCAAGCAAGCCTGTCTACACTCAATGTTAGCTGTATCCAAGTAAAGTAAAATTGACCAACTTACACCGAGAACAGCAACGGTTTTAAACGAAGACATTTTTGGCATATAAAACAGATTGTTGATATAAGATGTTCAAATTCCTTGGAGATGTGAATACCGATGGGTTTGGGCGAGGTCACTCTCGACCTTTAAACTCGATCTTGATGAGATATTGGCTTTGAACGAAACCCCTTGACAATGACGCGGATTTGGAGCTAGTGACAGGATGCGGAGTTGGGCGGGCCAACAGTGGGTCGGAGCTTACACAATTCCGCCTGCACCGGGTACAAATTAAAGCCGTTAGCTTTCGGATCCAACTTGGTAACATTAGCAAGATAGATATTGAAGTTACTTCATTAATGCTTTTTCCCTGCTTCTGGAAGAGGTCATGCATATACACATGGCCTGTAAATCTAATCATCACCAATAAGAATGACACCAGTTTTGTTCCTGGTTTTGTCCCATCCAATGGAGTGTTGCCACCAACTCCTGTTTTGAGCTTCTCTAGAAAATTCATGACAAAACTCGAACTGCATACACGAAAATATTTGTTTGGAAGTAATATCAGAGCTCTGATAGTAGCTACTTTAGAACCGACTCACTCATTTACGGTTCCTCGAACGCCAGCGCTACCATAGACCTCGTTCCTTGCATATTTAGATGACATCTTCAATAGATTCAGCCTACAACTTCTTCGATACTGTAGGACCTATACTCGAGGGCTTTTGGAAGACAAAGACCTTAGTGTTACGTGGTTTCCGGCACCTTGACCCCATTTTCGCTGAACCTGGTAGAAAGGAAGGCCATCGCAAATAGGTAGCCATTGGTTAACTTTTGCCCCTCAGCGCAACACTTTCGTGAATTTAATCAACTAGCGGTTGTGTTTGTCGGCTTAGTTCTTCTAATCGAATTGGACTCGTCGTGCCTTTCAATGCCGTACCTCCACTCCCTGTTCTGGCTGCTTTGAAACCAACCAAGCCCATACCGCTTGCCCGATTTATCAAGCTCATGTATCTTTTGTTTGATCGAAGCATGGGTCGCCACTTCCTCTATATCCTCCCGAAGTCTATGCGAGTCAATGAGAAACATCATCCTGAGGACCAAATTGGTTGGTGTCACGAGCAGGGCCCAGGGCTTTGGCCAGCTAAAGTAGTACCCAATGTTCAAATGAACCACAAATACATAGGCAATTAATAATGTGGATGCCATTGCTGCTTGTAAATCGCTGTCAAAAGTAGTCGAACCGAATGAGCCCGCAGAGAGCTGGAGCGAGCCGAGGAAGATTGTGGCGATTGTCGTTGCAAGGGAGGCGATCATGGTATTGGATACAAGATAGTGCTCATTCTTATACGCGGTCCAAATGTCCCAGAATGGGATGCATATGTTATAGTCTATCCATAAAACGCTTGGACGCTGATATTGCTGTGCAAGAGCATGGAAAGGACCTAGGATGCGGACGTCTTGGTCGATAATATCAGCAATAGACTGGTCTTACGGGTCAGACAATCGTGTATGCACAATTTTCATAAAGGGTTGTGGAACGACTTACCTGGATGAATAAACCAGCGATTAGGAACAGGTTAGAATCTAATGGAATACGAAAATTCCACAATTGCACCTTGGCATTGTTATCAAATCTCGCCGTGAGCCATCCCATAAAACATATCATAATAAGTAATCCAACAAGCCAAATGAGGAAAGGTAACCGCCTGAAAGGGAAAAACTCATTTTCGCCTATGCAAAGATCGTACCATGTGGCCAGTGTTTTGTAGATTGTTCTAAGGAACTGGCATCTGCTGGAAGAAGGATTTGTGCTGAGTGTCACTTCAATCTTGCTTTTGTCTGGGGGTAGTCTGAATGACGAGGTTTCAATCGACTCTTGTAGATCCCCAAAAGAATCGTTTGTAAGCTTTTCGGGAATATCCAACCCACCATCCTCAATCATACGCAACAGTTGCGTCAGGCCTTCTATGCCTCTGATATCAAGGCTAACGGCGTGCCGTTGCCTGTAGAGAAGACCAACAACGACCAGGCAGCAAAACTCTGCCGCAGCCAATGCTCCAATGAGTCGATAAGCCCATTTCGTGTCGACAAGAGCAACCTGCCAGGAGTATGCACCTGGCCACGAAAGCCTTCCGCCGCTGTACACATCCCAGTAGAAGACGTAGTTGGAGAATAACGGTATGACAATGGTAGCCAAGACCATGCCGAGGCTTGAGAAGAAAACGGACCAGTGCTGGTACCAAAAGGCCTGAAGAATGCTCAATGGAGCCCAGAACGAGTGGTAATTGAGGCAAAAAGTCTGCCTTCCTGTTTTCGGCGACCGCCCCAGACGATAGTAAATATCAAGGCGTTTGATCTCATCATCGAGGGCCTTCCATATTCTGCCGTACAGAACAGCCACGAGCATCGGAAGATAGGTAAATGACCAGTACGCAGTGAGGCCCAACCGTATGGTTGTATTCTTCTGACTGTATTCTCCGTCGCTGCCGACGTCGTAGTAGTGTGATAAAATGCCTTGCGGGGGTCTCTTGTACGTGGCAGATCTAATGAAGGTTGTGTTGAAGTTTGTGCCTGTCCAGTTTCCCTCTGACGTAGGGCCGCCGGTCCAATCTGTATCAGCAGAGTTAGCCTTGAAGTGGATTCCGATTTGTGAAAGGATACTTGCGTTCAAAGAGGGGATCCGGCTGGCTGCTTCTGGATTCCAAGAACGCTACCAAGCTGATAAGAGAAGCTGTCGTAATTGCAATAAAAGCCAAGTATGCATTACTAAATGCCCATGATCGATATTGTCCTGTACTCCGTCCTCTCCATCGCCTGATGAGACATTTGGCAGGGATTGAAAGCACAAGAATCAAGTAGGGGGCAGCTATAAAAAGAATCACGCTACGCAGAACCCAACCCTCATAGAAGAACGGACGGTCTCCTAATGAAACCCCCAAGGGCGGTGTAAATAGGTTCCTCATGCGTGGATTCGCAAGGCTGCCATTCTCCAGTTGGTCATGTTTCGCATTGCCAATGGGGCTAGTATTGAATAAGTTAACTAAATAACAGTTGCAGACTGATTGATTGCTTACTCTCCGCCTATGATTTTCGATATAATTTCCGGTACAAAAAAGCCTATGGATAGGTAGACATAATTATCTGGCACCCCTAGATTGGATATATCATATTGAAAAGGCCAAGTAGAATTGGTGATATTTGGCGCGCGACTGATATCGTCAATGGTACAATTGCTGAACATGGTCAAGAACCTGGAATTGACAAGCAGGCAAGAAGTTTCGCCTACTGGATAAAGCGGCGCGACATTCGAGTTGTTTTCAATCTTGATCCAAATGGCACTGTTGAGAGAGAGGTCTAGTCAGTAAAATTCAAAAACTCAACACCTAATCAGCGATGGTAATACTTTGGAAGGACCAAGATCCATTTATCTGAAAGGACTTTGTCATCGTCTTTGCCGCCGATCAAGATGATGTTTTGTGACGTTCTATCGAGTGGCTCTCCCACGGCGGCGCAGGCTGAACCACGGGGCGAAGGAAATGTGGCATCATCGTCAAAAGCTTCCCCTTTGGCTTGTTTGGTAGAGTTGAAAGAAGCTCCATGCTCATCAGTGACAGACTGTTGAATCCAATCCTGAGATTCGATATCAAACAGATAAATTAATGACATGTCGGCCTATGACTAGTTCAGCGATCAAGTCCTTGTCAAGCATGCAAAATTGACAGCTCACTAGAGTCAGCTTTCCATTCTTTTCAGTATACCCTCCAAAAGCGACCAGTGCACCACTGCGGGTCACAGTATTTAGGAAGACCAAAGTCTGATTGATGACAGGGACATAATCAGGCACTGGAATGGTTGAAAGGGATTCATTTGTCATATCGAATACGGTGAGATTATGTGAGTATGACACTGTTGCGTCCGATGACGACTCATTGTTGGTGTCCTGGGTCAAGCCTCCCAAGTAGTAGCCTTTTTGTAAATCTGGCACGTTGCAACCCGCACCATAAATAAGCCTGCCGCTTGCTATACTCTGATTCAAGGGCATTTTAACCCAGTCCAGGCCGAACTGGCTCGCTTTGATACTCCACATATTGTTATCGAGTGTCTCGTTCTCGTTGGTAGGCTTCCCACCGAACAACCAGGCCCGGTCAAGTAAGTTGCTCCAGAAGAAGCCGTTCACGACATTTGGCGTGTTTGGTAGCCTTGGAGACGAACTTAGAAGAGGTCCTGTTTGGCTAGGGTAGTCTGTACCAAGATTTGCTGACACCATGTATGGGACTGTTCATTAAATCAATGCCGGTCCGTGGCCATTTGTGTCTCATAACTACCTTTGTATGGGGGTAGGAAGGCATTGTTAATGTACTGGCACCCATACATCCAAACTGTGTCCATCAAGTGGAAGCCTATGCAGCAAATCTAACAGTCAGGTCAAAAGTTGTAATAAGTTTAAATCATGCTTACTTTGCAAGCCCACGGGAGGAATGACGTTGTTATCCATGTTATTGAATGTGTTTATGAATTAGGCATGCTGGAATGGGCTGGAACTTTAAACATGGGAAGACTCACTTTTCAATCCCCATGCCATGTGGTGAGACGCAATCTTAGACGGCGTGGCAAAAGGAACAGCTGGTTTAGTGAGTATGTTCAGCCCCCAGTGGCGCTGAATTTGATTGCATTGTGTTTTGTATGCGTACGTCAGGCATCGGTGGTGGGATGCTATTTAATTGGGTGATTCTTTATCGGTGGCGCCAACCATGCCCGTTTCGTTTCTATCTACCTGGGGGATTATTTTCGCCTGACGTTCCGTGACAGCCGAATGGTATGATGTGGCACATCCATTGAGCTTTCGACACATAGCTAATGACACCCCGAATGTAGCATCAAGACAACAGTAACAGGCATGTGATCAGTCTAGCAGGAAAGTTGTGTATATTGGGCATTTATGCTCGGCAACAAAGTCTACCGCCCGTCGATATCTAAACTACCGAGTCGAGCACGAAAAAAAGTGAAAGATGAAATGAACAAATGGCTTTAGTTCTATTATTAGCTCCAGGTCAGGCTGCTCATATATTCTGGAGAATATTAACAAACGTAGCCGCAGAGCCAGGTTCTGCATGTGCCCAGCCTGATTTTATGATATGCGGGAATTTCTCGCTACCTTCCCAAAAATCCCTCAAATTAAAAATAGTGACGACTATGTTATCAGATGAGCGTCTGATTTCGTCGATTGATAGGTTGTTTACAATCTTTGGAGGTTGACGGTCTCGGCCGCGATTGCAAGCCTGAACCCAACCTATGACGCAGCTTCCCGCGGGATAAGTTTAGAAAATGGGTATATTTATAAAAAAAGACTTTCACAATGCACCTGCGAGCTTTCTCCGATTTTTCGATTTATACCATATGCTATAATTGTTGGTCGGGGCGGGATATATTTGATAGAAAGGTAGTGATCAAAGGTGCGACAAGTCCAGTACATAAACACAACGACGCGTCATCCGGAACAGATAATTCGTGCAGGTCCACCATGAAAATAATTAGGGTGGATATTGGATCGAATTAGACGCTCTCATTCCCTGACCACGTGCCATTTGGTACGTTTTCTTGAGTTGGGTCAGACCAACGACCAGAATGAGGGACTATGTCATTATCTGCACTGCCCCCGCAGCTGACAGTCTCATTTATTCTCAGACTCAAAGAGGATTGCGGCTGAAAATATGCAATTCAGAATCCAGCTGAGAAACTGGCCCCCTCGATAGACCCCAGCATCAGGCTGAAATGACTCACAATCACCGGGTCTAGCCCCCAAAGGGCACTCAGTCCCCTCCCGGCAGCATCTATTCGATGACCAGAAGTAACCGGACGTTTTGGGTTTAGTGATTTATCTCTTCTTTGCCTTTGAATAGACACAATGTTCTAATTAGGTTCGATGTCATACGCGTCCTCACACACAAGCGGGCCAGCGCTTGGATACAATGCTACGCACACCTGACACCGTGCATCTTGAATGGGCTCTATAGACAGGCTGTCTCCTCTTTAGGCATAGCTTTCAATACCAGCTAGTGATACTAGTATTGACAAGTAGCAAGACGCGCTGTGCTTCCGTATTGGTAGATGGCTTCTATGACGCATGATTGTTTCATGGCGTCGGGGCGTCGCTGCCGCCTCCCCCAGGGTTAGACGCAGGACCCAACTCCCACATTGAGCCGCGAGACTTTCGAGTACGTCCCAACAATCCTTTTAAAGCTGGGGCCCATATCATAGCACTGGATCCTCACTCACCGGCACTCCGCCTACCTTCCAACCCCTTGCTAACTCACACATCACCTATGCCCTCCAGAAGAAGAAATGGTACCAGGCAGGCTTTCGAGATGAGGAGTAAGCCTTTTCCAGGATACGGAGAGGGTTCAGTTCAAAACGCTCCAGGCAGCCCAGCTCCTGCATCGACTCAACCCAGCCCTAACACCGCTCACTCAAATCAAACATCCGCCCAACACAGTGGAAACAAGTATATGTTGAGACTGCAGCAGCCAAAACCGATCCGCATTCTTTTGGTGGCCATTGCAGCTATCTTTATCAGTCTCGTCGTTATCAGCGGAGTCTTGGGGGCAAAGGTGGTAGGCAGATGGTAAGCGCTCCTTTTCCAACAGATGGCCACTGACGCTCTACTGACTCATCGTCTGGCCATCTCAACACAGCCAAACCTCTAGTACCGCCGTACCCAGCTTCATGGACAGCAATAACTTGTTTACAGCCCCGAGGGATGTAAATGTCAGCCTGAATTGTAACCAAACGAACCCTATCCAAGTGGCTGTTGATCGCTACGCGGCTGCCATAGTTTATAACTTGACGTGCGGCAAAAACTGCCTGGGCGACGATGTATTAGGCATCTGGGCATACTCGATCGAGATGTGTCTGCAAGCTTGCTTAAACATCAGACATACCATACCGAATCAAGATTGCAACTTTGCGATATTTACTCAGCAGCTGGCGTTGGCCTTGGATGCAAAGTTAGGGGGCAATTGCTTTCTCAAAAACAATTGTACGGTTTTCGATGATGAGAGGTTCTCGTTTGCTTTTTTATTTTAGCTATTGTCAATTTTTATTGCTCAACTCTATGCATCCTCATAACCCAGAGATTCTTAGCCAAAAGTAAAGTTAAAGTTCTCGGGTGACAGAACATCCGGGGCAAATAGGCCATATTTCTGTGTCCAGATAGGATCCACGCCGAGCACCTTTGCGAAAAGTTTCGTCGCCTTGGAACACAAGACAGGTATGTTGCCCATCAAGCCCTGAACAATTTTCATTTTATCCATGCCCCTCGGTATCTCGCTGGCTATGGACTGGATAAAAGCCATGCTAGCCCAAGGGCGGTGAAAGGAACAAGAGGGACACTCACGGAAAATTCATCCATCTTGTGCCCGCCAAGATACATGTTGAGCCATGGGGCCTGTGTATTTGGCGAATGCCCAGTCGACATGATGGCGACTTGGCATATTTGGTATATCCTCTTGCAACCTCGTAATAACTTGTGAAGGTCGCAGTCGTATGCCACGATCAAGTACTCGACACACCGTAGAAAGTGGGCGATGGATTGAATGCTAACTTGGGCTGATTCGTTGAGGGGGTTTTCCAGGATAGACGTAAACAACGTGATGACTGCAAATATTGCATGATACATGATTGGCCTGTTCCACATTAGTCCAGCACACAATCATCACGGACTGTCTACTTACCATGTTATTACGAAAGGATGTGCTGGCATCTTGTTCAGTAGCTGAATGCTCGCACGCGCAGCAACTACGGCGTGGTTATGCTGCAGCCCCTCAATGTGATTCAGCGGGTCAAATGGATCAAGGGCCGAGTTGATTATGCCGACGGTCGTATAAAACGAGAGAATCAGGTATACAATCGGCATTTCTGCTCGAGGTGCCGACAGGTCGTTTTGACAAGTAGGGCGAATCTCGCTGGGAAGATCCATCCTCCACATGTCCAGTTGATGGTTGAGTCTGGAAATAGCATTCTGGATCTGCGTGCTGTCAAGGTCCTGGGCGGTACGCCCAAAGTAAAGCTCGTCAAAGGCTCGAGATTGAATCATGGCAAGCCTCGACAGGTAGTGAAAAATATTGATCGTCAGTTGTGTTCCGGGTATCATGTAGTTGCCAAGGCCATCAGACGGGTTATTGAGAGGAGGTTCCAGATCCACATCTTCCGTGCCAAAAGTTGACGGTAACCCCTGCTTCATCATCTCTTCGCAGTCAATAATGTACGTCATCCAAAATACCCTCTTGTGCCGTTCTGCAGTGACAGGATCAAACGACTCGTACCAGGCTTTCTTGTGCATGCCAATATTGTGCACTGCCCTTGCGGCAATGGAGACCATGTTGGCAGTGGCGCGGGCATCCACGGTGCCACGCAGGTAGATGGCCATGGAGAGCAACGCCTGGCACGCATCGACATCGTTCCCCTTGATCATGAGCTCGGGGAAAATAGAAAAGGCATTTTTGAAATAGCCCCAGGCCATCGGAACAATCTCATCGTAGGCTGCATTGTCAATCTTCCACTGGATAGTGATTGCCACGAGCGTATTGGCGATGGCCCACTGGGCTGGGCTCCCGCTTGCATCCTCCGAAGCAAGGATTTGCTGCCGCAGCAGCGTTGCAAAGTCTTCTGAGGAATATAGCGGATAGAATGTGCATATGTCCTCAAAGGCGCTTTGGATTAGCGGGCCGAGGACCGATTGGTTGCTCAGGGGAATGAATGTGGTTCGCTTGAAGCCGCTTTTGCTGAGCTGCGAGTGGAAAAAGTCGATGACGGATGGTTTCCCAGACACTTTTGTGAGCAGAGCCAAGTGCTTTAAGCTGGCCGGCAAGTCGTTTATCTGCAGAGCCGTTTCATTTAAAACGGGCTCAAGTCCTGGCGTCGCCATGGTCATGCCAAGGTCGTCCGGGGTCAGTTGGGCATCGGCGTGGAAACTAGGGAGATCTGAAGAAGACGCCAATAGCTCAGGGGAAATCCGATTGGTGGCATCTGGGGGCGGCTCAAAAGAAGGACGAGAGTTGCTTCCCAGTACGTGCGTGTGGCTGTGAGTGTCCTGGTCTGTTAGTCGAGGGTCAACTGGTGGTGGCTCCGACGGCCCCCCGGAAGCTGGCTTCGATTTAGACTGAAGCGCATTTTCAAGGCTTTTTAAGCGCTCCTCGAGATCCTCGATGTGTTTTTTACTGCACACATAGTGTTTCCTTATCAGTTCTCCGTCTTATTTCTGACCACCCTCTCCTCTTCACCCCCTTGGTCTCGCGTACCTCTTTCCGGGCCCGCGTCTTCGTCGCTCTGCGTAGCCGCAGGCTATATTCTGCCTAGTGCAGTTTGCGCACGAGGGCATGAGTCCATCGCACCGCGTCTTGCGTCTCTGACAGGGGAGACAGGCCTATAGGAGGACGGTTAGCCTGAGCCCACATGCGCGTTTGTCTTTTTTTTCTCGCTGGTACCGACATTATTAATCCGCTTCGTCGTCTTGTTATCGGCCATGGTGTTATTTCAGCCCGCATGCACAACACATGGACAGAAGATATTGGTCAGAAAAATACAACCCAGCGTAAAATGCTTCCGGCCGGCTACATGAAATAAGTATGAGATGCTCAGATGGGATGATTAAGCAGTGCACGGTTTCTGTCTGTGCCTGTATTTTAAGTTTAGTCTAACCGGTGGAATGACCGGCGTCGCGTGCGTAGTCCTCCGCAGCGTTGTTCTTATTGGCCGTCGAGTCCCCATTCGAGTCTGATTTGATTCCGTCCGGATGTAATTTGAACCCGTGAGTCTCGGGTTTAATGCCAACGCCCTCTGTTCAGAATAGGAAACCCCGAGGAAAATAGGCGTTCACGGATAGGAGCTTGTACGATTGGTCTTTCAAATGTTTTTTTATGGTACCTGAGCAAATTGGCGCTCAAAAGGGACTGATTGTAAATAAAGCTTGAACCAGATGTGCGGGTAGCGCTCGACACGCGGATAGAGTCACGGAGATAGTGTGCAAAACTGCACCCGCACCCGGTAAGGGTAGTAACGGACATAATGTGCGCGGCGCGCCCAAAATGCACGCACATATCCCGGCGTCAATCACCTCGGTGTTAGCCAACCCCCCTCCACCCTTACCAGTCCTCTTCCGGCCGCACAATAATCGGAAGCGAGAACAAGGTGAACAGGTAGGTGTTGGTATGGAATATGAGCCACGAGACCTCGTTCTCAATGAAAATGCTGTCGCCCCTGCAGATGCCCGTGCCCACGGCCCCGACCTTCCCGTTCCACGCAAAGTCGCGTATGCTGCGGTCCATGATGTTGATCATGTCGCGGCGCGACAGCTTTACCTCGCCCTTGCCGCCCGTGACCCTCGCCCCGAAGGCGCACGACTGGTAGTGCTGCAGTATGGCGTATCTCTTCTTGGTGCCTTTGTCGCTTTGCCCCACGCGCCAGTATAGGCGGTCGGTGCGTTCGAGGGCGGCAATGACTTCCAGGCAGTCTTTGACGAGCGGGCACGACTCCAGGTTGGGCGCGCTTCGGTCCTCAAAGGTCCACGAGCCGCACTTGTCGGGGTATTCATCGTGTCCGGTGGTGCCGGGCCGGAGAGTGTTGTTGGACGGGTGAGGGGGAGGGAAGTGCGTCCACGCCTTCGAGGCGTACATGATGAAGCTCCCGATCAACATGGCAGAGGTTGAGGTATCAGAGTGTCGTTGCTGGGTCTCATTCAACGTCTCTTAAGAGCTGTTTCTGCCAACTCCCCAATGTTGGCCTGGCGAATATTTGTACACGACGACGAGCCGCGCTGATTTGATTCATTTTTTTATCGCCGTTCCTTGGCACTTTCCTTTCGGTCCATGGTTGTGCCATCTTTACTCTTTGGTAAGCCCTTCAGACCTTGTCGCATGCATGGGAACATGAAAGTTTCGCGAGTCCAGGAATTCCACCCCGAAACCGGGCATAGCCTATCATTGTATGAACTCCAATGACTAAGTTTGAACCGACATATTCATGATGTTTGTATTGAATTTCAACTATGTACGGTAGTGACCTAGCCTGTCTTCTAGGACTACTTGAAATTGGAATTACAGAGTTAGGACTCTGTGTTGATATCCATCCCAAACGGCCAAGTGCGCTAATGTTCCGGGGCCCGTCGAGGTTAACTCGTCAAAGTGACGTTGAATATCCCCATGGGATTTTGTGATTTGGCCACTACTCGGGATTTACTCAGTGACCAAGCTACTGGTGTGGGCTTGGATTAGGCTTCAGATTGGGCACACCCGAGCGTTGGTGGACGCACGATTAGGCACATGTCGAGTATTGGTATTGCACTCTCCTTGTAAGAAGTAACCAACCCAATGGCAGTGAAAATAGTAGCCTTCTGCTAAGGCAGCGAGCACCATGAAAAAGTTCAAGGGATTCTACAAGCCATCCAAGCTATAGAAGCGGCAATCAAGTATGATTTTCGAGTTCATTGTTTGGAAAGACCAGCCATTGGTGCCAATACTTGCCTAGATGGTTGGTGATGCCTCGAATAATATACTCGCCACCATCGGCAAACAACCAAAAGTCTCGACACCAGTGGAGAAGAACTGCATAATATGCCAGTATAGCAAGAGATTCAGGCTGCCGCTGCTCGATAAGATCAACAAACGTGGGGGTCACTTTGACCGCAAATGCCACAGCGCTAGATGACGTATGTGTGGTCCTGGCCAATAGGTGATGATAAATGGCAAATGAAGAACGGAGGTCCTGGATTGCAATGCGGCAGGCATCTACCGCGACGGGTCCTAGATCGCTTTGCTCCAACATATCGTCTAGGGGATCGCATTCAGTGCCTTCTTTCTTGAGAGCTTTGACCTCGTCATCGGATGGAAAATGCTTGTATATGCCGTTGACGGCAGACTTTCTAAGATCGATCCACGCGCCAGCGATGACGGCGCGTACGCCGCGGTGAAGATGCAGGTAGGAGACGAAGCCGTCCAGGAAGTCGCTGAAATCATGGCGCTGGCGCAATGTCTCGTACAAAACGGTGGATCCGATGATAGAAGAGAATAAAAGCATGGGCAGGCATGCCGCCAAGTCGATATTGTCTTTGGATTCGTTAAAGAGAACTAGGCCACGCGTTTGCAACTGCATGGCCTGTTGGCGATAGATTGCATTTTGCGAGGGGTTGCGCTCGGCCAAGTGGAGAGAGGAGAGGGATAAGACAAGGTC
Organism: Calonectria leucothoes; assembly: GCA_002179835.1. Lineage (NCBI taxonomy): Eukaryota > Fungi > Ascomycota > Sordariomycetes > Hypocreales > Nectriaceae > Calonectria > Calonectria leucothoes. Next base: position 140,969 of record NAJI01000367.1, read on the forward strand.
CATCAGGTAGGGAGCAGTCCAAGCAGTATCCACAACCTCTTTTGCAACATCCCTACAGAGCTGATCGCCAGTGCCGTACGGGAGGCCATAGTCTTCAGCGTGCTTCACAAGGGCCACCTGCTCACGGGTCAAGGGCCAGCCGCACGGGGGCAAGGGTCCAGCCTCGTCAAAGGACAAAAAGCCGAAGTCGTCGGCGGCATCTGTGACGCATGGTGACGGGATAGCGTTGGCGTTGGCGTTGGTGTTGGTGTCGTCGTCAGCAGCAGCGCCCTCGGTCCGCGGAGGCTCTGCAGCGTGGGCTGTTGAGAGTGGAGGCGGCGTTGAATTACGAGGCGACGCGGGGAAGTTGCAGGAGCGCTTAGCCTTGACGCAGCGCGAACAGGCGGGACGCGCCTCGTCGCACTTGAGATGGCGTCGCTTGCATTCGAGGCAGCCTGCCCGCGACTTTCTGTGCACTCGCCGCAGCCTGGGAGCGTCTTCTCCCCCAAAGGCAGCCCTGTCCGCAATGAGGGTCCCAGGCTCCTGTTGACGGCGTCGCAGCGACATGTCAAGATCTTGTTGCTGCCTTGTTGGGCGCCCAGGAAAAAAAAAAAAAAAAGTGGCCGAGAGAGCAGCGTGTTACCGGCCTCGAAGAAGCATTTTTCGGATGGGATCCAACCGTGTTCCGATTAATTAATTGACTGGGAACGCGGCAACACGGCCTTGGCGTTGCATGACGACGACTATCGGCCCGCCAAGGCTTAGACGGGCAGATTGTGGGCGGTCTCAGGGGGCAGAACAACCAGCCCACTTGCTGGGTTAAGCCTAATTGCGTCGGAACCCGGCACTGTGGGTGCTGCATGTAGCTTTAAATAGCCATGGCGACAGGGCATCTTATCCTGTTCCACCCAGTGGACGAAGCCCCAGGGCTGACGCAATCCTCCATCTCCGCAGAGGTAACATTCATTTTCCCGCCCGGAGTGTGCTGATACCAAACAACAACAAACCAACCATAGCAGAGAATCTGGATCATGTCTATGGCTGGTAAAGGTCAGTGGACACCAATACCGTATAATCTCGCAAAATCGGACCAAGGAGTGGNNTTTTGCGAGATTATACGGTACAATAGGGCGCCTCCCTTAGCTAAAGCCTCTTTGTCAGTGAATGCAAAATGCCAATAAATTGCACGCCTCGCTAAGGCAGACTCCACTGTTCGGATCCTGTTCCGAAAAGCAGATCCCAGCACAGCCGTGGTACCATGACCTGCGCCCACAAACCATCCACGGGCTAATTGGCCTTTCCGGTGGAAATAACCATGCCGCGCGGTACTGGTTCCAGGCTAAGCTCAGGGCATTTTCGGCTCCGACGGAGCTAAAACTCTGTTTCTCGCAGGCTCACGAGAGCGTCAATGGTCGGAATAGCTGAGCCGAGTACGAGACGCGATAAACTCAGAATTAGACCCACAGGCTCCCTACCAAGAGAGGGAATAATGAAACGGGCAATGCGCCGAGGGCATCCATTTCATCCATTTCTGGGAGTGTACACTTCATTTCGAATATCCGTTGCACCAGTCAATCGCCGTGCCGTATTGGGTCCGATAAAGTTTTACCCCACTAGCGCTTTATTCTATTCACCCAACGGACCGGAGGTATTCAGACAAAACAAAACACATTTAGACTACGATATAAAAAAAACAAGAATCCAAGTTGTTGTTTTAGTTTGTTTTATTTTGTGATATGTTAAAAAATACCACTACTCTTGCTTGTGATTTTATTTACATGACAAAAGCGTCCATCCTACTCCACCAACCCTAGAGGCTAAAAGATTCATGTCGACGCAAAAAGTTTCAAGAGCCGAACCCTATCGTTTGTGGTGATCAAGACAACTAGTATGTTGCCGAATAATCCTCCAGAGGATGTCCAACACAATCATGGATAGGACACTGCGCATGTGTGGCAATAGTAGGTTGAGCAAGGAGATGGATGGTTAAACAACTCCCTTGTCCACAGTAGCTTGCATGCATTCCAAACATTGATGATTATACCTGGGTTCCGGTGGAATAGAGCAGCGGCGCTGTAGACTAGCACAAAAGGCCGGTAGATGTGACAACGGCCTACACTGGCTTGGTGTCCTATCCCGAGGCGGCCTGCATCAATGGCGTTGCTGGCATGGAGATGAATCAAGTCGAATTGTCGTCGTACAGCTCGAATAGAACAAACTGGATAAGTAGTGTAGAAACTTCCATTGTTCCATTATGGGAAAAGTGGGGTGAATAGCTGGAGAAACGGACTCCAGATTGCTTATTGGTCTGTGAAGTCGGGACAATACAGCCACACCTTGACTTTGGACGGAATTAACTGGAACAGCGCCGAATCTTTTTTGACATCCTTGGTCATGCTGGCATCAAGCCTAGGTCGAGCAGGGTTCGGGGTCATGCTGATCGTAGGAGGCTGCACTCGATTTGTTATTCGATATCCCCCAGCGTAGCATCAAGGTAACCCGGGGTGGCCAACAGAGGTGACTTGATACTCCACGATATTTTTGACCGGCAAGTGAAGTGGTAGCCACAATCAACAGCCCCACAATTGATCCTGACTAGTTCAATGGTGGTGAACTAATGTTGATGAAAGGGTCTCAGGGACAGTAGCGGCTCTGGAGTTACCGCATTCAACAATTTGCAATCTATGAGGTGGAGGCTGAGGCTGAGGTCCACTCTCGATATTAGTTGGCGAGCTTTTGCTGAATGAGTTTATTTTGCATAATTTAGCTGACCAGAACAACCAAGGCCCCCAGAGATGTTCCGATATGAAGGAGTGCGTTGTTGTTGGCAATGACAAAAAGGCTTTTGCCAAAACCTGGGACTGATCAATGTACCAGACCTTGATATCGTCTTGCGATACAGGTGGCTGCGTGAATGGACAATGGCCATTGACTGAGTATGAATTAATTGTAGGCTCTATGAGTTGTACCAGCGCAAATCTGACAATGTTTCTCGTCAATGTAGACACTGTTATGAGCCAGAAAGAGAATAATTGCAATCCGCGTTGGGAGCTCATCCAACACTCGACGAGGGACGTGGAATGATTGCGAGGCAACGGAATTTCGGATGCCCTTAGGACTGTACACCTCGCACCGTGACTAATCCATTCTGTGCAATTATTCGGTTCAGTCGTCGTAGAAACTCTTTTCGGTACAAGCCACTCCGTGTCCGCAAGACGAATGATAACTCTCCCTTCGGGGCAACAATCAATGAGATGAGAAGCAAATACCAAAAGCGATCCACGCTTATTGTGGGTGAAGTGTTGCATTCGTGAGAAGTTGGCGTTGGTAATGCTATGGGTTGCCGATTTTTGTTTCTTGATAATTTCTTTCATCTCGTGTGCTCAAGATGCATTGATTCCGGTCCTCGAAAACGACCAGAACACGCCAAAACACACTCGCGATTCCCTGTAGGCGAATGGGCTTGCTGATATCTCGTTTCCGCTCGAGAAAGTTCAGATAAGTTTGGTGTATGCCCAGGTTCCTCTGACGGAAGCTTTCCCCTGCCTCCAGGAGAGCTGATGGAACTGTTGTGTTCTTGATGTTCATCCAGGCCAATTTTGAGATGAGGGCACGTGGCTGGATAACTTGGTTGGCACGGTTGTGCCATCGCCAAGGTCGCGGCCATGGCCCGAAGGACCGAGCATCAGTGGAACACACTTGGCGGTTAGCTTTATTGGTGTTCATACAAACCAAAACGCTGGGGATGCAGGCGAGCCTGTTGACGGCCGAAATCCCTTAGTGGGTATCGATGGCCATCAGGTGCCGGCGCTTGTGCCTTCTCAGAAGATGTATTGTCGTGGTTTTCATTCGTGTCAGAATCGATTCGGGTGCATGGAAACACTTGGATGAGAATTGTTGAAGCTACTGGGTAAATGCTATTCACGCATCTCAGTAGGTAGCTGAAATCTCACGATTGATGTATTGAGAGGAACAGAAACATGCAATCGGTTGGCAAATTCAACTTCCAACTGAAATGCAGGCGGTTCGTGAAAATAAAATTATATCGGCCAAGACAGTGTAAAGGTTTCGAAGTGAACCAGAAGTTTGAGGAAACAAGACAGTCGATGCAATCAAAAGCCGACCTCTTGCTTGATGTTTTGCTGACCTTGGTGCAACTCATCCTTGGTGCGCAGTCAAACATTCATGCCGTGGTAAATCGAATCGTCAAGGACCCAACGTGTCCCCAAATACTTGGTAGTTCCGGAGGCTACTGGGAGAGACGATTCATGCCTTTCTTTTTTATTGTCGAGCACTTGCAGAAATCGGCAAGCTGGAGCTTTGCCTGATTAGAAAGTCTTCTTGACTGGCGGACTGTATTCGGTGCGCGACGATGCATGAGCACAGCGCAACGGAAGTAGTAACGATCTTAACCTTCCCATCTCGAATGGGACGGGGTATAAATTCCCCCAATCCATCTACCAAAGATCCTTGGCTCATGGTAGTCTAGGCAACGACCATGTGGCACAGTTGAGTTGGCCCAGCAATGCCATACATTGTCAGCCTCTCAGTAGCCCAAATGCAGTTGCTCATCTTGGGTTGATAGGGCTGGCAAGCAAGCTCAGAGAGCAGCTCTGTTGCGTCCTTGAGTAGGAGCTCTCTGTGAGAACAGATCCTCCAAGCTTGCCAATTCATGTTTGTGCTTCAAGTCCAGCGCCATAAAATGGAGCTCAGGCTAAACAAGCTATCCGGGTGGTGTGCATTCCGAATATTCCAGACGCGCTAGTATTCTGGCATGATTAGGGGTTTCCAAATGTATAACACTTTGAGCAGAGAAGCGGATTTCGTCGGTGGCGGACAGCTTCGCATTGCCTCCGCCCTTTCTTGATGAGAGTAGGGTAGACTGTACCGCAGCCTGCGATGAAGGGGAGAGCTTGTTCCAGACGTGTCCGATGCCCAAGCTTGAACCATTAGGGCAATTTACGTCATAAGGGGCAAGCACTGATTGAGAATACCGAGAGCTAAGCTCATGAAATGAGATGGGCCAGGTGACTTGGCTAGAAAGCGCTTGAGTCGTGGGTTCAAGCTTGGAAGCCAGGAAGAGAGTCAGGTACTAGGGACGAATATCCCGGCCATGAGAACAGGGCCTCTCATTTTCGCGGTGGAGGGAGGCTATGCCTCACTGCCAATGACTAGGCATGAAATATTGAAAGGACATTCGGCAACGGAAAATTAATGGCTGTGTTCATCAAGGAGTGGGTTCTTAATGGTGCCATATATCTTGCAATTCTGGCAACCAGCAGGAGTAAGCGTCAAGACTCGTTTCATCTGGGCAACTGTGGCAGTTGCAACATGCCCAGGAAATAATATGGGCATTCCATCGTGGCGTTTGGCTTTTATGCTTGTGTGGCGGCTCGAGCGAAGAATTCGAGTGAAGCGTTTCGAAAACTCAATGAGCTTCACATCGGAAATCATCACCGGCAGTTTTCGAACATATTCCATAAATCCCAAAAATGTCCTCAGATGGAACGTTTTCCATCCTGAACCAAGCGCTGCCCGCGGATATTTTTGTATTCAGTACCGTGTTTCCAGTGGGGTGCCGTCCATGTTCATGGTCATTACTCCTTGAGGGGTCTTGTTTCGAAACGTTGTAGTTTGTGTTTATATATTTCGATCAAATGCCCAACTTGTCTCAAAGCGAAAACCTTTGGCCATTCCAGTCACATGGAGTGGTCCGGCGAAAATACAGGACAGCTGATGCATCTTTGTAGAAATTCGGCGAGTGCAATGTCTCGCACCAGTTGGACCATTAGGTGCTGGGTCAACACCCAATGATGGGAATCTCCGCGTGGCTTCAGAACTGTGCCAATGAGACCTGATATGGCGGGTAAGCAAGCCGTCCCAACATGAGATTGGCTGCTAATACCCATCGACTCAAGGAGGCTGGAAACTCTCATACCTTTCCTATGTCAAGTATTCCTTCGAATTCGTGATGATGTGGTCGGGCAATAGAGGTAGCCACAAGTAGTTTGTCGAATCAGCTGTTCGCTCTCGCTTTGTATTGCCAGTCCAGTAGCATCATTCGCCAATTAGATAGCAGCAACATCCTCCTCGCAAACACATTGGACGATTATAGAATGATACGTCTGCCGTTGGTGGTCATTGTCGTGATGTTTGTTTATGTGCACAATCTCTGTAACCGATACTGATACACCCTCCGCAACTTCTCTAAGAACATAGAGGGTATTTGTCCAAACGACGGCGAATTCTTTGTCGGACAAATCGGGAATAGAGTGCACAACCTTAATGTCGGATCACAACTTCGCAAAGCCCCAACATGATATGTCATTGTGGTCTCTTAGTGCGCCGGGATCCACAGAGGAGAGATGTCTTAGGCAAATAGCCATGAGACAGACGAGTATCGACGTCGGCGGGCGTCGAGATGGACGATTGTTCGTCGCCATTATAATGGCATGTGAAATGAAAACCCTTCGCACATGCAGGGAAACAATTTGCTGGTTGAGCAGGTACCACATTTTCCTCTACAGGACCTCTTGGTGTGTGGGAAAAGGGCGCCTGCAGCAAACTGATCTCCACACTGATTGCAGATTTTGCGTTTTTCAGGGGCGAGACTGAGACTCTCATGAGTGAAGTTGCCGCATTCGAGTCCCATCGTTCTGAAGCGCTTGCAGACTTCTTTTCCGCTCGCTGCTTTGACGCAGACCACGCCAGCTCCAACGCATGGGCTACATTTCCCTTTGCATTATGGAGTATGGGCTTTGTTCCAACAGGAAACCATGGCGCCGCACCTTTTGTAGGGAAGGTCGAACAGAGGGCTGATATGGTGGGCCATGTACACGATGGCCTTAGAATCCAGATGAAATTGCAATGAAGCGACGGATCCCAATCGCTCATCACTTCCCCTTGTTCTAAAACACTGGCGTTGAGCAGATAGCTGAACCTTGGAGCGCTTGCATCATGGCTAAACTCGAAGGGATCTTGGCTGACGGCCATGATCAAGTTGGAGTTGGTGGGTGCGGTCCATGGTAGCCAAACCTAGGCTGGGACGCGTGATGTAGAAGATGACTTTGCGGTTGTGATTGTGGTTACTTGTATCGCTTAGCCCTCTAATGTTCAAGAGAGAAAAGAAAAAACGAAACGCTAGGAATCATGGACCATAAATTGGGCTGTATAGGTGCTCCTAAGAATGCAAAGGTAGCCAACCACAAAAACTGTTGAACAATGAAGCGGTTCGACGGAGGGACCGCGCAAGCAACAATACTCCAGACCAAGGTAGAACCAAATAGCCAATACTGAGGCAAGGATGAGTTCTTAATCATGCCGCAAAAACTGTGATAGGGTCCATCCCCTTCGTTTGGCAGAACTCTTTGATGAGCACACAAACGTCATGTGGTTTGAATTGGAGAAGTGAGAGCACCGCTTTAAGGGAAGTTCGTTGCGAGCCATCATTGCAGGATGCAAACTCTGAGGCATGGAACTTTGCAAAAAGAAGAATGGGTTTGTCAAGAGCATACCCATTACTATATATAACGCTCGGCTCAAAGTGATGGAGAATGTACCTGTTCGACAACAAGGCCATCCTCAGCCAGGCCGTGGGCCGACACAATAGCGTCTCTCCTATACGCATTGCCGCTGGTTAGTAATGGCACCCGAAAAACAACAGAAGGTGAGAAGATGCAAAATGGGGAGTTGGGGGAAGGGATTCTTACCAATTTTGTTTCTGGCCCTCTTCAATCCACTGCCGTGAGCTTGGCTGGTGCAATAATGAGTTGGTGAGCAACGCTAACCCGGTTGGCGATCTTTCGCGTCATGCCCCCATTTTAACAATAACACTAGAGTATCTTTGAATATCTAGGTCGGATCTTCCGAGAAGGGTATGCACACGGCCATGTGTCATCCCTGGATGGGCAATCAAAGGGAATTGATTCATCAAACATGCGCGTTGTGTCGGAAGACGAACTCAAAATCTTTAGATAGTTCGAGTTGTGTCACGAGAAGAGGCATGAAGGAGCTCCTCGCCTGGTTGAGAAATAATGGCGCTCTGAGACAGTTTGGGCGAACGGAGACCAAAGAATATGGGTTGAGTTCTGGGCTGTACTGAAACTTGAGAAATGCCTTCTTAAAGATTGCGCCAGACTCATCCTTTGGGAGAGTTGCCGTTCTGAGGTCCGTCTTCCAGCACGCATACAGGCCAAGTGAGGTGTTGGTTGCTGTCAAGTGACCAGTCTGGTTGCGTGATAGAAGAAGCTGGATCGCAGAACCGCATAGCGCACGCTACCGTTCCATGGGGCTCAGCAGGGTTAAATCTCCACACAGCTTGCACTGGTTCATCCGAGCCTCACATTGTGCCGGTGTTCCTCGTGTCGATCGGCTAGAGACGTACAATTGTACTCATTTCCCTGCTGCCGTCCTATGCCATGCATGTTGCTACAAGCCCAACAGAACCCAGCTGAAGAAAGCTTCCGAGGGGTGAGGATTAGAAGTCTCCGCATAAGATAGTGCTCTGGTTCGAGAGAGAATGATGAAGATTGAGCTTTTGAGAGCCAAAAATAACTCCATCAGGGTGATGTCACCGAGAAACCAACAGTACCGGGAGCAAGGCCATAGGAAGCAAGTCGAGCGGACTGCGATTCTTGCCCGTACAGCTGTGTGTGACTGATAGAGCAGGAACATGACGGGATCTCGGAAGGTCTTGGAGCGAGCACCAGTGTCCAGGTTCAAACCATCCGGAGACAATAGTCAACCAGGCATGTCGAAACAAATAGATTCGAAAGCACCAACCCACACCTCTGTCAGGGTCGGGGTCCGAAAGCTCTTGATGTGAGCTAGGTTCGACGAAGGGATTCGGCCGGTCGTCGTGTTTTCCCAATCATTGCAGCAATCAGAATATCGCAGTTGCGTACTCGAGACAGAGAGTGAGAACTGAAAGGTGAACCGGGAGGAGCAAAGGTGCATTGATGAGGTAGGTTCTAGGTCTGTTGTCAAAACCATCCTCGAACACAAGGGACCCACGAATGCACCACGAAATGCGACCCCATTGCTCAGCCTTCGCCTCTCACCACACACATGCCAGCCAAAGGAAGTAGTTCCAGGAACGTGGTTGGACTGGTACGCCTCAGGCTGTCGGTTCAGAAGACGACGACCTCATGATGACTATGCCGCCCTTTGGGAGCACTTGCCTCCAAAGGTCCGACCGCCAAGTGATTAAGCGGAAGGAATGGTGTAGTTACCGATGAGGATTAGGATGAGGAGAAGAGATTTTGCTGAGCCATGCAGCTGATTAGCACAGTTTTGCGAGGAAGATGCAATGGGAAACTTACTCCAAGCAGCATAGGAAATCTCCAGCGAATCGGATCTCCTCCTCAAACTCAAGTCAAACCGCCCCAGAAAAGGCAGCCAATCTTGTTTCTTCTAGGACAAGTCAGTCAAAGCTTGAGAAATGGTGGGTGGATGAGACTTACAAATCTGTCGCAGCGACACCCAAGCTGGACCAATGCGAGGGCCTGCTGGGCCGCCGCCCAAAGAGGGGAGTGCCCCCGAGGCTGAGCGGCCTCGTATGCAGCAGAGCGGTTGTTGATGTATATATAATGTCTTGGGAGAATCAGAAGGAGAACAGGATTTGGGGAGGGGGCAACACCCTCTTTTATCAAGACTGTGACAGTACAGTTCACCCGCTTAGTCACCTCCATCGGTCCTCTCTCGGACGTACTGTGCCAAGCAGAATGCGCCCTCGAAGAATGGCTGGGTATCAGACGTCTTGAGTCACGCAAACAAACTCGTCTTCCCGCTGTAAGTCTGTCGCTTCCCGTCCAAGAATTATCTTCCGTGCCTCCCGACTGTTACATATGAGACGATTAGATCCACAATACGAAAAAGAAACGCACCGGAGATGTGCATACGGCCCTTTTACATTTGGCCGGTTGGTGTTGTTGACGCGGGACGCAGCAGGCGGGTGGTTCATCAACCGGTCTTTCTACGGCCTCCGACGGTCAGTTGCATATACGACGGCAGTTGTCCGCAATCCAGACCTGCACTCTTCCGTCAAACTGGCGTGATTCCATTTATAAATTTATAAAAGACGCGCAGGGGATATCGGAAGGCTACATCTCGGTCCAAGAAGTACCTGTACAACAAGGGCCGGCCGGGAAGACTGTTGTCCTGTCATAGTTGCCACAAGCCGCCTCGTAACTGCAAAACGGGAGGCAACTCGTCTTATCCATGTCCACAGCAGTCGGCTCGGCTACGGCAACGGATGTTGTGTTCATCGCACACGGGAATAATAATTAGTCATTGGGAATGCCTTGGCATCCATGGCAAAGTCCCGATCGAGGTGTGCAGGCCACTGAGCTGAGTGCCGTCAACTTGAAGCAAGACGGCAGCCCCTCCAATTAATCCTCTTTTGCCAAGGCGACCAGACGGAAAGAAACCGGGAGAGGTACCCGCGCACTTTCAGCCCAGCGCTCTTTGCTTTGGCGGCCTAAAGTTGGCCCCGGATTACTGCGCACTGTTCTCTTTCATCTGCCATGTAAGCTTAAATTAGAGGTTTTTTTTTGGCGTTGGGCTGGTTTCGAAGTCCGCCACCACGCACAACGCTCCTCAGGAGTAACAGCACCAGATTGGCTCATCATTCGGCGCCGCCGTTTACCAGATGACGCAAGAAGCAAAATTAAAAGCCGTTTCTTCCTCACGAACAGTCGATGGATTGGTTAGTGAATTTCCATAGTTGTCTTTTTTTTGTCTTTGCATCGTGCATGGCAATGATCATCAGCGTGCCATGCCCCACCAGCCCTGTAAAAACCACCCCCAGCCACTGTCGTGCTGTAAGATCGGACGGTCGGCTCATCACCCGACAGCTTCTTTAGTGACATGGAGAGGAACAGCCTGGCTCAGCATGCCCCAATTGAAGGTCAAGTTGGCCCAGCTGAACAAACATGGTGCATTAAAGTTGATGCAAAGGCGCAAATCTGCGACCGCCCGGTAGCAATTGTGGGGTTAGCGCCTCCTCAGCTGAACAATGAAGCCATCGCTATGACCGTTCTAGATCATAGCTCCTCAAGCACAGCTTGACCATGAGCTGCGACTATGGCTGGAGCGCTGGAGCGCTGGAGATCCCGTGCGAAACATTGGTCGACTTGCAGTCATGGCACCTGCGCGCTATTAGCAGAGCTCCTGGTCATGCTGGTGAGTGGTGGTCATGAAGGCTGGCGTCGGATACGATGAACGCGAGAATCAATGGAATATTGAAGGACCACGAAATGAAACAAGCGACAGCCATGTTAAGCCTGACGAGAAAATTTCCAAGTATTTAAATAATAAGAATTTCCTCCGTCAATGCCAAAGAGTCCATCCGGAACCAGACCACACACTCATACAACAACCGCCATCACCACTTAGACGCCAATTTCACTCACACATTTACACTCAACTGTCCAACATGCGCTTCTCTTCAGCCCTCATCGCCCTCCTTGCCGTTGGAGCCAACGCTGCCAACAACGAGCCCTGCTACGGACCCAGCGGCGTCGCCGGCGTGTGCATCAGCACGTCGGCGTGTTCCAAGGCCAGCGGTACCTCGACCAAGGGCCTCTGCAAGGCCGACTCGAGCAGCAGCATCCAGTGCTGCACCAAGCCCAAGTGCGGCACGGGCAACAAGGGCAACTGCCGCTGGGTGTCGGACTGCCAGGGCTCCAGCTCGTCGGGGTCCTGCCCCGGGCCCAGCCAGATGAAGTGCTGCTCCAACGCGTCCAAGGGGTTCGGGGGCTACGGCAACCCGACCATCCCCAAGGTGGGCGCCTGCAAGAAGGTGTCGGTCGACGGCGCCACCAAGATTGTCAAGGCCTTCCCCGGCCGCGTTCGCGAGATTGGCTGCAAGCGCGACTGCGGCTGCCCCGGCGACTCTGATCACTGCTGCGGCCTGGCCACGGACATGATGATTTCTGACCACGGCGGTGTAAGTATCCCCCCGTGCCCTCGATAACAGCCACAACTCAAGCGGAAAAAACATCAACTCACAACCATCCTAGGATGCCACCCTCTCCGGAAAGGAGATTGCCGAGTGGGTCATGAAGAACCGAAAGACTCTCAACCTCAAGTACGTCATCTGGGGCCAGAAGATTTAGAACCCCTCCCAGGATGGCGAGAAGAGCTGGGACAGCTGGCGAACCATGGACGACCGCAACTCTCTCACTGCCAACCACTGGGATCACGTTCACGTCTCCTACAAGGGTTAAGTGTGATGCGAGTTGGATACTGCGAAATGAGCGAAAACAACCGACGGCGTTGATGTTGGATATTGTATTATTAAACGTTGTAGTTTAAAAGATTGATCAATTTTCCATTATTGTCTCTATAAAATTGATTGCTAGGTTTTACTGCAAGACAGGATTGCAGTCTCGTTCCTGATGTAGGTAGGATTGCACCTAATGTGAACATCTCTCTCGTTGTTAACCTATAGCTCATAAATGATATCGCACCTTGTCCATAAAGTCCCAACAAAATATCTCCCAAAGCGCCGGCTGATGCTTTTTAATACTCCAATGTGACAGACCCCAAACCCCGATTAATTACAATATTCATCTCATATCAGGTCCCAAATGCTGCGCTTACAGTCTCGCCCTCATCTGGTGTTACCACTAACTCCAACAGCTCGTGGGCGGCCTCGGCTGTTTCCTCATCAATTCCAGACTCCACGACCAAATCCTCTTCAACAAAAGTAAGTCTCCCTAGAGCCAGTAGGTACCTCTGGTTTCCGCCGTGAGCGTTGGAGAGTTTTTGAGCAATGCTTGCAATACTGGCGGTATGTGGACCAGTGACGAGTATGTGAATCAAACCAACGCACTGGGAAATGATGCGACAGAGCTCGGCTGAAGGGTCGGGTGTTTGGTGCTTCACCGGTCGGTCTCCCGCAAATAAATCAGGCAGTACATTTGATGGAATCGGTTGGTCGTACAGCTCGTCAATTGACGCGCTCAGACAAGTAACTAACCGTGGAAGTGTGGTGGGGTGAGTCGCTAATTGAATCGCACCAAAGGGGTGACGAGCGAACGCAACAAGGGTTCGGAGAGCAGCGGATCGCACAAGGCGCTTCTGTGCAGCTGTCGATGCCGACCGGGGATACTCTGTCAACTTAGCCGCCACTTTGTCGATGATGAGTTGCGCGACAAAGGGGGCATCCTTCTCGTCCGTTATGGGACCAATTGATTCCGGGAGCGATGATGCAGCCAAAAATTCAAGCATGCCCAGGATGTCTGGCAGTTCCTGCTTTGTGGTGAGGAGCATGGAAGGCGTGTCGAGCGATATATATCTCCAGAAGTAAGCTGCTTTGGATTCAATGCCAAATTCTGTCTCTGACATGGCAGTGGAGCAAGTCAAGGAAGCAATGTGTAGTAAAGAAAGAATGCTGGGTATGTTGATATGTGCCTCTAGATTTTTGAATTGCTCATTTGTAAGGTATTCTTCATTCGAGAGTCGGTGTCTAGACTCTGCAAGATTAAATATGGTGGCTTGGGCCACAGGAGCCAAATCGGGTACGATCAAGGGGGCAACTTCGGTGGCTTGAAGCTGAAGAGTAAAGGCCACCAAGGCAACGAGGTATTTTATGGGCTCCCAGTGCTGCTCTTCCAGGCATCGATTCCATATATCAACTACTACTTGAGCAAAATCGACCAACAATTGAATGGGTTGCCCGGGATCGCCAATGAGCGGCAGTCGCTTATAAATGAAGGCTGCAAAAGAAGTTTCAGGATCAGAGGGGAATGAGAAACGCGACAGAAGCTCAAACGTTGGCGCCTGTCCACTAAAGGCGCCGTGATCAAGGATAAGTTGCAAAAACTTGAAAAGGGTTAGCATGAGATAGATACGCCAAGGGTGTGTTCCAGAGACAAACCTCAAAGGGAAGAGCCGGGGCTTGAGTGACAATGATCTGAGTTTGGACAGGAGCAGGCTCGGGCTCTTTGCTTATACTATCCGCATCCTCCATGTGTATATCCAACGGCATAACTGGACTATCCAAAGCAGGCCGCTTCCGTTTGCCCTTGCTTGGCGTGCGCTCGCCCACATTGACGGCAACTGATGGGGCATTCTTATTTCGACCTTGACCCTTGCTCGGACTTGTGACAATATCCATGTCATCAAATCCATCAGAAACACGCCACGTCTTTGTCGACTTTTTCGGCGTCGTGACACCAATATTGGCATTCCCAGCAGTTCCAGAAGCATCTCTTCGCCGAGCCCGATCGCTAACCTCTCTCATGTCACTTTGCAGAAATTGGAGCTCGGTGTTGGCACTCTGCTCAGCAGCTACAGCCGCTTCTGCGATTCGTTTCTTCTCGCTCAACTCCTCTGCATTAATTCTCTTCAGTCGAGCAACCTCGGCTTCATGTTCCTGCTTTGACTTGGCGGCATTCGATCGAAGGATGTAAGCCTCTCCCCTGGCAGCATTGAGTTCATCCTCAAGCTTCCGGGCTCGCCGTTGTAGCGCAGAAAAGGCATCGTTTGGCTGGCCTTGGGAAGGAGCAATATGGTTTGTTGGAACTGTTGGGCGGGCAAGCTGGCTCGCCGGCGGTCGACGGAAGTTGGACTGTGTCTGGAATTGCTCGGCTGTGTAGCGAGGCTGATTGGAGGTAGCTGGTGCAGGGTTTCTGGGTGGCGGCTGTCCAGTGGGTCGTTTTGTGGAAGAATCACCCAAAGGGTTCCATCGCGGGTTTGGTGGAGGTGCTATAGGTCTTCGAGTATCTCGGTGCTGATTTTGGTGTTGTGAAAATTGCTGGAGAGAATTATCGACCACGGGGCGAACTACAGGCTCTCCAGCGTCGTTTGTTACTTCGGTAGTATCAAGATCGTCATCTTCGATCCAGATTGCATTTGAGTAGGCAGATGCGGACTGCTGGGTTGCGTTTCGTGGGTTCTGAGTCAGCTGGATGGCCTGGTTCTCAAGCTCCTGGAGAGCGTTATCGGGCAGGTCGTCGAGACCATCGTCGGAAAATTCATCGAGATCCATGATGCATTCTGGCGGGTGGGAAAGAACGGGTCTGCTCCATCGAGCATACGTTCAAAGCAGTGAAGTCCAATTGGTGTCTTGTGGTGCACGTTCGGATGAACTGGTTCGCGGGACCATCCTTGGGCAGATCGAAACGCGTCGCGCAGTCACGTGGTGCACTTTGATGAAGTTGGGCATGGCTGTGGCTTGACATACTGTGGCTGTGCATTGTTTTTTTTCGGTCTTCGGAATCAAGAGAGCGTTGGTACTTTGTGAGGTAGCAAGTGTGTGTGGGCCTTCGCTCCAACTGGTTTTTTTGAGCATGTGAAAGGAACCAGTGCGTCATCGATGGAAGCATCATCAGAAGAAGCTTGATTTGAGACCGTGGGTACGTCCATTTTCGGAATCCGAATAAACGGCCACGAGGAATGCATCAAATGAAAATTCGCTTCGATTCTGCGCCCTTTTGCTGGTGAATTCTTCCCCTCAGCACATATTCAGCCTAGCAACCCCGACAACGCAGCAAAAGAGGGACACAGGCAAGGCGAGATATTTTGTGGGGATTTTGGTTTTTTCGGTCTGGGGCATTAATGGTGCCGGCTTTCGCGGATTTGGCAAATTACCCGTTAGGCTTGGCGTTTGCATACACACAGCGCCGGATGACATGGACACGCGACGTCACAGCACAGTAGAGGGAGGCGAGATCTAACGGACGGCGGGCTGCGCGGTGGTTGTATTGATGGAACATGAAGCATAGGCAGGGTAAGGGTTCCCAGGGAAGCCCCCGAAAACCCCAGAGCACATCGATCGATCCTCTGTGCGTTTTGCTTTTGCTTGCAACCTAATGCCTGAGTATATCTGTCTTCTCAACAGATCCCTCTTCGCTCTCGCTTCAGGTTCCACATGGCGCCCTCTCGACAGCCCAACGGCGACGGGGTTTTGACTTTTCCGAGTCCCACACCTCATCAGCCCCTGCGTCCATGTGCTTGTCCCTCCAAGGCAAGGCATCGATCCATGGCTTGATAATCGCGTGCGTGATATCCGTTCGTGGCCCGGCCAAGGACACCATCGCGTGTGTGTCTCTATGTAGACGTAGGACCTCTTGAGAAGCCTGACCAAGACTTATGCAGCGAGCTAGGCCGCCTCGCGTTGCAGCTTGGCCACCTCATAAAAACAGTGCATTGTTGAAGTGCCGCGCCAAGCTGCTCAGCCTTGTCCGTGTCTTTCCAGAGCGCTGTGATTGGTGTCGTTGGTGAAACACGTCTCCAGCTATGACGGCCAGCAGGTCGGCAGAAGAGCTCTCCGTCGCTGCAATTTAGCCGTCTCCAGCGCTCCGGTCCACTAAACGCCCCCGAGCAAGTCAAGCCACAACCGTAGCAGCCCGCTGGAGACGGGCTCCGCCAGAGTGCCTTGAGCCCCAGACCATTTTCGGCTGTTGCACCAGCCAAGCGCAAGCGTCAGCGCCGGCGTAAGCATCCGCGCCAAGTGTGGCACCCACTTTGGGAAATCCTTCACTTCAACTTTTCTTCGTCATCAAGGACCACAACTCCCGACCTAAAACCACCACCTCCCCTCCGGGCCCGATCTCTCGATATCGGCTCACTCCCGGACCTTTGCGACCGATCCGCACACTCCGATTCGGCCCTCCGCACTCTCACAGCGCCTGCCCCCCTGGGTCTTCCAAGCTCCGCTCACTCAGCCCAGCTCGTCTCTGCCACGAAGCTCCCTGGTCCCTTTTCTCCCTCTCCCGCTTCCGACTCTGCCGCAATCGCGCCAGCTCTGCAAGCGACGCACAAACCCATCGTCCCCCTCGCCCGACACGACCCGGCTGAACCGCACTCGTGCAACCGAGACAGGTCGCTAAAACCACGGAAGCGACTCTGAGCCTTACTTCCGACCTCTCCCAACCTCGCAACAACTCACAAACCACACACATCTTCACAATGGCCCGATCGAAGAGAGGGGTTAGGTTCCCCAACCGCAATGGCAATGCCAACGGCTCCGACGGACGACGATCGAGCTTCAGCGACCTCAGCGAGGATGGCCAGTCACCCACAAAGGCCAAGGCGCAGGCCCAACTTGCGACCGTCAACGAGGTATGTGCCCAATCAGTGGCATGACACTATACAACACCACTCCGACATCACCACCCGCTTTGATATGCACCCGCCTCTCAAGGAATCATGCTGACCAAGAACCTTGCGCTTGCAAATAGAAACCCGCCACTGCAGATGAAAAAACGGCTGAATACGAAAAGAAAAAGGCCAACTTCATCACCCGCACATTCTGGACCTTTGTCATGTTTGGCTTGTTCTTCTCAGCCCTCTTCATGGGTCACATCTACATTATCTGCATCATCACGGCCGTCCAGATCATCTCCTTCAAGGAGGTGATCGCTATTGCCAACGTCCCTAGCCGCGCCCGCTCCCTGCGATCTACCAAGAGTCTCAACTGGTACTGGCTCGCGACTACCATGTACTTCCTCTACGGTGAAACCGTCATCTACTACTTCAAGCACATTGTCCTCGTTGACAAGGTTCTTTTGCCCCTGGCCACTCACCATCGCTTCATTAGCTTTATTCTCTATGTCTTTGGTACGTGTTTACATGATGGATCAAAATTCGTAGCTAACCAACCGCTTGTGCAGGCTTCGTCTTCTTTGTCACTTCTCTTCAGGCTGGCAACTACAAGTTCCAGTTCACCAACTTTGCTTGGACTCACATGGCTCTGTACCTCATTGTCGTCCAGGCTCACTTCATCATGAACAACATCTTTGAGGGCATGATTTGGTTCTTCATACCCGCCGCTCTCGTCATCACCAACGATATTTTTGCCTACATCTGCGGTATTGCTTTCGGACGTACCCAGCTCATCAAGCTTTCGCCCAAGAAGACTGTCGAGGGCTTTGTCGGCGCTTGGATCATGACTGTGATTTTCGCTGTTCTTCTGGTCAACATCATGGCGCGATCCAAGTACTTCATCTGCCCTGTCAATGTAAGCTCATCACGCCACCTATTGACGTCGAATGTGCTAACGCTTTCCAGGATCTCGGTGCCAACATCTTCACCGGCCTTGAGTGCGACCCTAACCCTGTATTCCTGCCCAAGACCTACCACCTCCCCGATTTCTTCTTCCTTCCTCAGAAGACCAACATGTCTGTCACCCTCGCCCCTATGCAGCTCCACGCACTCAACCTTGCCACTTTCGCTTCTCTCATCGCCCCCTTTGGTGGTTTCTTCGCCTCCGGTCTCAAGCGTACCTTCAAGATCAAGGACTTTGGCGACTCCATTCCCGGCCATGGTGGTATCACCGACCGCATGGATTGCCAGTTTATCATGGGTTTCTTCGCCTACATGTACTACCACACATTCATTGCCATTCACAAGGTCAGCGTTGGCAGCGTTCTCGAGACTGCCATTACCAGCTTGAGCCCCGAGGAGCAGGTCGAGCTTGTCAAGGCCATGGGCCACTATCTGAGCAACCAGGGCATCGTCCCCGAGAGCGTAAGTGCAATTCCTAACCTGACAGTAAGCAACACACCAAGCTAACCATGCGCAGTTGCTCGAGTGTCTAGAGAAGGCCGCCCCGTTGAGACGGTGAAATCTGTGCACAACCGCTGAATAATTTTTACATGTTTGTTAATAAATGACTGGGCGCTGAGTATTCTTGCGGCTTGACTCGCGACCTTGACGTTTTCGTTGTTTCTTCTCTTCTATCCTGGTCAGTCAGGAGATGTAATAGCCAAGGTCATTTCAAGCTTCAATTCAAAATGGCGAATGGAGCGGAGCGCATAGCTGAATATGCGCCATCTTCGCCGTGTGCAGCGAGTTTTTATCAAGCACCAGTAGGGAATATTCATATTGGGAGGGGGTTATCAGGATATGGGATCATGGAGTGATGGTCATCCGTCCCGGAGGGAAAACTTATAAAAATAAAGACGCGGGAGGACTCATCCGGTTATCGGGTCCTCCTTCGGCTTTCTATCTGTACTTAGTATATTTGATGACGTGGAATCAGTACCCAACTTTACCCATTGAGTTGACTCAGTCTTTGTCCGATTACCGACGCCTGCGGCTGTTTCACCTTGTCGCACGCAGATAGACAATGGTACAAGACAGTTGCAGAGACAAGATATGAAAGAGAAATCCAAGTTGAATAAAGTAATGCCATTAAGTATCGTCCAATCACTTTGTCCGCCCCCCTCCCCCCGCCCCAGTCTATGTATCCCACTGCCATGTACAAAAAAAAAATAACAAGTGCATGAACTACCGCCCCCAACCATTATGCTTGCAAAATGCTGTCTTACACAACTTGTCCCCGGGCGAGTCTCAGCCCAGCTCAAAAGGAAATCTGTCGCTTCCAACCGCCCTCGGCTTCGAAAATCTCGCCGACAGCCTTGCCGACCTTGAGCAGGTGGCGGTCGCGATAGCGGGGGGCGACGAGGGAGAGGCCAATGGGCATGCCGTTGGATCCCTTGAAGCCCGGCACGTTGATGACGGGATTGTGCAGAGCCTGTGCGCGCGGGAGCGCCTGTTAGTCTCGGTCCTGCTTTCGGGCCAGGGGGGGCAAGGGGATCGCAAACTTACCGTCCACATGCTGCAGAAGACGTGGCTCCCCGTGCTCTGCAGGCCCAGGGGCGCCTCGTCCGGGACGCTCGGGGTGATGATGGCGGCGTAGCGACCGGCAATCTCGTCCATGCGGGGCCGCAGGGCGGCGATGCCGTCCCAGGCGGCGAGCTGGGTCCTGCGGTTGTAGTGGTCGACGTTCTCGACGTGCTCGACCAGGACGTCGTGCATCTTGGTCTTGTCGACGCGGTACTCGGGCAGGAAGGCGGCGCGGCCCTCGGTGTGCAGGACGATGCGGTGCCACTCGTCGAGGCGGGCGAAGTCGCCGTCGAGCTCGAGCTCCTCGACGGTGGCGCCGTGGGATCGCAGCAGGGCCGCGGCCTTGGCCATGGCGGCGTGCGTTCCCTTGCCCGCATGGTCCCAGACGCTAGTCTTGCAGATGGCGAAGCGGGCTCCCTCGACGCCCTCGAACGGGACCAGGTCCTCCTCGTCGTCCTCGAGGTCGAAGACGTCGGCCAGCAGCGCGAGGTCGTCGACGCACCGCGCGTACATGCCCAGCGTGTCGAGGATCAGGGCGTAAATCTTCTGGCCCTCGCGCGAGATGGCGTTCCACGTCGGCTTGAACCCGTACACGCCGTTGAACGACGCCGGCCGGATCGTGGACCCGCCCGTCTGTGTCCCGAGCGCAATCGGCGCCTGGAAGTCCCCGACCGCCGCCCCGGACCCGGCCGAGGAGCCGCCGGGCGTCCGGGCTGGGTCGTGCGGGTTGCGGGTCTTGGGCCCCGTGTGGATGGCCGCAAACTCGGTCGTCGTCGTCTTGCCTATAAATAACACACACACACACCTGCGTTAGCCGCCCATCCTACACTCGTTCGCCACCCCCCAAAAAAAGAGATCAATCTCACCAAAAATGAGAGCCCCGGCTTGGCGAAGGATGCGCACAGATGCTGCGTCCACTTTGGGGAAGCTGCCCTCGTACAAGGGTGAGTTGTGCTGAGTTGGCATGTCTACATGAGATCGGTTAGCTGCAGTTTTTCGACAAGCAACCAGGCATCCATCGTCAATGCTACCTTTGGTGTAAATCACATCCTTGACGGCAATGGGAAGCCCGTGGAGAGGTCCTCGCTGGCTTTGCGGAACACTGTCGAGCTGCCTGGCCTGCTCGACGATGCGATCTGTATCCAGAAAGGCCCATGCCCGCACCGCATCGTTGCGCTGTCTGATGCGAGCAATCAGCGAAGTGGCATAAGCCTCAACCGTCAGCTCATCCGATCGGATCTGGCTCAGGGCCTCGGTGGCACTGAGCTGCCAAGGTTGCATAATCTCGGAAGGCATTGAGGGCAGAAAAAAAAAAGGTACAAGTGCTTGTTGTAGATGGAGGTGAAGCGGTAAATGGGGTTTCGATTGGAATCCTTGGTGAGGAATATCACAAATGTCACAATGCTGGAGAGAGTGTTGATTCTGTCGAGCAAAAGACTCGAGGATGAGCCGTCGATGGGGGGGATTTAAATACCCTGATTCCACTGCCCCCAGACGACGTATTCCGGCCTAACAGCCCGCGGGTACACGCTTTTCGTGACGGCGACAATGGCGGTGCACTGACTATCGGCTAGATGCTGCCTGGTGGGACGAGATGGCTCTCTGTGACACGGCACCTCGGAGATGGGTGTTGGAGAGCAGTGCGATGATTCAGATGGATGCGACGGATGCTGTTATCTGCGGGACTGGGCGCCTCCAGTTCACCCAAAGGAGCGTGACACGGGCGCTTACACCTTAATCGTCCAACCTCAGCGGTCAAATGTCCCAGACAAAAAGACGTTGGCCAGGTTTCACAGACGACTTTTTGGGAAGTGCTTGCACAGAAGGGTCACACAGTACGACACACGCACGCACGCACACACGGAACTCACACGCCGGGAGTGCGAGAACCAAAAAAAAAAAGTAGAGAGAGGTTCGAGGGACGCAAGCACGGCAAGCTGGCAACGTGTCTTTCAACCCAGAGGGCGCAATGTCACGACCCGTCAAACCCGGGCCGCAGCGTCGCCGACTACGGGAGGAGAGACCCAATGAGGATCCCACGGCCGGGCAGCGGAAATGCAGCACGCCTCCCGGGGTACGCAGAGGAAGACGAGGGAGGGGGCGACGCAGAAAACGGACCGGTTCAGGATGGTGCTCTCGCACGGATCGGGCTGGCTGGCTGCGTGCATTCGTCGACGGGGCATCGACGTTGAGGTCCAACGGCGAGAAGCTCGTGGCCGGGGGGGTGAGGGGGTGAGGATGGAGAACGAGCACGGCGTGGTGGGAAATGGGGAGCGAGACGACACGGGAAAGACATGGGACCGGACCGGGGGATCATGCATCCTCTCCAAGGCTGGCCTTGGGCTTGGGGGGAGGGAGGTGGGAAAAACACCCCAAGGGAATTACACGGCAGGGCGAAAATGCAGTCTAGATAGACGGAAGGATTGGCGCGGGATGGATTGGATGGGGGCAAAGGAAGCGAAGGGAAGGATTGCCGACGGATCACGGCCTGGACCTCTCCTCCTCTCCTCCTCCTCTCTCCTCCCTCGCGGTGAATCAGCTCCGAGAGCTTCGGGGTGCATGTGCGTGCAGACAGGCGGAT
The DNA here is from genome assembly GCA_002179835.1 of Calonectria leucothoes. NCBI lineage: Eukaryota > Fungi > Ascomycota > Sordariomycetes > Hypocreales > Nectriaceae > Calonectria > Calonectria leucothoes. The sequence continues at coordinate 163,107 of NAJI01000367.1, forward strand.
GCGGACGAGGCATCCCCGCTGGTTTGCATTGGGCATTCTGACCTGCCCAAGCGGGAAATCGTCAAAGGGCTGGGCGGTGCGGTGCGGTGCGGTGCAGCTGGGTGCTGCTGAGGGAGCGAGTCTCGTTACCCGGTGTTGGTCTAGTTCAGTTCTGCCTGTCGACGAAATATGATATGCTACAGACGGAGCTGGCCCTCATCCTTCCCGCCCCAGGTGGCAGGCCTGTCATTGCTGCGGACCAGCCCCGGCCGCGGAACCCGGCGCCGGCCCTGGACAATGGAGATCTGTGGAGCAGCTCCCAAGTGGCCATCTTGGATCATGGCAAATGGGAAGAGGCAGATATGGGGGGAAGTGAGGGACAGGAAGAAGAAGAGATGGATGGGCGGGTGTGGCTGAGCCCTGCTGTGTCCTTGGGCGCAGGACGCCAACGTCACGGGACGCAGCTCCTCGATGCCTTTCTGGCTCAAGGCTCGAACCTTGAGAGCCGAGGGGAGGGGCTGCACCATTGCCAGATGCCGTGATGGAGGCATCTAGCACCATTTCTTCGCGGCCTCGGCAGGCTTGTTGGTTGGCTGGGGAGAGAAGGGGGGGGGTGGTTCCCAGGGTTGAGTTGCGAGTCTTGGTTGGTTGCGTCCAAGTGCAGCAACCTCACTCATCCAGAAACCCGGGACGCGGGACGCAAATCGATGACCAGGGTTTCCTTTTTTTTTTTTTTTTTGTTCTGAATTTCTGTTTTCGTCTTGGCCGAGACCACAAACCCCTCTTTCGAGCTGCCGTTGCTGGCTGGGCTCTGACAGTCGAAATTAACTCACGCACACGCACGTGGAAAGGGAGAGGGAGGAAGAAACAAAGGACAGGATGGCCTTGTTCAGAGGACCCATCAGTGTTCACTTTGGCCTTGTCAGAGTCTCACCTGCTGCTACCCTGACAGCTGCGAACATTTCCGCGTACACGACCCGAATGGCGAGCAAAAACATGGCATTGCCGATCCCGTTCGATTTTCAACCCGTTTTGGGCCATCTCGGACGGTATTTCCTTTTTGTCCCTTGCCAGGGTCTCACTCTGTCTGTCCCTGTGGAATACGGTCCGCCATGCATGCACACAAGAGTGGTTTCTCGGAGGGTTTCGTCCAAACCTTGGTTACCCGCGCTACCCTACACGCACGGGAAGAGGAGCGAGCGAGTGAGGGGGGTAGCAAGTCATCTTGAATCAGCCATTACGTCGGGCATGACAAGTCGAAAAATCTAAAAGGGGTCCCATGCAGTCCCCCTCTGAAATTTGGAGGGGAAAGAAGCAAAAAACAGGATGGGATTGATATGCTTGGACTTACATCGTGTGCCATCTAGCCAACCGTTGGAGAGAACCAGCAGAGTGGGGCCCGCTATCCGCCGCCACGTTAACTCTGATCGCCAGCCCAAAGGAAGCCAAGAGACCGCACCGATAGAGTGGCGTTTTCGGCGGGGGGAGGTTCCGGGGCATGAACTATGCTGTGCGTTGTTGGAAAAGGACGTCATGGAGTGCGTGTATCTTGAGCTGGCTGCAGATTGACTCGTGGGATGGGCGCAGATGTCGGTGTGCTTTGACGAGGCTATCATCTGTCGAGAAGAGCAAGGCATGCAGGGAGGCGGACGCAGCGCACAATGACATCCATTCAACGCCATGTGAATGTCTGAGTGACGCCCTCGGTCCGTTGATTAAAACGTGTCACAGATGTTTTGCTCAGCACATGCAGGTACTCCGTCTGTCGTGCCCAGGGAAGACGCCGTGTCGATGCATGTCCCATGATTCGGGCTTCACCTCCCCGGCGTCGCCGAGACGCCACAGCCAGCAGCTCGATTGGCATACAGCCCTCCCTCCCATCCCCCTCGCGAGGGAGCGGCCAAGGCTCTGCGGCACCCGAGCATGGAGAAGCCAGCCACGGCCCAAGCCATGGTTCCATCAGCGACATGGCCGCCGCACAGAACGGACAGACCCCTTCCCGGTGTCTGGGGCGCTCAGCCGCCATGCCACGGCGTGAATCTCCAATCTCCAATGGGAGCATGCCAAAGCCGGGTGGGAATCCCCAATCGCCATGCTACAGGGGACGTGGGAGGCGGCGCGCTACACCCGGGGACTATGCTCTCCACTGATCTGCCCGCGATATTTCGTCCATGTGTCTTCGCACACTGACTGATCTGCAGGAAAAAATGCGGGTATACCACGAGGAAGAGCTCCACGGCGCCAACCATGCTATCGGATCTCCTCGGGGAACCCGACAACGGAACCCGGGTTCCCATTTGCACCCGCAAAACCACGCGCACCATCCGAAACATGTCCATAGGGCAGGGAACAGCTTGTTTAACTCGCCATTGGATCGACATGGCCGGATTTGGCATCTTTACGAGCGCAGCTGTGAGCCCACGCGGAAGCCCTCGATGCTCAACTATCACAAATGGGCTTCAACTCTTTGCTGCATCTTTTGATCCACTCGATGCCATCGCAAGTCTTGGACTTGCGGATCCGTGTGTTACAGTGGCGCGGGCACAGACTGTGCCCAGGAGCATACGCGCACGTATCGCGGTTCCGCTTTGACAGCATCGAAATTGACCTGATATATCCACAGAGAGACAGATTGCGAGCGTCTTGTCGGTGAGCGCATGCCGAGTTGGGGTTGCAGATGGATCAAAAGGAGACTCAGAATGGACCGGTGTATCAGAGCAGGCTGTTGATACGATTGGTAGGTAAAAACAAAAAGAAAGCTACCTCGTGTTGTTGTGGTTTGACTTTGCGCGGCCACCAATTAGACATTTTGCTTGGACCGTTGCAAACGCACTATTCACGCTTGCAAAATACCGAGTTTCTGTGTGTGCGGCCTGCTTTTTCTCTTGTTAGCAATCCGATGGACCTGAAACGAAATTGTGGGTGCTCGAAAAATGGAAACGGCGAGATTCTCTCATTGGCGCAAACGGTGCAAAAGGCCAAAAGGCCCTGATTCTCACGGTGACAGCTCATGACACACGGGGAGCAAAAGTTTCCGAGCCGACATCTACTATGCAGCGGGAAGCAAATGTATTGATAAAAAAAACGGCTGTTGCGACTTGTCATTTCTCCACGATTGGCTATCGTCTGCGAAAGGAAAAAAAAACGGCCAATCAAACGCTGCAACGAGGCAGCTCTGGATCAAGCTGATAAAAATAAAAACGAAACCATAGGCTCGAGGCTGATACTTGTGCACGCGGCCTGAAGCGGCGGGAATGGAAATGGCCTGAGTGTTTCAAGCCTCGTTGACTGAGGATGACAACTCGAGCTCTCGGCATACAATGCATCCATGATAATTGTAGTCATACTAATGGCAATTAAGTTTGCAGCGCGGTTCTCGCCTCGCGGGGCTTGAAAGTGATTTCTGACGGCGAGGCTCCTGCGAGATTACAATGTCGTCCTAGATATCTTTTGATACTGTACAATAAAAAGCAATAGCTGTAAGAACTAGTCTCGGGTCTTAGACTCGAGGCGGGATATTTTCCAAACAAGAGATTGCTTTATTGAGAAAATCCATCTTGCACCTAGGTTTCTCTGTGCATGGCGTCCATTGGTCAAGGACGACGTTGCAACAATGTCTTCAATGACTGGCCCGCTGTAAGCCATTCCTATGCAAGATGACATACCCCCCATATCCCATCCCTACCAGCAGCACTTGTTTGGCCCGTCGGGTAAAGCCTGCCGCGCTCTCTTGGCAGCCTGCGGATCAACGTGGAGCCGCGTAGGCTTGTTTTCTTGATTTTCGCTCGTGTTCGCATCTGGTGGGAGAGCAGCAACCTCAGGGTTTAATCATGCGTAGGATCGATTCCCATGGACAAAATTTAAGCCCTTGTTTCTGATGGTAGCCGAGGAGGATTTATCCCATGGGGATTGCCTGCTACTTCAGTTTGCATTATAATTCATTGGGTGAAGCTCATTTGCGCCCCACTGAAGACAGCCAAGTGTGGGCGGCGTCGCTCTTATGCTTAATTGTGTGACGTTTGCATTGAATGCCTTCTCTATCGTATATTGACCTTGGGCTATTTCGGTAGGATTCAAGTTGTCTACCAGGCCACTCACAGATAGTCGTGATATCATCTGGCCGCGAGATTATTCGCATTCTCTTCATCGTCAGCATTGGCCACCCTCGCCGCCTGCCAAGGTGCCCAGCATCTTGGCAGCGGACCCCGTGGGATCTCGTGGGTCTCCATCATACGAACCACTGGTGCTGCCAAGCGACTGAGGATGATGCCCAGAGCTGTTCGAGTCGATCATGTTCCTGAAGTATCCAGCGGCAGCATCCCCCGCGTCATGCTGCCCTGCGCTTTGCTGCTTGGCTCTGCATGGAAATTAATGAGTGCAATTCCGAATAAAACGGGGATCATGTCCCATCCTGTTTCAATAAAAAAAACATATCCAGAGCCTCAGAATTCATCCATACGAGTTGGGTTTTCTCGCTTCCATGCATGTGGAGGTTTCAAATTGAATGACTATTGCTGCAGCATGTAAGTCGCATCCTCGGAAAACCAGCAAACTTCTAGCTTGCAGGCCACGAGCTCACGAATCACCAAGAACATACTCGGGAAACAAGCAACGGGACATTTTTTGCGCTTGCCAGGTAGTTCTTCTTTTGTGCGATTCCTTCCTCTTCCCCTCCCAGGGGCTGTTCTGCGACCAGCCATGGCCGCAGCCCTGAATGCCCTCAAGAAAGTCGGCCACTGGCTCGCGCCGGCGCCGCAAAAGTCCGAGGACGGGCGCGACCAGTGGCCCTCGCGGGCCTCGTTCCTCCTGGCGGCCATGGGCGGCTGCGCGGGCATGGGGAACCTGATCCGGTACCCGTCGCAGGTGTACAACAACAACGGCCTGCAGTGGTTCATCCCCTATCTCCTGTGTGTCTTCCTCATCGCCATCCCCTGCCTGGTGCTGGAGATTTCCATCGGCCAGGCCTACCACGGCGGGTCCGTCGTGGCCTTCAACAACGTCAACCACCGCCTCAAGGGGCTGGGGTCGAGCCTGCTGTACATTGGCTTTGTTGTCGGCCCCTATTTTGTCGTCAACCTGTCCTGGATCATGATCTACTTTCGTCACTCCTTCACCAGCCCGCTGCCTTGGAAAGGACGCAGCGAGGACTTCTTCTACCAGGAAGTCGTGGCCAACATTGACGCCATCCCCGGCAACAAGACGAGCACAGCCGTCATCGACTACACCGAGTATCCCGGCGTGAAACTGATCGGCGAGACGGTGGCGTGGACGGCCTTTACCTGGTTTCTGGTCTGGATTTCCATCTTCCGAGGCGTTGGGCTGACTGGTCGCGTGGTCTATTTCACCATGGGCCTCCCCATCATCATGACCGTTGTCCTGGTTGGCAGGTCAGTTTCGCTCGAGAACGCTGGCCGTGGAGTCAAGCTGTATTTTGGGGAATGGAACGGAGAAAAGCTTGCCAAGGGCGACATCTGGCAAACCGCCGCAGGCCAAGTCTTCTTCTCAACAGGCGTCGGCTTTGGCTACTTTAGCTCGTATGCCTCTTACAACAAGAAGCACTCCAACGCCGTCATGGACTCGATTCTTATTGTCGCGAGCAACGTCATTTTTGAGGGCTTTGCCGCGTTTGCTGCATTTGGCGTCATCGGCTACATGGGCATGTCTCCCGTCGACGGGGAGCGAATCGGCGCCTTCACCATTGGGTTCCTCACGCTGCCCACCGCCATCACCGAGATGCCCGCGGCCAACTTTTGGGCCTTTGCCCTCTTCTTCACCCTCATGGTCCTCGGGTACAGCTCTGCCTTTGCCATGTTGGATGCCGTCGTGACGCTGGTCATGGACTCGGGGGTTAGACTGCGCCGCGAGTGGGTTGTCACAGGCCTCGTCATCATTTCTTTCCTCTTTTCTCTACCCTACTGCACCGAGTTTGGATACGCTCTCCTCACGGGAATTGACCGGTGGGTCAGCGATGTTGCCCTCGTGTTTGTAGTGTTTTGCGAGTGCGCAGCATCAACCTCGCTTTACCGCTGGAGAGATGTGGCGGGCCAAGTTGGACTCCCCTCTTTGCTTACCTTTAACTCTGGATTATTTGGAGGCATGGTGCTTGGCGTTGCTGTAGCTCATTCTGTCAGTCCTCCAGCAGGTGCGGGTGTTGGTTTTGGTCTTTTTGTCGCGGGAACTCTTGTCGCAGTCTACATTGGCAAAACACCCGATTCCCTGCCTTCATCGAAACTATTTCACAGAAATGTATTCATTAGTCGTTTCTGGTATCTAGCATTTTATTCTGTAAGTTTTCCATCCATCCTTTCGCAAGACGGTTAGTCTAATGTTAGTCAGGGACAACAACTTCGATTGGACCTCAACGTTATTGTCGGAACTGGCAAAAATTGGAAAATCCCTGTAATTTGGGCACCCCTCCTTCGATTCATTTCAGCTCCTATTCTCGCCATCATTTTTGGCTTTTCTTACCCTTCCTTCCACAAACTCCGCGAGGATCCGCTTCACATTCTCGGATTTGGAGTCGCCCACATCTGCCTCATCTTGATCGCAGCAGGATTTATCCTACCACGGTGGTTTGACATCATGATTCCACCACAGCGCCGTGGTGAAGGCAAGATTCTGTACGCACCAAACGTGGTGCAGGGCGCTGAGGAGGCTCGTCACAGCGATTCTATTGAGACTGGGGAGACGATAGTGTCTGGAGAGACAGATGAGAAAGCCAAATAGAATCACGGACGTAATCAAGGGTGTAGCAAGACCTTGAGAACTATCCTCCCTCCGCAGGGAATCTTTGCCTCCGGCGGCCCTCCGGGAGCGCTGCCGCGGGCCCTCCTCGCAAGCTCGCCCAACGCAACACCAACAAGGGATATCTTGTTCGCGTGAAATTATGCTTCTTCCGCCTTCTCCTTGTATTCAAAACAATCATATTGGATGTTCTTCTTAGCCTAAACCTTGGATACCTCATTAGAGACGCAAAGCTGGCAATCTATAGCCCACCTTGCTGCGGCGGTGGGGTTATTGTTTATATTTAGAGATGATAAATAACCCCCATGGTACAGGACGTTAATTTTACATTACCAATGAGCAAATTCAGGCGTGAAACAATATGTTATCCAGCAACTATTCAGGCTCGTTTGGTCGGAGAATTTGGTAAGCATGCTGCCTAGCACCCCACTCGCGGCGCGGGGTTGTCGTATTTGGTACGAGCTTTAAATGCAACTCAAATGATGGACAAAGGGGAACAACACAAGACAGGTTTCAACAAACAAGATCTTCTGAAATGCTTTCAAAAACCACCGAGATATACGCACACCACCATGTGCCCATTGAGTGCGACATTTACATCGACACCGACACTGACTACTCGGAGGATGCACCAGTCTTTCTCTACTTCCATCCGGGCGGATTAGTGGATTGGGGCCGGGACTGCCTCGCTCCCTGGCTTGTTCAGGTATGCCCAAAGATTTTGTCTTCTCTCGCGGTTCACTGAATATGCATGATTGTAGGCTTGCTTGAAGAGAAAGTGGCCGCTCATCAGCGCCGACTTCCGGCAAATGCCCCAAGTTGGCCAACAAGGGCTGCTAGAGGACGCCACAGCAGCGTATCGCCATGCTCGGCAGTGGAACGCAAAACAAGGCAAAGGTCGGCGTGTCATCGTAGGTGGTGCCAGTGGCGGTATGTGATTTGACCCTCTCGACGATTTGGAAACCCAGAGTTGACCAGAGTAGGAGTCTTTGTTGCTTCCTTGATCGCGCACCACGCGCAACCACAGCCCATGGCCCTGTTTTCCATCTGCGGAATCACTACGTTTCGGCACCCCTTTTTCAACTCATCTACGCTTCAAACACCTGAAGTCATGACAGACTCGGAAATGGCTCCGGTCATTGCATTGCCTCTGACTGTTGGAAAGACACCCACCGGCAGCCCAACGTCGTTTTGCGTAGAGAGGCTTCTGCCAGATGGATCCAAGAACACCCACTTCCAGCAGCCCGAAGAGGAACCGCGCCCAAAGCTATACCGCGGAGATTTGTACGGGTACTACATCTACAACAACTCCTGGCTTGACCTGGTGGGCGACATAGACCCCGGCTACGAATGGGCCAAGCAGCCGGAAAACAAGGCGCGGGCCGAGACCTGGCCGCCGACAGTCATTTTTCACGGCGACGCTGATCCGGACGTGCCCCTGGGCGTGAGCCAAGTCATGCAGGAGGGTTTAGGGGAGGAAAAGGTCAAAATATTTGTGGCGCCGGGAGAGGGCCACTTGTTTGAGCTGATGAACTTTTTGGAGGACGAGACGCCTGGAATGCGTGTCGCCCGAACGGCAATGGATTATTTGACAGAAATTGTTGCAAAGAGAACGTAGTGGTGGACAATCAGAGGATAAACACCTGTCAAGACTCCCACGAGCGCATATGCAACCGACAATTCAAGTAAAAATATACATGACAAAATAAGGCGCACTTAGATTGTCACCTAAATCTAGGAATCCTATTTTATCTTAGTAATAAATTTAGCATCTTCACCTCGCCATCCAGCTTTCAGAAAAGACGATTTGTCGGTGGTATGCTGCCGACATGCGCAGTTGGTTCTGTTCCGCTCCATAAGTACAATCAGCTACTTTGAACTGAAAGGTTTCCGACCATAGACGGTGTGTCTGCATTCAATGTCAGCGCACTCGGACACTCAAAAAACGAGAGACAGGCTCGGTTCAGCAGGGCACTCACATGACATAGTACGGAAGCGCCCTGGGGTCCTTCATAGTCGTGCGCATCTTGTCGACGAGGGCGGCAATCTCTTGATGCGACCAGCCCAGGATCTCGCCCAGCGGGAACACGGCGAAGCCGTCGAGAGACTGGTCGATGAAGTGGCCGTTGTAGTAGCCAATCTGCTTGAGCTTGGGGTCCCGCGGCCAGCCGCCAATGGGCACCTTCCACTGGCGATGGTGCAGGTCGACGAAGCCGGCGCCGGCCATCTTGTGCTCCATCTGGCCGTCGCGCGCAATCTTGAACGTCTTGCCGATCTTGTCGCCGACGTCCCAAAACAGCCCGCACCACTTGCCGAAGACGTGCGACCCGTCGTTGGCGATGGCCGGGTTCTCGCTGCGCGTCTCCAGGTCGATCTCGGTGCTCTCGACCCAGCCGCCGGGCCGCGCGTGCGCAAACGCCTGGCCGTAGAGCTTGTCCCAGTCGCCGATGGCGCCGTACAGGTAGCGCATGTGGATCAAGTCAAACTTGTCCTTGTCAAAGGTCCAGTCGAGCTGGCAGTCGTCGACCTGGAACGAGCAGTTGGGCGGCGTCCACGTGGGCTGCGCCGGAGAGATGTCGACGCCCACGACGCTGGCGGAGGGATAGTTGTCTGCCACATCGCTGAATTGTGTTAGCAGGCAGTTCTGTCAATCATGGCTGGAGGTGATGACAGACATGGCCCAAATGCCATTGCCTGTACCCACGTCGAGAATATTCTAGCTGGTGTTAGCGGGCCCAATTGACAGAGTGCATCATCCTACTTGAGCGTTGGCGTCAATTGGAGACAAAAACAATTTGTCGTCCTGCAGCATTTGCGTGACCTGGTGACTTGGAAGCGTGTAAGCTTGCAGCAAATGCGAGATGATGGGCTATGGGGGCGCATACTGGATATCCATGGCCTCAATGTGCTTCTGATCGGCGGGGGCCCTAAGAACGCTCAGCTGCAGTATGAATAGTATATGGGAAATTAAAATACCAATATTCAGTCGTGTTGGAGGCTTGGTACCGCCGGCCATTGATGGTGCGATACTCCAGGATGCTCGAAGTCATGGACGCTGTAGAGTCTCGCAAGCTATCGCTGTCAGCCAGGCAATGTCACTCAAAGGACGGTGAGTTATGATACCTTTCTATGTCAACAGACGAGCCATCTTCACCCTCGAGGTCGCCAACAACGACGGGGTCCTTATGGCCAACTTCCAAGTCAGCGACAGCCCTTCCTCAAGCCTGCTGGCAAATGCGCCATCGAGCAAAGATGGATTGCAAGTCAAAAACTAACAGGCAGGATCTGTTCTTGTCCCGAGATCGGCGCATTGGGAGACGATGACGTCGATTCTAGATGCTGCGACTGCTGCATAGTGGTCCAACTGTGCAACGACGGCTGCCGCTGGTTGAAATCATGCAAGAGGCCACAAGAAAAGAGCAAAGGTCCAAGACAAAGCGTCTCCAAGCACACGAAACACACAAAATGAATTCCCCAAATGAAGAATAGACATGGGACATGGCCTTGGTATATGGAAAGCGACGAGAGACAGCAACGTGACCCAGGGCGGAAGCAGTCGCTGACACCCCCCGGTTGCCAGGATCCCGCAACCCATGAAGCGACTTTTTGCACTATTGATGCGTGAACCAAGTCCTCGGCCCCGCCAAATGCCAGTCTCGGCCTCTTATATTTTCTCTTTGTGCAGAGAAGCTACTGCGAGTGTCTGCAGACTGACATGCCAAGAAGAACAGCCCGTCTCACCCAGATGTTGAATCAAAATGCCCTCGCGTCCGTTGCCGCCGCTCAGTCAGTCTCGGCTTGTCCAGAGCGCACTCACCCAAATAAACTACTATTCCCATCAGTCTTCTCCACTTCTCCCTTCTCCATCTACACCTCAAAGAAAAACATTTCCGTCCCATTTCCTCCATCTCCCACGCGTGTCTCCCCGCTTTTCCCATCTTCGGTGCAGTTCCCACAAGCTCCATCCATCTCCACTTCGGATACCAACTCGCAGCTTACTTCTCCACAGCCTTTCTCCATCCTTGAAGTTGAGTGAAGCGTCAGTCTGATTCTTTGGCGCCGACGGCCCGCAGCCGCTAAACAAAAGAAACAAGAGCGAACAGGGGGGTTAACTTGGTGTACAAGCTAACCGTGCCACCCACCTGTAGCGCAGCTTCAGAGAGGGGTTTACCCTCGCTAATCACGATTAGCTTCTGCACATACCTAGTTGACAACCGTTTCTAAGCCCGCCGTTGAAAAGTCTAAGGTATGAGTGATCTCATTGACATGCTCCCCGAAGCCGCTCCAATGGCTGCTAAAGAAGCCCAACCTATCAAACCACAAGACGAAACTTGATTGCCCCTGAAAATGCATTTATATTGGATGTATGTTGGAAAAAGTGCTATCAAAAACGCCTAGATGCGCTGTATCCATCGTGTCTCCATCTCGTAAAAAAAAGCTCTTGAATGCAGTACCCCATGCAATGTCTGCTTCATCATGCAAAACTCGTCCAATTCTCTAGCATGCCTCGTGTACGCTGTGGCCCCGACCACACTCCACCCCATTCTATGTATGCATGTCGACGGAAGCTCGCCGTCTTCAATTCCGCGTCGGCACTAGTCCCTGCACGCATGCATGCTGACTTGGCTAGTCGTGGGCTCGGCTCGACTCTCCAAAAATGCTCTCCTCGTACTCGGTCAGGCGCAGAGCTTCCTCGACATCATTGACAAAGTGGCTCTCACCGCCAGCGAGGTCGACGATGCCGCTGTTCTTCATCAGACGCCAGACGGGATGGTCGGCGCTGGTTGGTCCTCGGGAGAAGAAAACTCGCACACCGCGGTCGTGGTAATTGCGCACAATCTCTTCGAGAACCTGCGTGCCCGAGCCATCCATCGATATGACTCCGTGGATGTCAAAGATGACATTACGGTTTGAGTCGCGAGGACGGAGACGAGGAAGAGCAGGGTGGGCCTTGGAAGTTCCATACAATTCCAATCGACGCAGACGCGCCTTGAGCTCACCCGTGTTGGCGAACGTCAGAGGCTCGGGAATCTTGACAATCAGGCAGCCTTCAACAAACTCGAGACTGCTTCTATCCGACTCGGCGTTCTCGAAGCGGTTGGTTCCAGGAATGCGTCCCAGAATTTGGATTCTCGGTCGAGTGCTGTGCTTGATGACGAGGAGGAGCGAGACGCCCACGCCCAAAGCCATTCCCATGGTCAACGAGTAAAACATGGTGGCCACGAAAATAAGAGTCATCAGGCCCAATTCGCTCCAGCCGCGGATGCGAAGGAAGAATCCAATGTCATGGGGTGCCTCTTCGATCAGCGACCAAGCCACGACGGAAATCATGGCCGACAGAACAGGTTTCTGAAACAATTAGTATCGTGCTTCTGAAAAACAATGATTGCTCGGACTTACAGGTAGGTAGTAAAAGTAGGGCAAGAGGAAGATAATGGACAAGATGGAAATGATGCTCAGGAAGATGGAGCTCATTGGTGTCTTGCCACCGGTGCTCTTGTTGACCTTGCTCCTACCGTAGCCGCCAAAGGCAGGAACACTCATGAAGCAGCCACCAACCAGGTTGGCGACTCCAAGGGCGATCATTTCTCTGTTTGGACTCAGCTGGATGCCCTTGATGGTGCTGCTCGAGCCCAGACTCTTGGCGGCAACGGACGACTCGAAAAAGCCCAGCAGCGCAATCAAGAACGATGTCGACATGGCCTCGCGGATCTGCGGCATCTTGGAGGGTGTAAAAGGCCACTGGGCAGTGAAGAGACCACCATCAGCTGCCTTGACCTCGCCAAGAATGTCGACTCCCTTGTTCTCCCAGTCAAGGTGCCAGCACAGAATGGCCGAGATGATGACGACGGCGAATCGATCAGGGATGTAGGCCACTCCGGGGTACCTTGGCTGAAGCCGGTTCTTCAACTCACTAAGGCAAATTAGCACTGCATTTCTCAACATTCACAAGCAACCCGCAGCTTACCGGCAAATCATAATGACGATGAAGCTGATTCCAGCAATTGCAAACGTCAAATTATGAACCTTGTCGTAGTTGCCCAGCATGAAGCGAATCTTTTCCACAGAGCTGCCGTGGCTGACGCCAGTGTCGTCGGCCAGATCAGTCAGACCGAGCTCCGGAATCAACTGGTCAACAGCAATGACAAAACCGATGGCGCTGATGAAACCTCGCAGAAAGGGTCGGCTGAGAACGCTGTCGAGGAAACCCACTCGGGCCAGACCTGCAACCAATACCATAGCTCCGGCCATGCCAGTAACAATACCACAGAGCTGGGCGTGAAGCATGTCGTTCTCGTCCCGGTTGCTGCCGTTGCTGATGCTCGCCTTGACGACGGAGCCCACCAGCAGCGAGCCAGCAGCTTCAGGGCCGACCACCATCTGCGGGCAGGAGCCGAGGAGGGCGTACATGAAGGGGTTGAAGGCGAAAGAGTACAGGCCGTGGATCGGAGGCACGTGTGCCAGGTTGGCGGCCAGAGACAGAGCCATGGGCAGGTAGAAGGAGGCCATGGTGATTGCCGACACAAGATCGCCTCGCAGGTACGAGAACTTGTACTGGCGCATCCAGTTCAAGCATGGGACGTAGTATGCTATGTACCTAAGGGGGAAAACACGGTCAGGGAATTGTGCCTTTCGTCAACGGACGCTGGGAATACGCACATCAGATTGGTATCCTTAACACCAGCCTGCTCGGCAAGCATGCTACTCTGGCCCATCCTCTTGGTCCTCATGGAGCGCTTCATACGCTTCTTCCAGTCCTCGCTGCCTACGACAGCGGTGATGGCATCGTCGAGGATGCCAATGTGGGTGCCGGAACCCGTCTCGCTGCTGTTGTCGTCCTCGACGCTCTGGAAGGTGGCGGCCGGGCTCGAGGGCCGCGGGCTGAAGGTGCCGTGGCTACACAGTCCCGGGTGAGCTGGGTGCGAGTTCGTGCGGGTGCGGGTGTGGCTGTGGCTGTGGGAGGACGACTCTTGATGCATCAGCGGCGTGGACTCGCTCGCGTGGGTGCTTGTGTATGTTTGCGATCGGGCCGGGCCCCTCGGGGAGCCAGGCGGCGAGGAGACGTCTCTGGAGTCCATGCTGCGGTTCACTGGGCTGTCGAGGTTCGCATGTTGTTGAGCAGAGTAAGATTGACGTAGAGCGCTGGGCTGCGAGGGACGGTGAGGCTGCGAACTTGACGAGTTGGTTCGGCGGTGGGGGGATGGGCCAGCCATGTCTCACTGTGCCGTGTCGGCGGGGGGCGCCAACGGTCCTGCAGGGTCGACGAATGGAGACGGCAGCGCCAAGATCTAGGACTGCAGTGGCAAGAGACGGGCTGAAGGCATCTAGGAGGCGATGGACGGCGAGGAATTGGTTGATTGTCGAAGTTGAAGTCGGGGGCGCGAGCAAGGAGAGAGGGCCGACGTGGGAGGACGAGCCAAGCCCGAGTCGCGGACGATGGCGATGAAATGAATCAGTGGGCGCGCGCGCGCTGGAGAGGCGAGGAGACACGATACGATGTGAAGCGAGATGATTGTTTTCTTGGTGAAACTCGCAGTCTGTGAACGGCTCTGCACCACAAGAGGCCCGAGACAATGAGGAAGCGAGCAGGAATACCGAATCCGCACGAGAAAGGAAAAGCAGGGATGGTCTTTTTTTTTTCTTACAAAGTCTTTTTTTTTCCTATCTTATTTCCTGACCATCAGGTAGTTCTCGGCGATGGCGCACTACGTCCAAAACCGGGACCAGGCCTCGACACTAACCTTCGCTGGCGGCGGGACCAGTGACATCACGGCGGCCCTGAAGGATGGCCCGCGTTTCAGTGGACGAGCCCGCTGAGCGCTAGGGGTTGCACGCAGGTGGCGCTGGCGAATCGCGGCACCAGTATTTAGCAGCGCATCCCCGGTTTGGGGCAGAACTCGGGCCTCGCTGCAGAGGGGGGGCGGTGCTCCACCCGACATCGGCCGGTCAATGGGGACGATGGATTTCAGCCAACAGCATGTTCAAGAGCGGCCACACGGGCCTCGGGTTGGCGGGAAAGGTGCAGCAAGGTAAGGCAAGTGCAAGAGACAAGAGAGACACGCATGGGGCCAGGCGAAAGCAGCGGATGCGAAGGCAAGACAGAGCCGGGAGGGAACAGAGATAACAGCCGTCGAGATGGCTCAAGCACACGGTAACATGCAGAATGGGTCCATCCCCATGCCATCACCTCACCGTTGTAAATCCAATTGCCACGTCCCTGGGCCAGCCCCGACCCAGCCCAGCCAGCATTCCGGATGTTGCCACATTCGCTATTGTGTCGAGGAATGGGGCTGCTAGGTCCCCAAACGTAGTTATTGCTAACAGCAACTCAACCGGGCGGCTTGTCCTCGCAAAGCATAACAACGGACGATTAAAAAAAACCCTCGGCCCTCTTTTTTTCTTCTATCTCTTGCACATCCCAAACCTCACAGCGATGCGGAATGCTTGTGCCGATCCTTGCTTGCCCCGACCAACCAATTGATTTTTTTCTCTCTGTGCCACCTGGATCCCAGACATTGCATGACTTCCAAAAACCTGGATCTTGGACAGTGCACTTTTTTTTTGTCTCACCCCCTCCAACCCATTAAATGCTTAAAGATTAGCTTGCATTCGGCTTTGTTTTTTCTTTGTCTTTCATTCTCAGACAATTGAAAGCATTTGATCAGCAGCTTCCGAAGACAGCAGAGTTGCGACATCCGGGAAACATGTCTCCAACAGGAATCCGAAGCCCCGCGTGCATAGAGAGAGAGGTCTTAAGGTCTTAAGAGCTGGGGGGAACCCCTAACAGAGACAAAGGTCTTGTGACACCTGAGCCCCCAGGGCTTTTCCACCTCGAAATCGCTCATCAGGCCTACTCCAGCGGCCCAAAAAAAAATTTGAGCAGCTAGGTAGTTGCCGAACGTCGGCGACGTTGCCGACTTTGTCGGTCGGAACTGACCCGACGGAGAGAGCTGCAGGATCCCTAGGGCGTTTCTGCCGATAGCTGAAATATGGGACCAAAGCAATCCGAACGTTGGCAGTGTTATACTAGCTCATTACTTTTAAGCTTGGAAGATTATAATTTTATAATGAATAAAATGAGCTAAGATGCATTTTACATGAATATGCATATTAATAAATATTATGCTCGTTTTTATTTTTTATTCTTCTTTTATTTCCAACGTCCTTACGAAATGCTATTCTATTGGAGCTCCACAACGGCGTAATCGTTGCGAGGCCTGATATAGGTGGCGCTGTAGGGTAAACGCGATGGCTGCGTTTAATCGTGCTAAATCCCCCGCTGCAAGAACCACTTTTGCGACTGGTATTGGAAGCCAATGGATAACACTGTAGGCTTTGTAAACATTTTTTATGGTTCCTAGTTCTTGTCAAGCCAAACGTAGAATTTTGGTGTAAAATTGTCGTTGTCCCTCGTCTTGGTCGACAATGCGCGGTTCATTTAACACTACCAATTGTCAAGGAGCCAGCAACCTGGGCTTCATCACGCTTACGGCTCACGACTGCTTGGGGTTTGAGGTATGATATGCATCATGTCTGGCGGGCTCGCTAGCTATCGATTTTATTTAATTTCCTTTGCTCACAAGAGTAGCTTGGCTCGCGAGAAGCACACAATTGAGGGTTGATACAAAGGCCAAAAACAGTAAAAGCGTACACCAATGAGACTCATGCCCAGCCTTTCGGCAGTGACCAAAAATTCACAAGCTGTCCCAGCGGGTCCAGCTTTATGCCAACAGAATCCCCATGCGACCCAGCTACCACCCAGCGCACAAGACAAACACCCCCGTTGTTGGTATTGTCTTAGTCTCGAATTTCAAATGGCGTGAAATGCGGCAGATGATGGACCAACAACCCTGTAGGTTCACCCCGACTTTTGTAATCTCGGCTGGTGAGAGCCCAAGTCCGTCCTTGGAATGGCGCATCATCACCCCGAGCAGAAGAATGTGCCACGAACCTGCTTCACGCACTTCTGCGCTCCACAGAGACATTGGCTTGCGTTGTTCTCCCAGTATTCTCTTCCATAGTTTACCGTTATAACATCCCCCACCCCAATATCTTTTGTGGCCTTGATCATGATCCTCCATCTTCCCGGAACAAGGGAACACTCAAATATGGTGTTTGCATCGCAGGAGTGGTTCTCGCTCCTTGGGGCTCTACGGGACTACTGAGTCCCTGATAATGCTGGTAAAACCTCCTGCAGTTGGTCATGATGTGTACATGCTGCTGTACGTCTGTCCATGAACTGTTCAAACTCGGTTCATGAAACTGCGCGAGTGTTTACAGAGTCTCCTTCAGCGTTCCTGACTCCATGCAAGTATGCTCGGTCCAGATTCTGAGCATTTATCGAGCTAGGGCACACATGGTTGCCAATGAGATGCTGCCGGAAATTCGCATCATGTGTATATGACTTGTTGCTATGCTGTCGTTGGCGTTTGTCCTCCATTGCAAGGATTCTCTTGTCAGGCTGGCTTGACCACCCACATCATGCCAATTGTTGCGCATGGGCGTCCCAGTCAAAAGAAAGGCATCGTGGTATTTGAGAGCCTTGAAGGCAGCGTGGGTTTTGGAATGCGTATTTCAGAAGTCATGGAACTCATCAAGGACGCGGACAGCAAGGCTTTTCGTCCAGTTTCTCAAAGACAGCGCAGTACAACAGTGCTCCAGGTCGCTTTGTGACCGCCCCGGTGGCTTGGGTTAGCGTGTCTTCTGGAAAAATGGTTGTAATTGCAGAATGGTTGAGACACTTTTCATTGATACCGTGCCGACCAAGAAGGAACTTTGTGGTGCAAATGACAATGTCGTGCCGCAATAGCTCCAGAGCACTGACATTTGGTCGATCCAGTATGTATGGGTGTATGCAGACAAACGATCAAAATAAAGCCACAGTGCGGGACCATGGACTCTCGGATCTCCAGAGCTGCTGATAGTGTAGTGATAGATTTTCCGAGCTCGATAGGATCGTGCAGAAAGCCTTCCTTGAAATCTGAGTCCGCTCAAATCTTTAGTCTCTTTATAGACAAAGTCGGGTTTGTCAGGGAGATGCGCCACACCAACGTACGTGGTGAAAAAGTCGCCCAACGAGTCCAGTCTCCATAAATTAATACGAGAGCACCTGTTGAACATATCGGGGGACCATTGCGGCCGCCCAAGAAGAAAAATGCAGGATCACCGACTGCACACGGTGGTGGGATATCATATTCCCAAGCCTTCGTCTCGACTCTGTTGAAGCATTTACCACAACCAACAGGAACTATTCTGGTGGGATCAGTGCTGCATTTGTGTTTCCCATCGCTAGAAAGAATTTGGCTAGGCGACCAAGGACTGCATCAAGACGGTTGCGATATGTCTGAGTCGCCTGCGCTATTTCAGGGTTGTCGCGTATAACCTCCACTATAATTCGACTAGCACGTTGCCCACGGCTCGACATGGACTCATAGGGTCTAGGAAGTAATTTCCTGTTTCATCACCGTCTGGATCCTCCTGTGCTGCCTCTGGTTCATTGTTGTTGAGAACCTCCAGCGCTCCCTCCATTGTATCGGCAAATATGGTGTTGTCTTTTGCTTGACTTTTGACTGCGGTTGGTATTGTTGGGGTGGTCGTGTCTGCATCTTTCCGCTGGACTAGCATCGGCGTTAGTCCTATTTTACGACGTTGGTCGGCCCCCTACCATGAATGTATGCACGTACCTGGGCTTTACCCCACACGGTCTCACCATTCTCAGCAATGAACGGCTCCTGGAAAAGAAGAGAGGGAGGTGTCTCATGATCATGCACACCGTGGCAAATAGCGAAAGCTGGTCGTCTATTTCCGACAGGGGCTTCTTAGTGGCTGTTCGTTGAAAGTTTGGGTCTGGGTTTCAGAATTGCAACTTTGGATTGCAACTCTAAACTGCTGTGGATTTCAGGGTTCAAATTAGCTGCCTGCTGATCGGATGTGAGATACCACCTACCTGGGATTTGAGTCGATGGGCTGTTTTTGTTCCCAGTCCAAGGCACGAAATCTTTTTGGCCTGCTGACATAGGTCCTCAAGAAAAGAAAAAACCGAGGGATTCAGGAACCAGGCCACAACGGCGCAGACTAACACTGTTCAACAAGAAGTTTGGTCGTGCAAAGGGAAGCAGATGATCTGAGCCGACGAGAGCCACTGACCGAGAAAGGCCATGATGGCTTAAGTGCTGGTGGAATCCCAAAGTTGGGAAGATGAGGAAGGTGATGAGAGAGAAGAAGTTCGGATTTGCAAAGAAATAGGAATCTGAGAAGGCAAAGTGGATCTGAGTCTGAGGCCATGCAAGCAGACGATCGGGAGTGTGTACACACGGCTTGCGGGCCGCTTGAGGGCAAACATGTTTGCGTTTGTTGCTGTCTCACAGAACCGCAAGTTTGCTCCTGTTGTAGAACCACAAGGCAGAGACCATGCAGATACATGGAACAAGTAACCGGCAGTTACCTGGTCGTAGGTGCAGGGAAGTGATCCACAGGTGCGCAAACAAACACAGCGGAAAGGGACTTTGCCATACACAAGGTGGGTCAATTGGATTGATACAAGAGAAAGCCACGGGAACCATCTCATACGTGTAATTGCCAAGTCGTCGCGACGAATTTCCTGTTCAGTGCATCTTCCAGAGCTTTCCAGCGTACATGTTTGTGTGTTCCTCCCGTCGGCCCGCTCGGTGGTAAATCCGGCGCTGGGTTTGGTTTGCTAATGAACAATTGGCTGGGTGAGTAATTCACTGCACGGAACACTGGTTCCACGGAGGAACATTGTGGCGCCCTTGTGATCTGTGCAATTTCCTTATGCACAATTGACCTGTGCAAGTTTGTGTTCTTATACGACTTGGGCAGTTATGAAATACTGTTCTCCGTGTGCACTCCCTCTGGCATGCTCACGTGGCTTCACACGTACTAATGTACCATTCACCTTTGGCGAGTTCTGAGCCTGATTATGCTATACGTGGTTTTGGCTTTAATCTTGTTTTGATAGCAGCATCCCATCTTAGTTCTGCATCATTTAGCTGCTGGTTCAATTTCTACTTTTCTAATTTCACGTCATCTGGAAGCAGGTTGGCCAAGTGTTTGGGGTATGTGTATGTATGTGTATAAATGGCACATTATGCCTGGTCTACATGCATCATTGCCTCATAAAAAAAGCAACAGAACCTATCCAATAATACAAAAATGGCTACATTTTTTCACGCTCAAAAAAAGACAAGATGCTTTAAAGCTGCTCGTTGACGAACAGACCGGCCATTCCCATGCCGGTTCCGATACACATGCTGGTGAGCAGGATCTTCTTCTTGGATCTCCTGGCCTCGCTCAGTCCCGTGACAATCTGTCGCACGCCGGTGGCACCGAGAGGGTGGCCCAGGGCGATGGCGCCGCCGCGGGGGTTGAGCTTGTAGCTGTCGTCGAGGCCGAGCTTGTCGCGGCAGTAGACGCCCATGGAGGCGAAGGCCTCGTTGATCTCGACAATGTCAACATCGTCCAGGGTGATGCCGTGGAGGCCGAGGATCTTGGGGATGGCAATGCTGGGGCCAATGCCCATGATGCGGGGAGCAAGACCGGCCACGGTGGAGCCGACGTACTTGGCCAGGATGGGCTGGCCCAGCTTGATGGCGGTGGATCGCTTCATCAGGAGGACGGCAGCGGCTAATTCAACGAGTTAGTTTCATGGCGGCAGATTAGGCATCTCGAACAAGCGCTGGCACTTACCTCCATCGGTAACCTGGCTGGCGTTGCCGCCAGTGGTGGCGCCGCCCCATTGAGGGAAGGCGGAGCGGATCTTGGACAGACCCTCAAAGGTGGTGCCGGGTCGGATGCCCTCGTCCTTGGTCAGGGTCACGTCCTGGAACTTGCCGTCGGGGCCCTTGACCTTGGTGGTGATGGGCACAATCTCGTCGTCGAACCAGCCAGCCTTCTGGGCGGCCTCGGCCTTCTGGAAGCTGTTGGCGGCGAAGCGGTCCATCTTGTCGCGGGTGACGTTGAAGTCGTTGCTCACGTTCTCGCTGGTCCAGCCCATGGGCTGCATGCAGTCCTTGGACTCCTGGCTCTGCGAGGTGACGGCCTCGTCAAAGGGCTGGTCGAGGGCGTCGCCGCCAATGCTCATGCTCTCGGCGCCCATGGCGATTCCGACCTCGATGGAGCCGCAGGTGATGGCGTGGGCAATGTCGGCCGTGGCCTTGAGGCCGGAGGAGCAGAAGCGGTTCAGCGAGTAGGCGGATGAGGTGTTGGGGAAGCCGGCGGCGAGCGAGGCGGCGCGGACCTTGTAGGCGGCCTTGGCGTCGGAGACCTGGATTGCGATGCGCGGTTAGCCTTGTGGACGGGATAGGATACGGAGAGGCACGTACATTTCCGACAGCAATGTCATCGACGAGAGCAGGGTCGAGGTTGGAGCGCTCCTTGACCTGCTTCAGCAGGGCATAGAGGATGTACTCGAGGGTGGTGTCCTTGAAGCCACCCTTCTTGGCCTTTGTGAGGGGAGTTCGGACGGCAAGGGTGATGACGATGTCGTCGGCATTCTTGGATTGGCTGGGGTTCGAGACATGCACGTCAGCGTCGACGTCTGGGGGAAATCCGGGGTAGAGCAGGCCGACTTACATGTTGTTGAGCGCCGACGCGGGGGACAGGTGCTTGATGATGGAACCAATGCGCTCGGCAGCCATTGTGACGGAGTGTGACTGAAGTGACGGCGGGATCGGATTAGGCGGCGACGGGGTGAGTGACAGGGCGATTGATGGGCAGATGGTGGTCGAGGTCGAGGTATGGCTGGCAGATGCGACAGTGCAAAGTCTTAAAAAGGGAGGCCGGGCAACAGAAAAGCGAGCCGAGGTATCCAGGGCGGAGAGGGGCCGTTGGAGGCGGCACCCATGCGACGGTACTTGCAGCAGCTTGCAGGCTTCTGATTTGCCCTGATGGCGCGGAGGCGCCTGTGGGGCTGGGCCGAGGCACGCTGAGCTGCCATCCCGCGGGCTGGCCTGGGCCTGCGCTGCAGCACCTGTATGGCGCAGTAGCCCGGGGTGACGTCCGGGGGGTACCTCATCGCGCCGAGGCTCGCTGTCTTAGCTAAGCAACGGGAAATGCCTCCGGGTTCCCGAATGTCCACATTAGCCCCGTCGCTCTCGTACATAGTTCGTGACCGGGCCATGGAGACGGCAAGGAAGAGCAGAGTCTGGGGAAGTTTAATTCTTTATTCCAGTCACATGATGGCGTCGCCTGACTGCCTCCAACAATGGCCGCCTTGTCGCGTCGTCGCGTCGGAATCTGGTCAAACCCAATCTTGATTTGCATCTGGCTTAGCGGCGGCATCCACATGTCGGATTTCTACTTCCAGCAGCACCCGCAAGTGTAGCTGTTGCTGTCTGTGAGGAAAAGGACATTTTGATACCAATATCTTAATAGCAATCTCAATTCACTATGAGAAGCTCCAAAACGATATGATGACTTTTATCAGTAACATGAAGAATAAAAAAAAACCACATTCGTCCATCAGGCAATCTCAATGCTCGAGTCCCAGAACTGCGGAATCCCCTAGCGCCTCGACGCCACCTGCGACTCCACGGAACGAAGCTTCCTCAATGCTGTCATGGCACTTCCATATTCGGCCTTCCAGCTCAGAGGCACATCATTAACATTCTTGAGCCTTTGATTCTAACCTTTTGCCATGGCTCACTCTGGGTCCCTTTCTCTGTTCTTTCTTCTCTTTTCTTTCTTCTTTTTTTCGTCTTCATTGTATCTCCCGTACTCAACGTTCCTTTACCCAGTGGCGGTTTGCCAAACGCACTCCTTTCTCAAAACAGCTTCATACAGTCCTTACACTGACACGCCAATTCGACCAAGACACTCCTTGTTAGCACCACCAACTCAGCCAGAGATTCCCACTACACCCGATTTTCTATCATATATTCGAACACGAAAGAAAAAAAAAGAAAACCAAAGAAAAAGAAAAAGAAACTGAAAAAAAAAGAGCAGCAATTTTTAAAAAGGGCCTTGAGCTCTGCGCATCCATCCAAGTCGACACCAAAACGCGGCTTACAAGACAAAAAGGCATCACCCAGTAACTAAGCAAGACAGCTGGAAAGAGAAACTCGGTCCACCATGCCATCCCTCCTCTCCATGTACAACCTCACCGTCATGGTGTTCGTGCTCGCCAGCTCGGCGGCGGCAAGGTCGGACAAGCGCGGGCTCTGCTACGTGCCCAACAACAAGCACCCGGCCGACAACAAGATCTGGACGCAGCCGGGCAGCCAGCTGAGCTGGTACTACAACTACGGGTCGCGGCCGTCGGCCGTCTTCAGCAAGCGGCGGCAGTCGGAGTTCGAGTTCGTGCCGATGATGTGGGGGGTCAGCACCGACCCGGAGGACACGACGTTCCGGCGGCGGGTCGAGGACCTGATGGACGACGGCGGCGTCAACGTCACGCACGTGCTGGGCTTCAACGAGCCCAACGCGCCCGCCAGCGCCGGCGGCAGCGACATCTCGCCCAGGGACGCCGCCCGCGCCTGGGTCGCCAACTTTGAGCCCCTCGCCGACCGCGGCGTCAAGCTCGGCCTGCCCGCCATGACGAGCAGCCCCATCAGCATGCTCTGGCTGCACCAGTTCCTCGACAACTGCTCCATGATCCTGACCAACCAGCACGACACGGAGCGCAACTGCACCTGGCACTTCCTCCCCATCCACTGGTACGACAACTTTGACGGTCTCGTCGCCCACATCGAGGAGCGTCGCGCCGTGTAAGTCACCCCACCCCCGCATATCCACTTCCTCACTAGCCCTTTTTTTTTCTCGAACAAAAAGAAATAAAAAAAAGAGAATTCCTGACTAACTGGTTCAATTGCAGCTGGCCTCATGCCAAGATCTGGATCACCGAGTACGCCTACGCCCACAGAGGCCACGCCCTCACCCGCGCCTTCTTCAACAAGACGCTCCAGTACTTTGACAACAACGACTACATAGCCCGGTACACGTACTACGGTGCCTTTCGGCCCGGAGCCTCCCAGGTCGGCACGTACGCTGCTCTCCTCAACGAGCAGGGCGGGTTGAATAAGATGGGCATGGAGTACCTCAACGTGAACAAGTCCCAGAGAGGCGGCAGCATCAACAGTAGAAACAGCAGCGACGGTGGCAGCGGAGAAAGTCCACGTGCAGCTGTGCAACGGACATGGTTATTTGCTGTTGTTGTTGCCTCTCTGGCCTGGGTTTTGCTCTAGACGAGGGTTTGTTCGGGGAGATTGAACAGACGAGTGACGGCGGTGTATGGTTGAATCTTGGTGGAAGTGTGTATACTACGTCTCCACCATTCGCTCATTTAATAACTATTTCATTTTCTCAAATGCTGGCGGCGCATTCTGCCTGAATTACGTTGCCATGTTTCCTCCAAGTAATTATGATGCATGATCATAAGGAATGAAATACGACGAGTCAAATGACCAAGGATCTTATTCGGGAGGGGAAGGCTGATGAAGGAGTGTACGTACACGAAATGAGCTACAGATTCCAGCTTTGCGTCTCTGAAATAAAATATCCAAGTCTCTCGCTAAATACAGCAACTAAAAGGATTGATTTGTGAACTAGGGAAAACCCCACACGACAAAGGCGCCGCTTTTCAGTGTTGCCGTTGTTTTGTTGCGGCGAGCTTGCGAGGAGGGCCCGCGGCAGCGCCCCCAGAGGGCCGCCGGAGGCAATATCCCGGCCTTCTTTCATTCATTTGCATCACAATAGCATAATATGTATTTGGGCCATCAATTCTTTTTTATCCGCTCGCCGCATAGGCTGAAGCTGCGTGTGGAAATTATAAATTCAATACTATTCATGGGCCAGGCACTCATTCGGGCGGCCATCGGATATCTAAGCCTCGATATTGAGGATAACCAAAAAAAAGACCAAATCAAAATGCGACATTTCATCATAGATCACGTACACCTTGGATCATGACATAAACCCAACCCTCCTCTTCCATCCAATACCTTAATTTTCTCATTACCTCATATCACCTTACTCAACCTTTCACGTGCAGAGTCGCACACGTTTCATGCCTCGGTAGCAGCCAAACCCTGAGGCACAATGACGCCATTGTTCGCGGTGCTTTGCTTTCCAAAAGACTCGCCCGTATCCTTTCGTGAAAATGAGGCCCAGGTCTTGAAGCTGGAGAAGGACATGGTGCGGCCGAGCTTGCGACCTTCTTCGTCTGAGCCACCCTGGCCCCAGGTTCCGCGCTTGATGGGAGCGTCCTCGAGCAGGCGGAAGTGACGCTTGACGAGCTTCCACATTTCGATGCCGGCAACAAAGACAAAGGTGAAACCAACAGACAGCGCCCACTCCCAGGTGATGCCTGTGTGCTTGAAGAACTTGTGGTTGAGGAATGGGATGTAGACAACGGGAAACACAGACAGGCCACCGACAATGACGGACCAGAAAAGGAACCTGTTGGAGTAAATGTCCTTGAAGAAAGGGAAAGTGCTGTCGTCATCGGGGTTGAGGCGGAACATGGATCGGCGCAGGCTCTTGAACTCCCAGGCAGAGATCAGGATCAACCACGTAAGCTCGGCAAATGTGGCGGCACGGGCCTTGAAGACGGGGATGCAAGCCTCAGAGTAGGACTGGTTGCACTCGGATCCGAGGTTGCCGCCGTTGGCACCGTAAACAATGATGCAGAAGGTAGCCATGGTGCAGGCGCCCATGATGCAGCCGTACACAATCATGTCGACGATGATCTGGTTAGTGAAGACACCGCGCTTCTTGTCCTGCGGGGGCTTGCGCATGACATCCTGAGCAGCAGCCTCACGACCAAGTCCGAAGGCAGGGAATGAGGAGGTGGCCATGTTGATCCAGATGATCTGGAGAGGGGAGACAGGGAAGACGGAGAATCCAGAGTCGTCGACAAACCCGAGACCAGCAACCAAGAGAATGACTTCGCCAACGTTGGATGTCAAAAGGTGAAGCACAAACTTTTGGATATTGTCAAACATGCGACGGCCCTCACGGATAGCAGAGACAATCGAGTTGAACTTGTCGTCGGTGAGCACAATCTTGGCAGCAGACTTGGCGACATCAGAACCGGAGCCCATGGCAATACCGACGTCAGCGCGAGACAGCGAAGGGGCATCGTTGACACCATCACCAGTCTAAAATTCAGTCGTTAGCAAATAATTCAACTCAGTTGTCGTGGTGCAAGACATACCATGGCCATGAAAGCACCGCGGCGGCGAAGAGCATCAATCATGCGAGTCTTGGTATCGGGAGCGCAACGGGCGATGACAAGTGGGAGTTCCTCGAGGGCATCAATTTCCTCATCAGTCATCTTGTCAAATTCGGTGGCCTTTTGAACAATAGACTGGGCGACATGGTCGGGCAGAATACCAAGGTTCTTGGGGATGATACCGACTTCCTTGGCGATAGCCTTGGCCGTCTCCGGGTGGTCACCAGTCAGCATGTGGACGCGAATTCCGGCCTGGGAGCATTCGGCAATAGATGGCTTAGTCTCGCGTCGGGGAGGATCGTAGATACCGGCAAGACCAAGCAGAATCAGGCCCTTCTCGACTTCAGCTCGGAGCTTCTCATCTTCATCTGCGGAAGAACCCTGCTTGATGGTGAAGCGGCCATCCCAAGGACGGTACGCAATAGCGAGGACACGCTGTCCTTGGGAAGCAAGAGTGTTCATCTGGTTGAGGACAGTCTCTTTGAGGTCGTCAGTCATAGGCTGCTGACCTTCACCAGTACCAACGTATGAGCAGAGATCCAGGATACGCTCGACGGCACCCTTGGTGAACACCATGCTGTTTTGGGTCTCGATAATGGAACCGCTCGCATCCCTGGGAGCATCGTAGATGACAGACATGCGCTTGATGGAGCTGTCAAAGGGGAATTCAGCAATCTGTTTCCAGCCCTGGCCTTCAAGAGTCTTCTTGCCATAGGTGAAGCGGTGTGCAAAGACCTGAAGCGCAATTTCAGTTGGTTCTCCAGTGGTTTGCCACTTCTCCTCTTCATCATCGAATCGGACGGTGGCCAAGTTGCAGAGAGCAGTCGACAAGAGGAATGCGCGGAGCTCATCCGTCATTTCACAGTCATTCTCGGGTTCGGGAGCCTTGGCGGGCTTGGCGGCGGAGGGGTTGAGCTTCTCGTCGGGAACATCAAATTTGAGAACAGCGGCGGATCGCTCTCGGTCATAATCACGAGGGGCCTCCTCCTTCTCGGGTTCTTGAGGATTCTCCTTAGAGTAGGTAACCCTGCCCTTTGTGGGGTCATTGGGGCTTTGGGATTCTCGGACAGTG
Organism: Calonectria leucothoes; assembly: GCA_002179835.1. Classification (NCBI taxonomy): domain Eukaryota; kingdom Fungi; phylum Ascomycota; class Sordariomycetes; order Hypocreales; family Nectriaceae; genus Calonectria; species Calonectria leucothoes. The sequence continues at coordinate 190,091 of NAJI01000367.1, forward strand.
TAGAGGTGGGAAGATGGGATCCAAGCCTTTCGGACAATCATGGCACCTTCGGTGAGGGTGCCCGTCTTGTCGGAGCAAATATTGGTGACTCCACCAAGAGCCTCAAGGGCAGAGAGATCGCGAACGACAACATTGGCCTTGCGCATGACTGTGACAGCAACGACCATGGTGATGGTCAAAACACTAGGATTGGTCAGTTTGTATTTCTGAAATATGCTTTTTTTCTTGGGAAACTTACGCGACAAGAGACTCGGGGATAATAGCAATACCCAAAGAAGTAGCGTAGATAATGACTTCGTTTCGCATGTCAAAGTGGTTCACAGCGAACACAACAATAGCAAGAATGACGGCGCAGCCAAACAAAACATACGCCAAGGCAGAAAGCTTCCTCTGCAGGGGGGTACCTTCGGTGAGACCCAGGAACTTGCCAATGACATCGTAGGTGCGCTTAGACAGACCAACCACCGGCTGTCGCTTGCCATACTTGCGCCAGTTCATGGAGCGACCAGCCTTGCGCTGCTTCTTAGATGTAGAGGCAGCAATCTTGCCGACCTCGGTAACCATACCAGTCGCAGTGACAATGCCGCGACCACGGCCCTTTCGGACAACGGTGGTGGCATAGGCCATGTTGACACGATCACCAATGCCAATCTCCTGCTCAGAGGTGGCGGCCTTTTCAGTATCGGGGTTCATAATGTTGTTCTCGGTAATCTTTTCGACAGGGATGGATTCGCCGGTAAGCTGGCCTTCTTCGCAAGCCAGGTTCATGGCCTCGAACAATCGGAGATCTGCAGGGACGGTGTCACCCATCTTGAGCAGAACGATGTCACCGGGAACGACTTCTGGGCTGGAAAAAAAAGTCAGACAAGCTATTGATGTAGGGAGTGGGGGAACATACTTGGAGATGACTTGAGTCTTTCCATCGCGAAGGACCATGGCGCTAGGGGACGAAAGAGCTCGGAGTGCGTCCATGCGCTTCTCAGCGCGATACTCTTGCCAGAATCCGATGGTGACATTGAGGCAGATGACGAATGCCAAGACACCGCCTTCAATGTAATCCTTGATACCGAAGCTCAGAGCCATAGCAAAAACAAGCACCTGGTCAATTGGTTAGCAATTGATGTCAATTCGAGTGCGCGATAGCTGGCGATACTCACAATAATCATGGCATTGAGAATCTGCTTGGTCAGGATGCTATACCAAGGGATGGTACCGCCAACGTCAAGCTCATTTTTGGGGTACTTCTGTTGCAACTGTGCAACCTGGGTCGAGGTCAAGCCCTTGTCAATATCGGTGCCAAGGGCTTGGGCCGTCTCCTCGACGGTGAGGAGGAACGGGTGCTTGGGGAACTCCGCCATGGCTGCGGTGTACAGTGTGTACCAAAGCCAAGGAGGGAGTTTTGATCAAGTGTAGAGGGGATTCAGTCGATTTTGTACCCCTTTGTGGTTCAGTGACAGTCCTTCAAGGGTTAATGCAAGTAGGACGGGTAATATGGGATGTCAGGGTAAACACCGGCGCCATTGACGCAAGGTTCTGATGCAATTGAGGCCCGAAAGGACTCGAGCGCGACCACAAAGCACCAAGTAGACAAGGTGCTATGTCAGTGGGGTGAAGGTTTTTGCTTTTCTCGTCACCTCTGTAGATTTGCGATTGACAAGAACCTTTGTAGATTTGGATGCGGGGTTGCACGATATATATACCTTGAAGGTGCGACCCGTTTACCAAACTTGACCGTTGTGACTCCGGAGGACAAGCCCACCCCCCTCCCCCCTCAAGGAACAGACTTTTGTCATGGCGGGAGAGCCTTGGGGATCTCGGGATTCTTGGCACAGCTCCATTCCGAGGGCCACGGCGAGTCAGAAGCGAGAGGTTGAAGGCTCCAACGTCGCTGCTTCCCCACGCGCCCCAACGAGGGGAACCGGGGTTCGAAGTGTGTCTTGGCCGCCGCCATGGTGGCGGTGGTTGGCAGCGCAGTGGTGGAGGAGCAAGGCCGTCGCTCGGGGGATCCCGTGACGTCAAGGAAGGGTCGCCGCTTTGTCGGGCCCGTGGCCGAAGGGGGCAGCAGCAGGACAGCAGCACCAGGTTGCCAGGCCGTGCCGGCTTCGGCTGCGGTGGCGTCACCTTGCAAGGGAGCAGGGTGCTGGGCCGGGTCCGGTGTGTGCGCGAGCGCGTGCGAGTGTCTATGTCGAGGGCCTCGATGTGGCGTGCAAGCCTCGGTGGTGGTGTGCCATGTGGGGTGCGCTCTGGGCGCTTGGCGCTTGGCGCCTTGGGCAAACTAGGTGCGAACCCAAGCAGCTTGTGGATGCAGAGCCGGGGCAAGCGAGCCAAGACCAAGTTGTGAGGTCATTGCCGTATCACGGGAATCGCCTGGGTACGGCGAGCTGATGCTGTGATTATGCAACTCGTCTGAGCTTCCCTGTCGTGCTGCTTTGGTCTCGTCACGGCAGTTGTCCTTGATCATTGGGCAGGATTGGTACCAATACCACCTTGCAAGGACCCCGAGGCCGGCCGTTCATACGATCCTTTGGGATGTGTTATCCCGGCTTGGTTGACGTTGTTGGTGGGTTTCTGGATATGAAGTTTTAATGACGTCCCCATCAGACTTTGGGAATACAGCCGACTATCGCGATAGCCTGTAGTGCGACCCACAACTATCCAGATGGTGCCAGGAAACTACCAAGTCAAACCAACTGGAAACTAGCAGCCGGGTGGGTTGGATTTAGCAAGGCTTTGTTAGACTCTGCGGAAACGTGGTTGATCGTCTCAACAAACCATCTCACCGAGAGTCAAAGCAGATCAAGGTTCGGATGACAGAACCCACAGAGGCGCACCAAGAGCAAGCTGCATATTGCTTGATTCCGGTTCTCAGGTGCCATGGCTAGTTGGATGACTGGATTGAGCATGTCTCTTGGGGCGTTCAGCAGCTAGGGAGCGACCAAGTCTATCCAACTTTTGGCAAACAACAAGGGCAACTTGCACCGTGCCTCTCTAGGACTGGGAGTCGGTCGCTTGGCGCTTGCTTGGCGCGTCTCTTGGCAGGCGCGCGGCCCAATAGCGGCCGGGGTTCGCAACCCCTGCTGCGACCTCTCCCCCCAAAGCGGAATTCCACTTGTCGAGAAAACAAGCAATGACCCCTCGGCATAGAAGAGGGTGGAACCTGCTTTACGGAAGGGAAATACAATGTCACGTTTGCCGCCTGCTGCGCACCTGCACAGAGAAAAACGCCATCCCTTGGCACATTCTTGGCGCGTCTTGGCAACCCCCCAGGTGCGAACTTTTCGCATTCGCACCGCACTCGAACGACTTAGGGTCGCTTGGCGCCCACGGCGACTGGGCCTGCGAAAAGGCTTCTGGCTTGGCGCTACTTGGTAAGCTTATCTCGCCCTAGCAGGGCCCAATCAAGGTGTTTAATGGGATGCTGAACAAAAAGCCCACGGCCCAATCATGGGAAACTGCCGGCCTCTGGTGAGGGGCCATTGCATCCCGGGCGTCTTGGCCGTGTGTCAGGGAGCTCGTGTAAATAAGAAAAGGGAGAAGGGCCAAGAGCGATGGTAATAATTCCCGGGAAATCCATTAGCTAAGACATTGATTTTCCCGAATCTTTTCGCTTGCCGGGCTGCGTACAAGGCTTGGCCATGAGGCGTCGATGGGCAAACCGTCCCGGCGCCGTGCTCCGTACACAACGGACGGGTCCTCTGTAAGCCGCTGCCCGCGTGATGTGCTCCGCCCTCTGTTCGCATGCCTATTCCGTTTGCCGTGCCCTCCACCGCCTCCGCCTCCGTCTTCCACACGCTCGGCCACTCCGTCAACTCTCTCTGCTCTTCCTCCTCCGGACACGACAGGGATGCTCCGCCCTCTCCCCCCCTCCTCCGCTCACCGCGCTCCGCCAACCGTCATGAGTCACGTGCTCCGCCGCGGAATCCAGAGGCCCCACCCCACGCCCCCGCCCCGCTCTTGGCCCTCGCCGGGGTTGGTCTCGGGGGTCCGATGTCTGCCGGCCTGCGTGCCAGTTAGATACGCTCCCACAAGCCATCGCTGACGGTACGAGAGTGGCACAGATACATTTTAGAGTAATCCCTGCAGCTCCTCGTGCCTAAGTGTCCATCCCACGGCCACTGGGACCGCACTTTCGATGCGTCTTCGAGAAAAGTGTTGAGGCTAAACCCCCTCCCCCTTCGCAAATCACACATCACATGCTCTCGCTTTGGTGCCTGCGCGTTCAGCCGTTACCCTTTGAAGCCTCCTACATACGAGATCAACCAGGATCATCGAATAATAAGCTTTTTTTTATCATCTTGTCGATTTGACAAGTCTTATCATGCCTTCTCGCGTTGCATTCATCACCTCCTGCACTTCCCTCCCCCCCACATGAAGCAGAAAAGACTACCCCCTCCTTGTATTCCGTCACATCCTGAGCGTCTAGATATGAAGAATGACCCATAATTCTGCCCTGTGATTGCGTAACTCGGGTTTCTTCGGGCTTCTATCTCGTCTCTTTACAAAACAGCCAGTCAAACACCCTTGTACCGCAATCTAACTACCTGCTGCTACTGCGTGGCTGGTCTTCTTTCCCCGTACCCCGCGTCCCCTCCCCCCCTCAACCCAACCCAATCCCAATACGCGGTGCCTTACGGAGCACCCTGGTTAAATTTAGGCGTCGACTAAGCATCCTGTGCGTCCTCTAGCGGTGTCATTGTTAAATGCCCGTGAAAGCGAGATCGATCCCCCACCGACGGCCTCAATTGGTCACCGGCAATTCTCCCCTAGTGTACGAGGCCAGCCGCATCCCAAGCGTAATTTCGTCATCACTTGTACCCGCGTTTTGCACATTCACCATGTTGGGTCGCGTATGTGCAGATTTAGGGGGGGGGGGGGGGAGATGTTGGTTGATTGGGCTCGCAACCTTGGAATTGATGTTGCAAATGCAACCCCTGTTTAACCGCTGTTGTCTCTTCTGAAGGAAAAAAAACTCTTGCATTTTTTTCTCGCAGCGAATCTACCGTCAGCCAAGTTTTGGTCTCAAGACCGATAAGACACACATCAAGCCATCCCGCAGGATCGGCGCCCAACTCGTCTCACAATATGAGCTCACGAATAGCGACACGCCCATTTCGCACAGATTGTATGTCAGAGATTTCACGTCGCAGCAGAATCCACTCATTTTGTGACCCAATATCACCAGTGCCGCTCTTGTCCAAATGTACCCAGGCATTATAATTCACAGTGGTGCCCGCCCCACTGTAGTGGCTTCGGTAGTGTTCCGGTTGTGCATGGCCAATTTTCTTTTTCGCCTTGTGCCTGCTAGCATGGAGAAATTGAGTGGGAATCGCGGCTTAGCACGAACAGGCTGATGAACGCATCATGACTCTGCATCAGATCATGCTAGATTCTGCCAGGGAATGATTTTCTTGCAATTCTGGCCCCGTCTCCAACGTCCCGACCACTAACCTCTTGCCGTCGTCTTCCCGTCATCAACGGGGGCGGTTAGCCCGGTCTAGCCCAGCGCCAACCAACACGGCGAGCGCAGATCCTAAGAAAATAGCATCCTTGCGCGCACATGGTGACTGATTGGTGGCTCGCATACGGGTGGAGAGGTCTTCTTCCGAGTCGTGTGTAAGACGTAACCTAAAGATGCTTTTCACAAAGCTAATGCAGGCCAAGACAATTGTGGAAGCAACCTCGCCCAGAGACAACTCAGTCCCTGGAGTCTACCGCATGTCGCAGTTGCCCGCTGCTGTTTTCCGATTGCAGCGAAGAGCGAAAAGAAAAAAAAGCAATTATGATACGACATTGCTTAAATCTTTGATAACGGCTTCCAGCCAACCCCCGTAAACTCCCGGAGGCTGAAAAGCAACCACTAATGAGGGATGCTGCATCACTTGGGTATGCAGCCACGAGAACAAGCGTTTCTTGGCTCTTTTCTGTTGTCCAGTATCGAGCTTGGTGCCGACCCATTGAGTGGGTAACACAGAACTAGATCCAGCACTGCGTACAACGCTAGGCTCCTACACCGATTCAGACGCCACAGCATGCAAATTGTTACTAGGCCAATGGCAGGCTTCTTTCAGTTTCACCTGTGACTACAAAGAGTTGCCGAATTTCCGAAGCCGCTTCTTTAATACCCAGGCCCCCTTCTCTCAATCGAGTGTCTCAGCTTCGACCAAGTATCCTACAACGTATAGAAGCCCTGCCGGTTATCTGAAACTCGCTTGCCACGTGGACGGCCTCAACAAGGAGATTTCTTAGTTTCTACAGGGTTGGACTAAGCGAGACGCGGGCGACACGATACTCTCTAAGCTGAGCGGCGGCATGCAGACTGTCAGCTGGTCCTGTGGTAACCACTAGTTGATGTTTGTTCTGCTCACCGTGTTAGTTACCTGCGATATCGGGGATGGAGCTTACAATCTCACAAGGGCTTGTAAACCACAAATCACTTGTATCTCAACAAACTCAAGAAATAAGCATAAATAATTATTAGTACGCTAGAGGCTGCACATACAATAGTGACGACAAGGGTCATCAGACCCAAAATGGCCTGTGGACTCCATAACCCCACACCAACTTCGTATTCGTATACCACCCTATGCCAATGCCGGTAGCAGTATTAATTTCCAATACAAACATTATAAATTTATAGTTGTAGGATAAATATTCTAAAGATCCGTTGGTTTTTATTCATATGGAATAATATCACATAAGTCATATAACAAAAGTACACTGTGGATTGTTCTGAACTGGTAGGTTTTAAACTGAGGCCGGACCTTAGCAACAATGACCATTCAACTCCATCTTGTGGTATCTAAACATCAAACTCCTTCTGTTACCTACCCATAATATGTTGTAAATTGTGCTTAAGAGATTGACTTAACCTATATTGGGCGTCTAAATCGTCGACCTCTGTTGAGTTCTGCCTCAACTCGCCCAGAAGTCATTGTCAGGTCGTCTACTCTGTGCATTGAGCTTTCCTGAAGATGAGCTCTTAAAGCAGCGCGGTCCTTATAGTTTGATGATCTGGGACACAGCCTACAGCAGTAGTCCACGTCTACTGCGAAGGATTCCCAACGTTCTGTCGCTGCTCGCTCGTGTCGTATTCGCACAGCTTCCTGAGCAATCTCATTGATATAACGCTTTACCTCCTCGAGCTCCAGGTAGGCATCAGTTCTCTCCCGGATAAATTGTAGGGTGGATGCGCCCGTGTTTGGAGGCTGCCAATCATCTAGAGAGAGCGTGTGGAGGTCTTGATTGACGTTGAGTCTGAAAGCACGGTTCAGACCGATAGCCGAGCAGTGAGATCGCCACCCGTTGGTTCCATTTTCTCCTTCACAATCGACAACAGTCTCCTTCCAGTGGCGGCCAATCTCAATATACTTCTTAAGCCATTGCTTTCGCCGAACATTGTCAGATGTTGCTGCTCTGCTGAGTGCCACCGTGATGGGGGTTCTACTCCGCTCGTCTCCGGATTTGAGCCCAGTCCCAATGCTGACAAATAGTGACGGAACTGTGTTGTGAAGTTCGTGAATTTCTCTGAGGGCGAGCAATGATGGATTGTTTGCGACCATTCCTCCGTCCAGAAACTTCCTATCCCCGATCTTGATGGACTCAAACCACCGCGGAGCCGCAGTTGTCGCTCGGGCGACCTCCCAAATTTTTGTTGTATGTGCAGCACACGGATTTGGGGGATTCCACCTGTTAGAGTCTCTCGCCTCGGGGTTGTAATTATTGTCGTATGTTCTCCAAACATATTGTCGTGAGACGCCACCTCCTTTGTGAATACTCCACGAAACAGTCATGCTGGATGAGTCCATCATTAGTCATGGCCATGTCCAACTAGGATAAGGGATTTCTCACGTTCGAGTTCGATCTTCTCGATATTTGAACGCTTCATTGTTCGCTTCGTGGGGCAGAGAATCGGTTCGATCTCGTTGCAGGCTTTTGTAGATGGCCATTTGGAATGCTTCGCGGGTTTTACGGCAAGAAAATTTCGCTCTTGGGTACCATAGCATAGATCTCTCGTGGAACCATCTTGGTTTCCCAAAAACTGAATTTCCAAATTCGATATACTGGTCGAGAACATCGTCCACTGTCATGCGAAGTCTTCCGAGCATGATGGCAGATAAACTATCGATTATGGTTAGGTCTGAGTTGAATGGGACTATTGAACAGGTGCTTACCCTCCGGTAGATGTTCCAGCGACGTAGTCGAAGTAATGACAAGGGAGAAATTTGTCGACGCGATCGGCTAGGCCGTCGTCTCTGGTTTGGTGTCCGCTTCCCATCCATGGGTAGGAGCTACTGCTGGCGTGCGTAGGCTGCTCAAGCTCTCGGATTCGTATCATTATCTGCTTTAAGATCAAGAGACTGGAGTAACCACGAATTCCTCCTCCGTCTAAGGGAGCGGGTCAGCCCGTGATCTGAATGATGGATGAAGGTGGTGTCAAGCGGCAGCATACCTAATGATAGGACGACTTTCCGAGACCAGGGTCCTTCCTCGTTAGAGATATCGGCATGTCCACGAAGAGGGGCTGGTATTTGAGCATTTCCGACTACGGATTCTTCGGGGTTGGATTCTGCGACATGGACGCCTTGTGTGTTTGAGGGAGTCGCCATAGTGAACCGAGCGTACCGCGTCACTTCGCAGTCTGGCCAGAGGGACCTCTGGGAGAGTTATTCGGCTGAAACGATAAATATAAATTTGAATAAGGAAAAAATACGCGAAACCGACCCAGTCAGAGAGGGAAGAGTACCGGGCAGGGCAGTTCTTAAGACGGGCGGCTCTGCAGGCGCGTGCACTGCGTAATGGCCACTGTGGCACAGAGGCCCCCAAGAGGCAACCAAACTCCCAACACTTCATCATTTCACACCCCTTCTTCAGTGTTTCCTCTTCTTATTCGTCTATTTTGTGAGATCAGATAGTGGCTAGCGCAGTCATTCGGGAGCATCTGTGAATTTGCCTCTCGGCGCAAAAGCCGGATTAAAACGAGCCCATGCTAATGGCAGCGGTATATTCTTAAAATATTTAATATTTCATTTGAGATTATATTTCCTTTAGGCGGTAGATGAGATGCCTCTGGCATGTATCTAGTAGGGGTCCTGTCCTACTGGAATAAATGCCACCTCCCATCGTGAACCTCTGGCGTTCACTGATCGATTTGTGAGTGGATTTGCCAATTCAGATGCGGACAATTTTCAAACCCTGGACCGAATTCAACTAGATGCCTTGCCAATCACTTGATATACGCGAGTTCAACTGTGTATTGCCTCCCTGCGAGTTATTGAACTATTGAGCCTCTTGCATTTCGGAATGGGGCTGAGGGAACACCAGTCATGTGCTGCATTAGTTGAGTAGCCTACTGCATGCATGTGGCATTTTGCGGCATTTTTTTTCGCCCAGCCCGTCTTCTCTTAGAAAGTGCACAAGAAGCGCGACTCAGCCTGATTACCGTGTGTGCCAGCAGCGACGGGCTTCCACGAGCCCACAACTGGACCATGGCAGTCCCCTCGGTGGAAATACATCAAGAAAAGCGCGAGCAAGTGCACTGCAGCAAATAAAATAGGTCTTTATTCATAATTCATTTTGAAAGTGGATGAACGCAAATCTATCTCAGGAACGAATCCGCCCATCATCTATGGCATATTGACCGTATTGACCAGATCAGTAAAGCAGTAGTGACCGATTTAGGTATTGACCACGTAGAGCTCCGAACGTGCTGCAAGTAACCTGTGGATATTATAGCGAATGCCTAAACTCCTAAAATTGACCGTTGCGATGAGCTCGCCTTCCTCCGCCCCTTCCTTCGCCCCTGGCCGGGATAAACGGATAGAAACGTTGTTTTTCCAGCGTGGAATTTCTACTTTCTCATAGTACTTGTCTGGTGATTATGATTCTGTTAGTATTGCAAGATGAGGGAACCCGAGGTTTGGGAAAGCCAGAAAGCTGCCACCTTTTACCTTGGTCATGTCTAGCGACCGAAGCTCGTCCGATTTCATGTCGAGGACAGCTACATTGTAGGTATGGTAAATCGACCCGCACATTCTCGGAAATAATATAATTGGATATCAAAGTTTCTCGGCCAGTTTGCTTCAAATAGTTTATTTCAATAATTTTGTCGATAAAAAACCGGTCAAGACGGAAAACAAAACCTGTCAAGGAGCGGGGAGCCTGCCTACAAATGGACTCAGTTTCCCTCAGCCCATGGGCCTTTTTCTTTTTTTCCTAATGGGCGGTGGCGCCTTGTGCAATCCAACTGCTTCCCACCCACATGACTTGTCCAAGCTATCATTGGTTGGTATTGTGGTTTGGGCGGACGACACCGCCACCAACACTTGGACCCCATTATGAAAGGACACACGAGGATTTAATGTGGAACAACTCCGTGTCTTGGGGGCTTTATCTCGTGACCTGGCAAGGCATATTTGCTTCAAGGGTGGGATCCAGTCAGCGCCATGTTAAGCCGAGGCCGATCAAATGTGCAGCCGACATCCATGGAAATGGGCTGTGAGCCTGTGGTCAGGCGCACTGTCCCACGGGCTGCATCACATCGCATTTGTTTCTTACTTCTTCAAGAAACAGGCGGGAATGACTGGCCAAGAGCCTAACCACACGTGATTGCCAAGTCATTCGCTGTTGGCAAACGCAAAGTGCTCGTGCCTTTTCTTATCCAAGTTTTCTCACTGTTCAGGCTCGAAGGCATCATCGGGCCGCCGGAGCTACATTTTGGTTGACATCATTGCACGGACACTGAGTGAATGGTATTCTCAGCCCGATGACCAAAGTACGGCACCAATCATCAAGACAATGGAAACCAGCGGCTTGAATATTCCGAGGCGTTTAATGTTATTTTTATTTACTTATTTCAGCATTGACTGATCTTTTTGTAAGCCTCAACTTGACTCATGATGCACAAATCATGCTTGTAGACATAACTCTTGCTTCCTAGCCAAGATAGAACGTTCCCGGGCTCCCAGAACAACACAATTGCCTTGTATTTTTTGCCCTCTTTCAATTTAAACAGGAAGCTAGGCATTGCTACTTCAATTTCCCCCCCTGTGAATTCACCGCAATGCGGAATTATGTACCAAACCGCCACGCTTGCTCAACCTATTTCTTGATGTTTGCATTCCCAGAGCAACCTAGTTATTCCGTAATATATCACGAAGGGGATTCATATCCGATTATGATGAATCCTTTGGATAACCAAATTCGAGTCAAAATAGGAGATAGGGGCCTTGGGGTATAGTACTCTTTTATGCAGTCATGAATAGCTCAGCCCAGAAATCCTCGTCACTCGACGACGAATCTCCAAATAAATCAACCGCTTTACTTTCACCCGGCCCCCTAGTAGGCCCAGAAATTATTGCGTACAACAGAATTAAAGCCATCAGAATACAACTGGCAAATTCGGAATGTGGGGTGCATCGGGGCGATTTCCACTCTGGGTCACCACCCTGACCCAGCGTCGCATTGGAGAAGCCACCACCATCTCCCCGCACATTATTGGTGTCGACACAACTAGGACTCCAAAAATGCATCTAGTTGGTGTGTGAAAGGGACGTATCAGCATCATGTGAGTCTGCGTGACAATGGCGTTGCATTCTAACTGCCGGTTATCCATCCCGGTCACATCCATCACTGAAGCGAACTGCTCTGATTGGGAACTTCCCCTCATTTTATATCAATGGATGATGGAATAGCTTGACAGTCGCAACCGCTTTCGGACACCAACCCGGTTCTATCCTTTTACCTTTTGCTGTCAATAATTCTTGGCAATGCTTGGCATCACTACTTTCTTCTTGAAGTCGATGGCAGCCTGGCTGGACACAAAATCCGTCGGTATTGTCCAATGGATTGTTGCCCTCTTTTGACGGACGCAACCAAGTCTTTTTTCGGATAAAAGGAAGCCAATTAAACTTTCAAAGTGGCCCTACCAGGGAGAAATGTACCCAATGCAACATGTTACAGAGTCCCCTGTCTCTGACCAGGGAGGTTGAAGGTGGGGGACCAGCCTTTTGCCACGACTTCTTCCAGAAGACAGGTTGTGGCATAAATATATGGAAGGCCCGTCATTTACATAATTTGACTTTCCTGAAACACGTTGTGGCGTAAAGAAATGCTGCAATTCTCATACGCACCAACGACAACTCATGATTCACAATGGACGAAAACCTCGACGAAACCGCTATCCACGAGATTGAGGAGGAGCTTCACACCAAGATCTACCCGGGGACTGAGATTATGCGAGATGTAGGAACTCACCATTTTGTCAAAGCCGGCGACGCGGTTGGCGAAGCCCGAGTTCTTGTCCCGCAGCCCTCCAATGACCCCCACGATCCGCTCAACTGGAACAGCACGTGGAAGGCGATTACCATTTTCTGCAGTGGGCTTTTATCGTTTAGCTTGAACTTGGGGCCTCTAGCCAACGCGCCATTGTTTGGTGCGCAGCTAAACCAGTCTTGTTGATGCTTGCTAACTCAAATACAGAGGCTTACATACATGAATGGGGCTGTTCTCTTGCGGAGGCGATCCAATTTACCGGTGCGACCGATGGACATGGGGAATTATCCTTTCGCTGCTAACTCGGGAATAGGCATTGCAATTCTCGTCCTTGGGTTTAGTAACTTTATTTGGGTGCCCATGTTCACATGCTTCGGTCGCAGACCTGTCATGATCTTGAGCACTCTTATATGCGCAATCTCGTCAATCTGGAGGGCCGTGGCAACAAGCTATGGGTCCTTTATGGGAGCTTCAGTGTGAGAAACACCATTCAGTACTTTTAAAAAGCAACCGTTAACATTCTCAGGCTGAACGGCATCGGTGCAGGGCCGTGCGAAACGGTCATGCCCCAAATCATTGCCGACATGATATTCCTCCACGATCGGGGTAAATATCAGACGCTCTATTTCACGGCCTACTTTAGCTCCTTGATGGTGAGTAACTCTAAGCATTCACCTTCAACCATGCTCACAAGTCCAATAGATTGGCCCAATCATTGCCGGCTCCATGGCTGAGCACCATGGCTGGAGAAGTTTCTGGTGGTTCAACACGGCGCTGCTGTTCTTCACCTTTGCGGTAAACACTTTGCTCTTCCCAGAAACCAGGTACAAGAGGGAAATGCCCTCTGCGCCTCAGCCTCAGCCCGATGACTTTGAAGTCGGCAAGGAAACGGACAAGGTGCACAGCAACGAGGGCACTGCGAGCGTGCACGAGGTGGAAGCTGAAAGGGCGGCGGCGCCAGCGGCCTTCGACTTGACGGGCGAGCACGCGTGGCTCTCCCGGGGAAAGCCCTCGAAGAAGCAGTTTGCCCCTTGGGGTGCGTACCAGGGCAATATATTCCGCGAGCTCTGGCTTCCGTGGTACCTCCACCTGTACCCCATTGTCGAATTCTCCTCGTTTGTGGTGTCCTTTACGGCGTGCGGCTTTCTTCTCGCAAACCTCACGCAGCAGCAGGCCCTCTCGCCGCCACCCTTCAACTTTGCGCCCCAGTCCGTCGGCTTCACCAACTTTGCCATTCTCGTCGGCGGTCTGATTGGGCTGCTCACTTCGGGACCGTTGTCCGACTGGGTGGCCGATTATCTGACCAAAAGAAATAATGGGGTTCGCGAGCCTGAAATGAGACTCATCACGATGGTGCCATATGTCTTCATCATGATTCTTGGTGCTGTAGTAGTTGCCGTGGGCTACGACCACCACTGGCCGTGGGAAGCAATTGTTGTCATTGGGTATACCTGTTTGGGCATGCAAGTCACCAGTCTGCCCAGCATTGCTTCGACATACGCCATAGACAGCTACAAGCCCATAACGGGCTCCATGTTTGTTACCATTACCATGTAAGTCAGACCGATAATTTGTCAAGCAGGACGAAAGATTAACATGCAGCAGCAATAAGAATGTCTGGGGATATGGGTTCAGCAAGTACATCACTCCATGGGCGGAAAGGAGTGGATTCATCCCCCCGATCCTGACCACGATGGCGCTCATTGTATTCTTCTGTTGTTTCGGTATTCTATTTTGGTACCACGGAAAGTATTTCCGTGGCTTGACAAAGAATTCGTTCGTGCACAGGCTGTAAATTAGCCAAGTTGTTCACTACAATGCAGGTCTAGCAAAGCGTTGATGGAGTCAACCTCGTGATGGATTGCAACGTCTGTTCATCTAGCCCACTTTGGTGAAACATTTGCTCGCCTCAACATTTATGTCGAGGCTAGCAAGCTACTACCAAGCTAAAGTCATATGACAAATCGGTCTGCCAATACCACATGATAATGTTTCCGCTAAACAGGCATGCTAAACGTATGATTATGAAAATAAAATAAAACATCTGATATTTATGTTGCAACCTAAATAAGCCCCATTTTCCATGCCATGTATTAGGATAGCCCAGCACCAGTGAATCAGTTTGGAAGCTTCAGTTCTCAGCGTCCATGATCGTATCCATCTGAGAGAAAAAGTCACGAATAATTCTCATTACCTCATCAATATTAGGCAAGCTATCGTTTCTTATCTACTAACGCTGCATGTACATCCAAACGCGACCAGCTCAATGACGCAAGGGGAAAAGACGGTGCATCATAACAAAACAAACGCAGTCCGCGGCACGCCGGCCGGACACGCCGATGGTGCCACGTTTTCTCAACCGGCCGCCCGCGGAATGATGTGTAATGTGCAATGATGAATCATGGCATCATCATTGGATTAAAAGAACTCTTCGAATCTGACATGAGGAAAGAGCATCGCTGCATGTTTCTCACCGTAAGCTCTTCCAGCTCAGCTCAGCTCAGCTCATCCATACGACCCGCACCAAGAAGAACCCAGCTCAGGACAAAAGACCCTGCCCCAACCACTCTGCAGAGCCCTCCCCCCATCACACGTACGGTGAGAGCGGACATAGATGCCATCCACTGTAGGTCTCGTGAGGACTTGACATTTAGGCACCAGGATTCTTCAACCAGTGTCATCTAAAACACGAGTGGCGCAGTTGGGTTTCGTGCCGCCGTCAATGTGAAACAAACATGAGCGTGAAGCCCGCTAAGCCCATGACGGCCTTCCTTCTTCCATGATGCTGGGTCCTTTGTTTGACATCGTGAGCCTTGTACCATGTGCGGTCTCTATCGTGGATGGATGAACTAGACATGGCCCCCGCGTCCGTGGCACTGGGTCTGGGTCTGGAACGCAAGGCGCCGTATGCATTCCCCAATGCCGTCACATTCAAGACAAGTTTATTTCAAAGCAGTTGATTGAGAAATTATTATTACCGCCTATTGTGTTGTCCGCCGAACCCTTCATTCCATCCCTAGCGTGTATGCAGCCAGCCCCGTCCGTTCCAGACTCCGTTCCCACCCAACCCCCCGTCTTGCTTTCCTTGAAGTCATGGAAGAAGACATTGGAAAATAGCCATAAGAATGCACTTGAAGGGTATAATGCCTATTGATAAAAACAAACGATGAAACAAAAAGAAAATCATAAAAATGAGAAACAAGGCCCGCATACAATTCCTTAGAGGCATAACACTTGCATGCCGCGTTCTGATAAGCCCCCCGTTCGACGTCCATTCATACCCGTCCATATCCTAGCCGCCGCTTTACCCACCCATCCCATCTATCTCATTGTTAATCCGTACCAAGTAAACCATCTATGATTTAGCCCTAATAGGCAGACCCAGCCGACAATAGTGGAGAAGACAAAAAGAAAAGGGAATGTTCAAGACAAGACGAAATCTATGATAGCAAGATCAAACGTCTCCCGAAAGCAGGAATAAAAAAAAAAGAAGAGGACAAAAAAGAACTCGCAGATAACACACCCTCTACAATACCGGTAGAGGAATGGCACCAGAATGACGGTTAGGAGACTTGCGTCCCCCGGGTGAGCAATGTAACGTGCCCGGCAGCTCCGCGTGGAGGCCGTCGGCGAAGGCAGGCCAGGGCGCCGCCGCCTCAGCGCGGATCTACCCGCCACTGCCAGGTTAGGGGCGTTTCCACATTTGTCTCTCGTCGCCGGGTGGGGAGCTGATCGCCGACAAGGTTCGCAAGCACTGAGCGGTAGTGTCAGGAGAGCGGGAGAAAGTGGAACTACCGAGACCTCATGACAGCCCCCCGAGGAAGCTAGAAGGGCGAGGTGGTGCCAAGATAGGATGAGATTGGCAGATCGTGCTCAATATGAGACAGGGAGAGAGAGGGAGAGAGTGGGAATCCTTGAATTATGCTCGCCGACGGGCGCGTATCTCACACACCTTCTCGCTGAGGGGCGGCTAACACCGCCACGGACGCACACCAGATGGCGCAATCATTCAGCAAGATGGGTGTGGCTCACGGCGCGATTGCGAGGCCAGAGGGGGTGGCAGCGACGTTGGAGGTGCACCGGCCCGGTCGCTGATTGGCGTGCGCCACAGCACCTGACCGGCCCCCGCGACCCTCCAACAAGCGTTCACGAGGCTGCCCAATGCGGACACTCAGATAGGTGACTCAACAGCCCCGCGGCCAAAACACGAGGAAGAGAGCAGCCTATGAGTGGTCATCCGCCGGGCATGCCTGGTCGTCGCGGCACGCCTCATGCCCTAGGTCCGCTCTCGCTGTACGCCCCCGTGTTGTAAACAGGCTGCCCAGCCTGCGCCGCCAAGCTGGGGTAGCTCTCTGGGTACGTCGAGGGTGCCGTGTCCCATCGCGGAGGGGTTGCGGTAGTCTGATGATGGCTGAGCGGAGTGTGCAGACCGGACGAGCCGTATCCCCCAGTGGTTGCCGTCCTCGTATCGTAGGTGCTGACGGCGGGGAGTGGCGTGGTGGTGATTCGCAGAGGGGGCTGCGATTGCGACGGGCTGGGGTTTCTAAGGCTGGGACTGAGCGTGCGCGATGCAGCCGTCGAGTAGCCAGGAGCGGCTGCTGTGTATGGCGTCCAGCTGGGCTGAGATCCAGAGAGAGATCGGGGAGACGGGATGGTTTCGTGATGCGAGGGGAGGGCGTACTGCGTGTGAGGATCGGACGGACCGGAGCTGATGGCCTGGCCAGGAGGCGTAGGGAGAGGAGCGTAGGGGCCGCTCCCCGGGGTAATCATGTTGGCGGGTGGCAAGGTGCTGCTGGGGCTGGCGCTGTACTTGCCGATAATCTTCTTCAGGGCGGGCTCGAGGATCTTCCAGGGGAACACCTTGACGTCCTTCTCGATGTTGCGGGGCTTGGGGTTGGGGAAGGCCATGATGATCTTGAAAAACTCCTCGCTTTCGGGCTTGGCCTTGGAGACGGTCATGGGGTGGAATCCCTCCAGGTTGCGGCGGATTCTGTTCTTCTCCTCGACGCTGAATCGGTTGGGCGCGGCAACAAGCTGCTCCAGGAGGTGGATGGTGTCGACAGAAGTAACATAGCACTCGCTCCTCTCGGCCCACCAGATGCAGGAGATGCAGATGCTGTTGGGGGGTCGCTCGTTGACAGAAACGGGCTGGAAGCTGGCTGTGAGTGTCGATCCGCGCTGCGTCTTCTGGAAGCGGACAATGCGTCGACGGTTCTCCCACTCCTCCTGCGACCAGTTCTCCGCCATCGAATCGAGCTTGCCCTGGATCTTGAGCACAGCCTTGTTGGAGTAGAGGGCCACGGGGTGGTAGTTGCCACCGGTGTTGTTGTTGATGGTGCTAGTGCGGATGAGCTGCGGAGTCCCGTTGGACGAGGAGGGCATCGGGAGTGGCGTCAAGTTTGGTCGCCCCGGCATGGATCCGTCCAAGGCCGCGGGACTCCTCCCAGTGCTCCCCAGCGTGCTGGGATATCCGCTCCATCCGGCCGCCGGCCTCCTGTAGTGAGGATCCGCGAAACTGGTGCTTCTGTACGTGCTAATCATTTCGTTATTTCCCTGGAAAGCATTTGTATATTGGCCCTGCGGCTGGGCTGGGTACTCGTAAGTATTTGTAGGAGCCTCCGATGACAGTTGAGGCTCGATTTTAGGTGAGCCACTCGGCTGATCAACCGCAGGGGCAGGTGCCCCGTCCTCCTGCTTGGGTATTTTAACGGTCCTCGTGATGTCATCCCCAGACCCTTCGAGGTACTGGAAATTTCCAACCATGGTCCGCGACATTTCCTCCCCAGAGGGGACCTCGAGGAGAAGTGACATGGGCACGTTGCTCCCGGAGCAGCCCGTGACCCCGAACTGAGGCGCATCTGCGCTGCATGTGTAGGTATAACCAGAGCTATCGTGCATGTCTCTGGTCACCTCCGCCGGGCACTTCTCAGACCCGAATAATAGAAAGAAAAACGGCATGTGCGAGGACAGCGCGAACAGGTCATACTGCGACGATATCTTGACGAACACCTTGGTGGGGAAGACGCCTGACGTGGGCTGGAATGACAGAACAGTCGGCCCCGTGGGCATGTATTGGGCGACCGCGGCATTGTTGGAGGCAAACGACTGCTGGTTCAGCTGCGCAAACTTCTCGGTCTGCTGCGCAGGAAACGACTGAGCAGGATACTGCTCGTAGCCGGCATCTTGGTACCTTGTTGAGTCGTAGGCGCCTGTGGCTTCGTCTTTGGTCAGCTGCTGTTGGTCCTTCTCGCTCTTCACGCCGCCCAAGTCACCGTCATCACCGCAGGCAGGCCACGATGATTGCGCGCTCGCTTCGCTCATAGCTGGCTCTCCAGAATCGCACTCACCAGGCATGGAGGACAACTGGGCCTTGCTGTAGGCGGCCATTTCTAAAAACCTAGGAGGGGAGTCCCCCTTTGGGTCTCCCCCGTTAGCTGCTCGAGCTTCTTCGTAACGAAGCGTGAGCGTCTCGGGCGACTCGAGTCTGTCGTCCACACCGACAATGATTGGCTTTTGGGGATGGTAGTCGGGCTATGAGGTTCAATGGTGTCAGTCTTGGGTATGTCTCGAAACAAGCGTGTCGAGGGGAAAGGTCCGCAGGAGGGTAATGGAGAAGGCAAAATGGACGAGACCAAGCACCAATTCTCTGCTTTGTTCGCACAGGCGACAGAGATGGAGAAAGAAGGACGCTTGGCTTTGTCACGGGAGTGCTGGAACAAGGTCTGGGTTGACGACTCACCTCGAACAGCTTGTAGGGAGGACACTGGAACTTGACAGCAGACATTCAAGCTGTCGTGAAGGGGGAGATGATGGGAAAAGTGTGTTGTTTTGAGGGAGGGAAAGTCGAGAATGCAAACCACTTGTCTTGGACAGAAGTGGTCGTGGTCGCACTTAAAACCAGGTCTCGACGAGGTCTTATTCGGCTGAGATCAGGCGGCCACGGAGAGAGAGGATCACTCTGTTTAAACCTTCGTCTCTCGGAGATTTGATCTTGCCAGGCGCATGCACTAATGTACAGGCGGATACCTTTGATATGCTAGCTGGCTGGTGTATGTCAGTCTCTCTCCCTTAAAATTGCTTCTGCGCCTTTGGAGGTGGCGTTGTGAAACAGCCGAGTGAACAGCGGGTTTCTCACTGGTGTGATGGGAGGTGCTGAGAGGGGCGCGCGGTGGTTCCGATCCAGAGCAGAGACACTCACATTCCAAGAAGGGAGAGATGGGTTGCCCTTTAGAGTCCTGCTTGCTTTTCGCCGGGAGGATATGCTTCTTAAACTGGGGTGGCGGTCACGTTGACGCGGAGCTTGGTGTTCAGAGATACCGGAGCATTTGCGGCCTCATTGGTCGAGTGTGTTGGGAAATCAAAGACAATGTTGCCTGGGCGGTCAAGTCCCAGCAATGAGAGAGAGAAGAAAAAAAACACCCCCAATGGAGACTTGCAGGATTGTGTGCTGAAGAAAACGGTGCAATGCAACCTGCCCCAAGGGAATCTGGGAATCTGGGAATCCGATTAGCCTCGCCACAAAAAGGCAGCAAAAGCGATTTCCGCCCTCCCCCAGCCCGACGCCGGATCACAGAGCAAGCAGGTCAACCAGCCCCTCTGAAACCCTTCACGCGGAGAACCGTGCCCAAACTCGATGATCGGAGCTACTCGTCGGGGAAAAAAAACGTACTAGACTTGACAGGTTCAGTGGGAGACTTCGATCACCGTAAACGAGATGAAGCTAGGCGTTGTCAAGGAAATTTTGCCAACGGGCCATGCAGGCAAATTTTGCTGGCACCACAAATCTGTTGGCAGGAAATGATGGTCAGTCTTGTTTTTTTGTTCGGGTCAAAGTAAAAACGACGAAATGACGTTGCGTCGGACGCAGGTAGGAGCTCAAAGGGGACGGGCTGAGCTGAGTTGGCGCTCTGGGGGGTGGGAGACAAACAAGAGACAGAGCGGAGGTTGAACGGATGAAGTGTTTGGAGCGGGTAGTGGAGGCCGGCCAGGCTGGTGAGATTTGTGAAAGTCAGAGTCTCGCCCGGGAAGTTGATGGGTGTGTCGGGCCAGATGAGGGTTGAGAAACATGAGGGGGCATTTCTTTTTGAGGTTGGGCCGGCGGCGTATGCACAAACGTCTGCCCTGCGTCCGCAAGAGGCGAGATAGTCGTGATTCAGATGGAGAAGCGGGGAGGCAAGGACAAGACGGCCAAAACACACCAGTGGACAGGTCGTGTGGAGCCGGTTTGTGGAATCCCAGCCGTCCCTCGGAAGGTGAGTGCGATGGCGAGCGTGCAAGGGAAAACAATGTCAAGGGAAAAGGGACATGTTTAGTTGCTTTTGGGCCTTGATGCTGTCAAGCTTTGTATGATCCTTGTCCGCTGAGCCCACCCCCACTGGCCAGGCCTTTCCCGATAGACTAGCAGGAGCCCCCCCGTCCCCGGCAATGATGGCATCGGCCATTAACCATGGGGCAGAGTCCTCATCCTCGCTCTGGCCAAGGCCCCGTAGCATCTAGGGAGGGGGCAAGGTGCCAAAGGGGAGGGGGGGGACTAGGGCTGGGCCAAAGCGACACACCTCGGCCGTTGAGATGCCAGATTTTGATGTGTCTCAAAGGCAGATGCAAGGGTGACGGCAGAACGTAGGGGGGGCGGGGGTATGCGGAACCTCAAGACTCGGGAATGGTGGATAGGGATGGCAACTTGACGGGACGAGGTAGCAAACGGGAATCTCTCGGCTCGGGAGAGAGACAGGCTCAAGTTGCTTCTCGCAGACCAGTCCGCATCCCATCCCACCAGAGGAGTGTTCGGATCACTGCAATCACAGCACACTGTGTGTGGTGGAAGTGGTGGAAGCGGTTGAGGGATGCATAGGCCCTTGGCCCACCCCTCCTCCGCTTGACAACTACACATCTGTCCGAGAACATGTGCAATAGCGGACATAGTAGCCAACTAGCAGCACGAAGCGAAAAAAGGGGTGTGCAGGGACGAGCTAGTATGGGGCAGCCAGTGCCCACCCAGTGCAGCCCAACCAGACAACAGCAAAAAGAAAGGAAAGGTAGAGGGGAGGGAGAAAAGAAACGACGAAAAACAAGAACGGTTTGTTAACGTGCCTGGGAATGGAGCGTATGCGTAATGAGTGTGCATCTAAGTCGATCGGATAATGGAGGGGCGTGGCTATATTGCATCAGCGCTGATTGGAGACCTGCAAAGACGGGGATATGTGGTGGTGTGCAGGGGTGCCGGTAGTGGGCATGGCGCGCGGCGTAGGTGGGATCAGCTGGAGGGCCCGCCGTCAGGCCAGGACAAGCCCTTCGCAAGCCCAGAGCGTCGAGGCGCTGAGCAAAGGACCGGCCAAACGCCCAGTGGGACCTAGGGTACTAGGACGGCCGAGGAGGGTCGAAGAGGGTCGCCGGGGCCTGTCAAGCCAGTAACCAGCGCGCGGTTCCAACCGTGCTGCCCCCCGTCCCGTCTTCCGCCCTCCCGTGTTCAGCACTAACATCCGTTCGGGCGCTCTCACAACTCTTCTGTCTGTCCTGTCCTGTCACGGCGTGTCGTCTGCCGTCCACTCATAACACCAGCTTTGAATGTCCCAGCCGAAAGGGGGAGGCTGGACCAGCTCCGAGGCGGAACCGCTTAAGTTGCCTGCCAGTGCAAGGGAAGCCGTAGAGGGCATTAAAAAAAGAATAGCACATACCGTAAACGCAGAGCCAGTTCGCTAGGCTTGACTGCCACCAGCAAGAGCAATGTCACTGTCACCGTCGGGCGAAATTGCGATGGAGTTGTTCCCAGCTGACAGATCTGCTAGCCAAGCACTCAGCGTCAAAGTTCCGACGATCGCTGCAATGGCACAACGGGCTCAATCACCAGACCACCTCAAACTTACAGTCTCAACTACACCCGTGTCGCAGCGCGTCCAACTTTGTTGACCACCGCCTGCACAGATACACCACCACCACCACCACCACCGTGGATGAGCAAACGAACTGGGTGTGGGTAGTCGGACCCTTTGGGTGGACGTCAGCTTCACCAGGATGGTCTGCGCCCCCGAACAGCCAAGGTTTCGCGGCAGGGATCACACCTAAAAGGGGAATCTCGGTCGCTCAGTAGCCAGAGCAAGGGCTGGGAATGGACGATCGATGATCGCCTCACCAGGGACTCTGAGTCAAATCTGTCAAATCCATTCCAGTCAGCCACTTATTGCTTTTCTCAATCCCATCTGCACGCAACTTCTCGGTCAATCTTGGCCCGGGTCTGAGACCCGTTCTCCCGTGTTGCAACAGGAAACATTGCATCGGTTCCTCTACCCTCCCCTCCATCGGCCAGCAGCGCTGCAATGCCCGTGCAAGCCGCCTGCAACCCACTCGCTCCCACCTGAGAAGGTTTGCGGCATGCACACTCGCAAAAGAAAGGCGACCGAAGCAAAAGGAACGGGACAGCTAATGAGAGACGGATCACCGGCCGGTGCGGCGATGGCGTCACTGCACCAGAGGTAGCTACAGCCTTGGCCCGGCGCGGCTATCCGCTCTGTGTGGATGGATGGGGGATAGAGCTACCAGAGCCGCCGCTGCTCAGGTCCGCCCGCGACAAGCCTCAGTCTCGGCGACTTTGACTAGCAGCGCGAAAAAATTTCCAGTCTGGCCGATCCCGCGTCCACAGCTGTTGGTGGGCCTATTCCGGCGCATCTGTTCGGAGGTGCTGCACAGTCGACACCTCTCTCCACCCAACAAGCTTGGGAAATAGGGGAGGGAAATGATGAGAGGCGCAACGAGGGCTGAGGGGCAACAGTGCAAGAGGCTTTTGGGGGGGTTGAGTGGTGCTGCAGCGTGGGAAGGAGTGCTGAGTTTGTCAAAGTGGGGCGCATCCAAAAAGGGCCCAAAATGGGAGTCCCAATCGTGGAGAGGCAATGGCGGAGAGAAAGCGAACCGAAATGACAAAGCAGATTGAATCCGTACTCACCCGCTCGTATCAACACCAACAAAAATCTATCGTAGTCTTCTTGAGTCGATTTAGCTTCAAGGCCTGTGATGTCTTGCCTTGTTGGGACTTGATATCGGGGTAGTGGCGCTCGTCCCTTGGGCTACTTACAGCTGTCAGTGATCTAACACGTGAGCCCGTTCCATGTCTCACCACTTACAGTCTCTCGGGTCTCGCTTGTACTTAAAGTCCCCCTAGCTTTGGTACCAGTATCCGCTTTTCGCACTGACAGAGGAGAATCGCAAATCGTGAGCTCCGTGAGGGTATCTGGGCGCAAGATGGTGCTTTGGGGAACAGTGCTGGTCGTGCTCGTGATGGCGTCACAAATCCTCAAATAAGGCTGCCCGTGAAGAAGAAAAGCACGAGTCCCCAATTGATCGTGGGGAATGCTAGCTATCTTATAAAGATGCCCGCCATCGGCAAGTTCTGGTGAGCTGTGGCCCTGCCAGGACCCTTTCTCTTTTTGATCATCTGTTCCTTGATTGGCTTGTGGTTCTATTTTTTTATTTTTTATTTTTTGCCGACGAGGCGCGCCGCCAGGGTGTCGACAGGTTGGTTCGTAGAAACAAAGTACCCGCCCGGCCAGCAGCCAGCGCTGTGGGAGATCGTGGTGACCTCTTGCAACCCTGGTTACCTGGGCCCCTGGCGCCTCGATTGAGCAAGCGACGCGGCTCGATCTGGGGGTTGTGTGGCCTCTCGAGCTTCGTGGAAGTGTCCCGTTCACCTAGCCAAATTACCTCTGTTGCCAGGGTGCGTGTGGGATGCGACTATGCCATACGGTTAAACAAAGCCTCTACGACCACGCCACCTCGGCTCCTGAGGGAAATCCAAACTCTGGACGTTCGGGGAGGTCATCGTATCGCATCTATCGCCTGATTTGCATGCTGCTCAGGGTTCCCTCAGCGGTTGATCCCCTGGGCCAGGGTTTGGCTTGAGCGGGGAGCAGAAACATTTCAGAGGCTTGAGGGGGGGCGGGTGTACGATCTGCACAGGGAACCGGGGTCGCTGATGGCAGGGCTGCCCCCGTCCCGGCTTGGGAGGATCGCCAATGCGTGCAGGGCTGGAGCTACACTTCTAGCTCGGCTAGGGTAACCAGTAGGCGGGAAATAGGACGGTACTGCAGCCCGACTATTAGGTTCGCGATTGATGGCGCGCGCGGGCCGCACTTATGGGGACGCCGCTACTGGCTAGTTGACCTGTCCAGCTTGTCTGGCTCCGTGAGCCGGTCGGCAATTGACCTAACGCCTGGGAACTGTAGGACGGGCATTGTATGTCGGGGAGTATTCCCATGGCCATAGCCATATCTGCCTCCAATTCCCGTATCGCCGCATCCCTTCGTGGTGGCCCCAACGCGGCCTGCAACCTTGATTGGGCTGCATCGAGATGCGGCCTTCTCACCCACCGGGCCCCAGTGCAACAGCAACATCGGGACGAGGGTTTGCTTGCTTTTAGCATGCTCTGAAAAACGGGGGGCTTGCTTCCGAGCGTCCTCTCTTGCTGCGGCTCGCTGCGTGTTTGCATCAGCAACGACAAACTCTGTTGTAGAATAGCTGCAAGCTGCCGCCAGGGCAAGATGACGAATTGTGAAAGCGGTGCAACCCTAGTTCGCGCTTCATCATACCCAGACGCTCATCCTTGTAAATCACACAGTACGGAACCGGGCCCGTCTGCTCGCTCGCAATGCCTTGGTGAAGAGGCTTGCCACCAATACGTTCCGCCCATCAAGATGCGAAAATGACATCTTTGCCTCTGCTCGCCTAAGTCGGAATCCACCATCTCTTGTGGTCCAGCTCGTGCTCCAGATCCAGGCTCACCTCAGTCCTGTACGTCTCCCAAGCCAAGTCCCGCTTACCCGCGGGGCTGCCTGAGAAACCGCACACGACCCGCGACCCGTTTCCAATAATCTCGCTTGAGAGATGTTGCACTGCAGTGTCTGCTACACGCCTTTTTTTTTGTTCATTGTAACCCTCACTGCAGCGGTCCGTTGACCGAGTCGCACGCAGAATTTTGAGCATGGAAAATGCCACCCCAGAGAGTCGAAGCTCGGTCACCCCAGTTTGTCTTTGAACCCATTGTCAAGTTGCAGACCCGATAGAACGGTGACGGTTCGCAAAACAAAACAAAAATTACTGGAACATTTTAGGGGTTCTACTCCCGGGAACAGCTGGTTGCAGAAGCGTACAACACGTGTCTGTCTGAACCATTGACGAAAATAACACCTGGGACTGCCAAGCTATGCGGAAGTCGTAGATAGTCTAGTTGATAGCCAGCAATGGTGTGGAGAATGCAACATGCCCCAGGGCGATGTCGGTTGGGAGCGCAATGGCCGGTTGGCCTTGTTTCGATTGCCTGTTTCAACACCCCGCCTGGCGCGAAGTCTTGCATTGCCAATCTACCCCACGACACGACACGTGAGTGTTCAAACCCTTTGGTCTGCGGCTTTGGGTGCGTGCCACACGCCAATCGTCCACTGTTACCCGTTTCTTGATTCACTCCAACATGACAGGCATTCGCGGCTGCAAAAATGGAACCGGTCGTGGCAACTGAGAAGCGACGTGCTCGTCCTCATTCCTTGAATGACCACCACGCGCAGAGTGGCTTTTTTTGGGTACTGAAACGAGACACCACAAGCCACGAGGTATGGTATCGCAGGGCAGTTGTGCAAGCTTTGCAGCCACTGTCGCGGCCTCTCGGATCAGGCCGAAGTTTCTGAACACCTGCGCCCTCTGGGCAATTCCATCAGCGTCCATTTGTGCGATGAAACACGGTCGATCGGCTTGTCAAAGAATCATGTCGAAAGCGCATCCTCCCGCCAGGACAGCATTCCCCATCAGCTTGTTGCAGCCCTTTTCCCATCTCAGGGCGGACGAGCGTCACCACCCCCCAGTTGATTGGTGGCTAGCAAGGAACTGTTCTGCACTGTACCCATCACCGTCAGCTGGTGGCTTCGCACAAAGCAATCCATCGCTCCTTTCCCAGGCCAGCCGTCGCCACTCAGCAAGTAGTCCGTGGTGCGGGTAGGACAAGCGAGCAACGACTGGCCATGACGAGGCTACTGACTCTTGAGATCATGCACGTCAAGTGGCACGCACCTTGCGCATCGCAGATCTGGCGCCTCACCCAACCAAATCCTGGCTCATGTCTCTCCTCCCCTATCCTTCCCCGAAAAGAAAAAAAAAACTCAGCTCGAGCGCTGTTGCGGTGACACCCGGCCGTGCGTGAGGTCGTTGGAAGTCCCAATGGGATGGGCAACCTGGAGTAGCACCAGTATGCCGGGTCGGAAGTCGAGTCAGGGAGCGCACATAGGCTGGCGCTTCATATCCAACGCTGGGCGTTGGTCGGGGTACGATCTGCCGGTGTGACCGCCATCAGATGTAAAGTCCAAGGATCCGACCAGTATCGGGACTGTACCTTGCACCTCGATGCCGGTCGCAAAAACAGTATGCGACCTTGATCAAAGCCACAGAGACTTCGCTAACAAGTCCCGTTTCCGGATGTATGCAGGCTCTGGTGGGTGCCATCACTCGCGTCTTCCGCGTCTGTTTCCGTAAGTGGTGATGCAACTGTACATGTGCGCATCGCATGCGCAAAGGTGCCACAAAGCGAAAACAGAACAAAGCTAGAGAGAAAAAAAACACTGTGGTTCAAGCAGCAGTTTCTAGCAGTCATCCCCCTTACTCACGTCATGTTAATTTAGAGTTGTTTTGACGTTAGATGAAGCAAGCACCAAAATGTCGTGTTGGGGCCACCGCAAACTAACCATCTACCCTATTCCAAGCAGCGATTAAACTCAATCCCATGGTGCACTTTAGTCATCGCTCAGGCCCCGAGCAGTTTTTTTTCTCTCCCTCCTGTCTCCTTTTCTTTTTTCCCTCCTCGTGTACACCACTTCGAAATGCCGCCACTGATGTATACAGGATGCATCGTATTGCTCGAGGCCTGGTCGCTGACAGCCGGGTCCATGGCGGCCACCATCACAGCAGCCAACACCGTCATAACTGCAGTAGGCCCGCCTGAATGAGCCGCCCCGAGTCCGCGTCCTCAGCAGCACCCTGAATGCCACACGCACAACCCTTGCTTGCTCTCCCGCCCATGTCCTTGCCGCAGCCACCTACCAGCAGAAGTCGCATCCCAAGGCCGAGTCCGAAACAGAGACCAGCAACACATCCCCCGCATCCGACATGTTCCGCCGGCTGGTGTCGATTCCAAGTCATGTTACACCGCACCCCTCGACGCACATGGGAAGGTCGAGGGCTTGAGTTCAACGGCTGATTGAGCCCTTCGCGTGGCTGCACGGCAATGAGGGGGACCATGGCCAATGGCATCTTTGTTGGGATGCAATGGCCGATGAGGTTGGGCTAGCGCCATGATTTGCTTCCGTTCACGCACAGAGTTCAATGCGGCTTGCCATTCATGTCATTGCACTCATCTTGGCATCGCATGCCATCTTGACCGCTCCTCACATACGCAGATGTCATGCTGCCACGCATGCGCACCGCAAAAATTTACGGCAGCGTATCCAAAACAGGTCACCTTGCAATGTGCATGAGACGGGCCTCAAGCGATGGGCAGCATCGCCCTCTTGGTTACAAGCTGCCCAATTCCCACTGCACCTCATCTCGACCTCGACGTTGACACCGATCCTGCAGCTATAGTAAGGCTGTGAAACCAGAAGCGCTGGGCGGGAGGGCTTGTCGCGCTCTGATCGGAGGGGCATTCTCCGCCACAACCCCACGACCCTTGGAAGATGGATGCGAGACGAGCTTGCATCATGCCGGAGACCGTGCGACGTCAGCGACAAGGGTCCGATCTGATTGAGGGTTTGTATTGATATGCGTATTGGCTATTCAAATCGCCCTGCATAGCAAGAAAACCACACCCAGCCAAATACGAACTGTAGGTGCGCGCAGGCACGGCAACGCCGCTCCCCAAGCCCCAAACACAACATGAAAAGAGCTTCAGAGGAAAAAGAAATTTATCCCACCGTACCTTTCGTCTAACCGTCAGAGGAAGAAAAAAAAAGAAACTGCAGACCAGTACCAAGAGCCCGTTGCATCGCCATGCGCCATGGGCTCCTCGGCCATTCCGATGGCAATCCATTGGCCCTCCAATGTCACATCCCGTAATGGTGAGGCACGAGTGTACTCCGTCATGGTGTAACCTGTGAGGTCCCTGAGATCCAGGCTCTCAGGATGCAGATGACCTGTTACTCCAGACTAACTACACGCCCCGCCACCATGCGGCCGCCCAGTTTACTCAACTAGGTCTCACATCGTACCGACAATTCCTGAGCACTCTCCATAGGAATGACAGGGCGGTCAAATGCCCTAGAGGGCGTGATTGCAGTTCGGCGTTGGATGTTGTTTCTTTTTCACCCAACCCCCACTCCTTGCAAGGCTGTTTTGGCAGCGCCAGGAGCCGGCTGCGATGAATAGCAACATCTTGATCTCGGAAACAAGAGAAGCCGATTCGAGAGTGGAGCCCAATTCGCAAAGGGGAAAAAACGAGGCGTCAACCAGACCGGTCAGGCATCCGTGTGAGATGTACGCAAGGGGATCGATGGGTTTAGCACCCAGGCTTAGTTCCTCCCCCACTATGCGACTAGCAAGGGCCGGGGCTGCACATCCACAGATCTGGGAATGACTAAGTGACTAGCCTTGTCCCCTGTCAGCAAGATCTGCATATTCCCGTCCCAGCCAACCCCGAACAGGGAGAGAAGCGCCCCGAGCAACACCTTTTCCCACCCTCTAACCATTTTCTCTGCGCTAAAGCTGGTGCTAGAAATCGAGGCGCGGGGACATGGGAATGCACAGAGGAGGAGCCATGCTGGTGTCCCGAACTTGGGGACGGAATCCCAGTCGCAAGGCGTTAAGGGCACTGACCGAGCCCACTTGGTAAATTGGCCATCCGGTGAGGTTTCCTTAAGCGCCTCGATAGCCCTCGAAGCCATCACATTTGGGGGGCAGCAAGAGCCCGCAAAGAATAGAGAAATAGATGCCGGCCCGGGTACACCATCCCTCACATTTGACGCGGGACTTTTGCGGCTTGCTTGGGCGCCATGAAGCGAAAGCGGCAGTGTTGTTGCCAATCTCGCAATATCACGGACAGATAGGACCAGGCCAAGAAGATCATAGCACCATGCAGCGTCTCTCATTCTCTGTCGTCATTCACTCTCACCATATTTCGGCGAGTATGCGGCCTTTCTGGTCCTTGGTGTGAGGAGAGAAGGAGAAAAAGCAATTACACGGTCCCGCAAGTCAACCCAAGCATTCGGAGGCGACAATTAGTTTATCCGCCCGGGAAGTGTCGAGGTACTTTTCGTGACCCTGAACTACTAGCTCTACGGCTCTTGTTTCCTCGGCCGGGAGTTTTTTATCCACGGTTGAGGTGGGTAGATAAAGGCTATCCAACGGCCAGACCAAAAGCGAGCTTTTTTATTTTTTATTTAAGTCCTCCACTAGGGCAGAAGCACGGTGCTGCATAGTTATTCGCGATGTTACGCCAGGGGCATCATGCGCGTGCATGTACAGCTCAACAAACATGAAGCAAGTCCATTCGCAAACTGCAGGCAGCGCGATGGTAAATAATTGAGAATTGCAGATACAATTGCGGCTCGCCAAGTGCTTTGAAACACGACAATACCCACTAAATGCGAATTGCTGAAATATATTCTTCGAGTTTCGGGTGGAAAAAAAAATAAGATAAAAAAGCATCGTCGCTGCAATGATGTTATGATTTTGCTGCATCATTGGGGCGAATGCAAGCCGGCTATCGCAAAGGCGGTGATGGAG
Organism: Calonectria leucothoes; assembly: GCA_002179835.1. Lineage (NCBI taxonomy): Eukaryota > Fungi > Ascomycota > Sordariomycetes > Hypocreales > Nectriaceae > Calonectria > Calonectria leucothoes. Next base: position 220,106 of record NAJI01000367.1, read on the forward strand.
ATGGTTGGAGCCGTTGGGCTGAGCAAACGCATCTCCTTCATGGAATTAGATTTTCCGTCGTGCCCCCACCGCCATCCTGCAGATGTGACGGGCAGTTCCCCGGGTTGGGATATCCTTGCTAAGACAGAAATGCTTCCTAGGGTTGATGCGTGCAACCCATTCAAATTACCACACGAATACCATCAGGATGGGCGTGTTTACGCTGGGAGAACAGGATACGGATCCCATGCGTCGAGCGTATATTGAGCTCAACACGCGAACCTGGTTACGACTATGACGTGTGTTGGCGTCATCATCTCGTGATCGCCCTATAGCTGCGATGGCAGACCGAATGGCCGCAGCCGAATCTCACATAAAAGCGTACATCAGAGAGGGAAAATCACAATAGGTCCGTCTGTCCTCTGCCACTAAACCAGGCGAGCAAGTGAGTGGAGGCGCCTTCGGATGATCAGCATTATTCCACTGCCTAGCCACATGCCAAGCTGAGCGTGCCCTTGCATACACTACTCTGTTGCCAAATACAGCTGCAGCCAGTCCATCTCTAGGTCAGGGGATTGGGGAACCAAGAGCCAGGTCAGAGATGAAAGATGAGCGCACAGACAGACAGCCACACAAGTCATGATCTCGTATGATGGAAGGAGGAGAGCTGAGAACGACTCGCGAGGCTTGGTCCCTTGGACCCTACGTGTTTCTGAGATGTGACGGGAAGAGGTCGGTGTCCAATGGCGAGCAGGGCTATCCGGCACCAGGGAAAAAAAAGTTTGACCAACAAGGCCAGCGCCCTGACCTGCGTCGCTGTACAGATGTGCAACGTTGATATGAGTGCACCTGGACGCTTGCCTCAACACCTGAACCCGGACCTGGCATGACAGAGGGTCCGAGCGGCCTATGAAAGCGATGCTGGTGGCATCTAGATGCTTCTCAAAAAGCAAGGCGGCCTCCTGAGAACCAACCCCAGGCGGTGACCTCTCCGAAAATGAAAACAAACCAAAAAAGAAGAAAAAGCAACTTTAGCTGGCCCCGAAAGCTTTGTCCATTGCCAATGGCCTGCATAACTGACTCCCCCTGCGCTTGCCTGCGCTTGCGCAAGGACAGTGCACGACTTGCTTGCGCCCTTGGGCCTGTCAGCTTCTTGGCAGCCTTCTGGACTCGAGTCGGCTGCCCTCCCGTCGATCCCTTGTGGGGACCCTGGCAATTTCGTGATGCGCTGATCTTTTGGCCGTGGCGGCTCCGACCCCTGCCCAGCTGTCAAATGTGCAGGCCCGTCACTGATTAACGCCGACTAGGCACAACCTCTCGGGCTGTCACCTGTGGACCGGGGCGGTCATTTCCACCGCGCACTAAAACATGTATGCTGTTGACGCGCGCCTTCGGCCGGGGCAGGCTGGGCTCAGGTGAGGCGCGGATTGGGATGCCAAGTGTGGCTCACGGCCGACCGTCCGCGATGCGGATCCCCGGGGAACGGGAGGCCAGGGGAGGACGAACTGACAGGAGGAGCCTTGCGTGGGGGAGAAGTGGCCCTGCGAGAAGGTTTGCAGGCTCCTTGTTGGGCCGTTGGCTGCGGAGACCGGACTGCGAGGCGGTGGTGTCTTGCCTTATGGCGGCAGTGGATGTTGGTGAGACACGGGAGTGTCAACAAGGGTGCAAGATCTGGGTCGAGAGTGGCTTAACCTGGCCTGGCTCCAGGTTGGCGTGTGACGGCGATAACTCTTAGGATGCCCGAACTGCGCCGGCATGATTCGACTCTCCGGCCTATTGCTGTTGGCCCCCCCCCAGGTCGCGCGCTGTCATTGACGGCCGAGTTGGGGGAGGGGGGCAAGTGTGATGATGAGCCGCTCCCAGCCCCGGTGTTCAAAGGAGGAGCCTATGCCGCCAGGGCGGGCTCGGCTTCTCGGGCGTACTATCCGCGAGACATCGTCAAAGCAACGATTTGCAAAAGAGCGCACTCGAGGCGCCATAGGATAGACCCAGGAGGGGGACCAGATGACTGGCAGCCTAGCAGTTGAGGGAGAGGGAGAGGGAGAGCGCAAGGGAAAAGATAGGTCTTGCTGGCGGCAGCCGGCCGGGAAGCGTTGGGCGGGAAGTGCGCTTGCAAACTCGTCGACCACAACTCGCCGCCCAGGTGAGAAGGAGAATACCCACCGCCCACCCACCACCTCGCAGTTGAGACTCCGGGGTGGCTTGAGTCCTCGACGAGCAGGTACACACAATAGGGCCAACATGTGAGACAGAGCGCAAGAACCGTCACAACGTTGTTGTGTCTCTCGGCCTGAACCCTTCCGCGCCGGAGAAATCCTGCCAGGACCCCGGATACATACCCTCCCTCCCTTGCCTTTGCTGCTGGCTGGCCTGCCTGCCTGTCTGCCTGCCTGCCACCTTTCCGGTTGCGGTGGTGAGGAGGAGGAGGTGGCGGGAGTGGTGGGAGTGGTGGTGGTGGTGTTTGGGACGGGCTCGGACCTTTCCTCGCCTGCATCTGAGTGTCTCTGAGACATGTTGGACGGTCGTCGTGTACTATGGGCATTTGCTGCGATGGGATGGGATGCGCGGGGCTGCCGACTTGTTTGCGTGCTTCTCGGGCTCAGATCGACGCCAAACTCTGTCACGCGCTTTGGCATTCCAGCCCTAGGAGCGGTGTGAAATGCTTTTGCGCAGGTGATGATTTGCCTTGTTTCCAAATGGCCAATGCCAATCTATCACGACTGACTGTGACGGCCCAAGGCTGTGGGCCACGCCGCTGGGTTGTAACTCTACTGCAGGAACTAAGTCGCCAATGTAACGACAACTCGCCTCGAAGGTTCGGCAGGCGTCTGGAAAGAGAAGTCGCATGAGCGAGTCGGTGTGCGATAAATCACCAATCAACACGGCCGTCATGCATGTAGATCCTGGTGCTGCATTTTGAGCCAGTGTCCCGTCAGCTGTGTCTTGGAAATTTGCGACGTTCTCCAAGCCCACTGGACAGAAAGCCCATGGCGGAACACGACTGCCCGCTGGAGCAGACACCGCAACATTCCCATGGTTCCGTCCCTCTTGTCGACGATGCTATTCTGGGCCTGGGCACGAATGCGGATGTATCCGAGAAGGATAACGGCTGCAGAAATTCAAACACCGGTTGCTGGCCCAGGGCCCTCTCTCTCTCTGTCTGCATATTCATTCGGGCCTCAAATAGTGGGTAAGCAATCACGTCCGAATTAGGACCGGAGCACATGCAGATGCGACACGTTGGATATGCAGCAAATGCGATGCGCCTCGACCGTTGGTAGTCTATGTCATCTCAACTAAAAGAAATGAGGCGATACAGACAGGCTACGGGGCGGGCCCAAAATCGAAGCGTCATTCTGTTGCCTGCCCCGGGGGCCTCACATTTTGGTCACCTGCCTTTCTGGCTTTGCTGGCTACGAGCATCAGAATGGCTGTGTAGCTTGGCAGATGTTTGTAGCCTGCGGTGTGTGTAGGGGGGGTCAATGTGCAATTGTCGTGGTTGGCGCTATCTCTGGGCGTAGAATTCGCGTGCGAAGGATGACGACCATGTTGGAGGCTGAGATTGCAACCGTCAAGGCCGACAGTGCTCGCCCAAATGCTTTCGAGATGAAGCGAAATAATGTCCAAACTGCGTGATGTAACTTGATAATGATGAATTCAATCCCTTAAGGATAGTATATCAAACAAATTGCCGTCGTGTTTGCCATGATAGGATCGATTTCTGGCGCGGCTGTGAGCATCGTGAACAGCCAGCAATACCAAGTGACTTCCGTGCCGTATTACCTTCCCTTTTATACATCTAGGTTAGAATTATATGGGAATGGGCTCGTATTTAGCTCAGTCTATAGCTCTTTCAATTAGACGGGAGAGATTGCCTGGCTTCAAGAGGGCAGACGTACCTAGTTCAGCACACCATCACGGCATCTGAAATCCCTCCGGCATCCCCGTATTATTCAAGCGCAGGCATGTATACCCATTGCAATCGCTTCGAACGTATAGACAGCTACGTCTCTTTTTTTCATCGTTCGTCCCCGGTCGAAGCCGTCGATGGCGCACAGGAACCGTTCCTTGCAGGTGTTCGGGGAGACCGAACCGCCATGCCATGCCGCCCCCTTCTTCTCCGGGGGAGGAGCGTTACATCCGTCCTGACTTGTAGATTGTCACCGCACCCCGAAGTTTACAGCGTCGCATCGCCGTGTCCATGTATTCTTGCATCGGGCTGGGCAAAGTCGGGGCAGTTCAAGGTGGCGATGGCAAAAGAAAAAAAAAAGGCGTCGATGGCTTTCGGCGGCATGGTCGAGCCTGGGCTCTGTACGGATATATGGAGTGCTGTCAGCGCGGTTTTCAAGCCATAAAGACGTGCGTTTCTCTCCTCTTTTATTACCGCCGCCGCCTGCAACGCACACGTAGTCGTGCTTTTCGACTGTTCAAGCCGTGCCTTTCGTGCTCGTATGATGCGTTCGCTTCGCTCGCGGAGAGGAGAGACGGGGTATGGTAGACAGGCCGGTCTAGCGTAGACAGCGAGTTAGTCGGTATCCCGAGTCAAGCACAACACGCCATGTCTCTGGAGATGACGGTCACCTACAGGCGGCGGCAATCGGATCATCGTGGCCTCATTTTTCCCCCTTCCCGCGCACGTCTTGGAACACAGACTCTCGCCCTCATGGCTGTCGCGGGTTGCAAAACCAAGACGTGAAGCTCGGCAAGACCCAGCGCTAAGATCGACAGCCCGATCCAGGTCGCTTCTGCTAAGCGGGAGCTTGGTTTCCTTGCTAAGACGAAGGCACCCTTGCTCTGGCAGAGGAAGTTGGGCCAGTTTTTTTTTTGGTTGACCGTGGCAGGCTCCGCTTTCGTTAGCATCGTAGTCTGCCGTGCTGCAGACCGCATTGTCGTAAATAAGAAGCCAGGTTTCGCTGCGTTTTTCCTGCTTTCTGCTGGAAACTGAGCATCTTCTTTCTCAAGCCTTGGATCTTGGCCATTGCAACTGCGGTCTGTTTCGATCTGGGTCCAGAGAAGCTTACAGGAATCCTTCTAGCGGCTCGGTCTACTCGATTTAATACGGCACACCGCTATAATCTGTCGAATGCGAACAAACGGAAACGGAGCTCGACTATTTCAGCAACACACAAGCCGACGAAACAGCTGTATCCTTACCTTGTACTGAATACTGTCGAAGAAGTATGTTCAAACGGAAGGTCTGGAGGTGCCGGCAACGCTGTCGATATAAACAAGAGCACAACTGCCCATCTATTCGGTGTTGCTGGAAAAGGGGGTGGATAGGAGCTGTAGGATGAGAAAGAGGGTTTGATGGATGGACAAGGTTTCCTCTGAGGCAACCGTCTTTTGATGATATCGATATCGAGAAATCTATCTGCAAGAGATATATTAGAGACAGGACGAGCGACATTATAGAGGCGTTCATATAGGAGAAGAGCATCAGCAATCTAGCTCAGGGAGAAGGACGAGAGGATGGGCAAATTACGAACGAATGATTCAGCAACGGCCGAATACCGAATACCTCGTCGATAACGTTTCCCGAGAGCCACCTGGCCCGACAACGCATATCCACGTCCACGAAACCTCAACGACTAAAGTCGAGATCAAGTTTGGCAAGGGCTTGACCGGACTGGCCAGCTCGTCTTCGAATATATATATATCCGGTACTTTATAATTGGGCTTGTTATTGACAGCACCGAATAACGGCTCAATAGTACATGGAGGTTGCATTTCGAGAGGAATCGTGCCATAAGTGGCTTCTTTGTGAGAACTTCCCATTTGTGTTTCCCGCGGTATAAATGCAACACGGACGACCAGTAACGGGGCTAGATCCAGGTCAGCTATCTATATTCTGTTGGAATCCGCACTCCCTCTATTGTTTATAGTTATTGATCGTGGTATCTTTGCGAAAGTGAGTGTCTGTTGGGATGGGAGAGAATCCTGGGTATGTCTATGGTCTGGCAGAATAACAAATCGGCATGGTAACTCTATTAACGAGGATCCCATGACGTAAATCTCTTGTATTCTCGCACTCGTGTGTTTTGAATAAAGATTTGTTGTTTTGCCCTGATTTAATTTGGGTTTCGCTCGTTACGTGGGGAGTTGAAGTTTAACAGTCCCCCAGGCGCGACTTTTAGAGATGGGGGGCGAGCAGGAAACGAAACAAGGAGGTTGGCTCATAAATGAATGGAATTAATACGAAAAAGGTACGATTTCACACGCTGCGCTTAAATGAAGACGTATTCTTTGTATTTATTGCGTTGGTGCAGGGTAGGTTGGATGAAATGGTGGCATCGCTTAGGATGCCGGTGAGTGTATCAGATACAGCTGCAGCTCGCTAAATATTAGAAACCATGTAGCCTCGAGTCTGTGCGAAGGTGGTAATATCACCTTGTCACCTGGACTGATGTCGGATGGAATGTGATTCATCACAAGCGCATGTAGATTACCTAGGGGCTTTGCAGGGTTTAAAACTTAAATGCGACCCGGTTAATTTGTTTAGAGATGTGACAGTCTTTTTAAATTCTTGCCTGGCGATTAGAGCAGCTGCTTAGTTCTCCAACAGCGCTGACTGACTGATCTTAATTTGTAGTGAGAGACGCGCGTAACACGAAATCGGCTGATGCGGTCACAATTGCTGCGTCTTACCAGTCACATACTACTGGATTACAGGCGAGGGTTTGCAACTACTTCATTTATGAGCTATTATATTTGTGAAAAAGCTATTTCGCGCACGAGGCGGTCGAGTGTGGATGACGATTGCGTCACACAATCCCCATAGACTTATTCGTCCTTACCTATACTGTCTATTTTGCAGCCGGATCATGACCTCAACCAGCGAATATTGATCAATCATGTTTCTTTTTAAAGACAGCGACAATTCATCTGTTCCAGAGGTGGGCTTTAGCGGCCTGTTGCGTCTGGCGAGTCTTCACGGATGGGTGAAAGACTCAGAGGGTTGCATCGCTAGACCCATGCTTCAGTTGCATCGAGCGCTAACGACCCCCGTAATCCCTCTAGCGGTGGCCATGCTCCAATATTGTGTTTGGAATTGATTAGAGGCCTGCATGACGGCTGATCATAGAGCCATGGGTAAGAAAGCAAGAGGATGGGTTGTACAATGCTCCCTCAGCGCAGCACAGCCCGCCAAAGAAGTCATCGGGCATTGCTTGTTTGCATGTGCTTTTCATTTCAGTATTCAATTTTCTGAATACTTGCCCTGTCGGCGGGCAGCACTCGTCAATTACTATCCCCGCCCGTGATATGTCTGTTGACCATCTGTCAAAACCACCCTTATGTTGGCCCTGACACCATACCCTCCACCTTCGGCACATTCCAAGCAGACAGAGTTGAAAGCAGTCTGCAAGAGCGAATTTCGGACTGTGTTGCCATGCCGAATTTGTGTGACGGTGTTTCTCACCAAGCCGCATGTATCCGAGAAGGTTAAAAAAAGAGAATAAATAAAACAAAATGATACTGGAGCGAAGAGAATAAAGTAAAGTAAAACAATCCTACATTAGCGGCTTCTACAATAGCAAACACGTCATCTGGTAGAGCTCGGAGCTGGGGCTCGCCTGAGCGGGAACTCAACAATGATGAACGTCGAGTGCCGCCTTACCTCATGACGCGCACAGCAAATTACCTCCGCAGTCTCGCCTCGAAATAAACACGGGAGCACTCCGCTTGCCGGCAGAAGAAGCCGCCGTTGCCGGGAGCGACCCGGGGGCAATTGAATTCCGATGATAAGTGGACCGCGGACACTAATTTCCGTCTGGGAAGAAGGCAAACACTCTTTTGCTACCCCGTTGACGAGCTTTACTAGGAAGTCAATGGCTGAAATATAGCCATCCTTTTCCTTTCACATGTTGGGGGATACTGGTTGAATAGGAGATAGCTACTCGAGAGAGGTGTTGATTTGAGAATGAAGCGTCACTGAGGTTGCTTGAATGCCAAGACGTTTCGCGAATTCTGCGGGATGGCAAAATAATACATGATTGGCCTTGATGCCTCCATGTCCGGACAAACCGGAATTTAGTCTCGGTCAAGGATGGGTTTTCTCTCTCCAGTGACTGTGTAAAAATGGAGCCACGCACGAGGCAAATGCTGGTGATTTTGTGTACTTGGCCCAGCAAAAGCCGGCATTTGGGGCCCTCGGAACCTATTCCACTCTGGATCGACGGCCCTGAATGCATTACGCAGCAATGGCTCTCGACGCCAGCACTAGCTGTTTGCAATCCTTGAGTAATGCCTCGAGGATGAAAGCCGATAGGGCACACCCGGACGGCCCCGCAAATTGGTCAACCATCCTCTCAGAAGTCGTATTGTGGCTGTCGGCCGGTGTGAGGAGGTCGATCACAGGCCATGACATATCGATGATATCAATCGTCACTGCCTACCCCTCATCTGCGGCATATACTTTGGACTTTAAATACGCACCTTCTCGTGTTCCAAGGGATATTTTGTCTCCTCTTCCTCTTCATCATCATCTCAGGATTCTCGAACCATCCCCAGCAAGAAGCTTTGCAGCGTCCAAAAGTTCACAAGGTTTGCCCCTCATGGCGAGCGCGCAGTATCATCCCTGACACGTGTGCCATTTCCAGATCAAATCATCACAGCCGGTACGGGACCTCCGTTTGAGCGGGCTTCAGCCATGATGGCTTTCGGTGGTCTACTATTATCCAAAAACGATCTGAATCATTCAGGTAATGTAACTTGCATGAGCCGGTGCCCTCTCTTTCCTTCCTTGGCTTCTTGCCCCTGGTCCTGCTGGGACCCGGGAGCGTTGGCCGAGGGCTGAAGGAGTGTGGCTGAGATTATACGGCCCTGAACTTGATCTGGATAATACCAGCGAAAGGATCATGCTTCCCTCTCCCCCCAAGCACCAAATATCCTAACGGACCTAGGTCCACCATGAGCCCCCCTGCCGCCGTCTCTCCTACCTCTCGCTCCATTGAGCTGGCGAAGCCTGCCTCCAAGCTCGCCGTCGGTGTTGGCTCCAGCACCAAGACGGTCGAGGAAATGATGGGCCAGTGGGACAGCTTCACTTTTGCCCCCATCCGAGAGAGCCAGGTCTCGCGTGCCATGACCAGCCGCTACTTCAAGGACCTGGACGAGTATGCCGAGTCTGACATTGTCATCATCGGTGCTGGCTCCTGTGGTCTGAGCACTGCTTACATCCTGGGCAAGGAGCGTCCCGACCTCAAGATTGCCATCATTGAGGCTTCTGTCTCCCCCGGTGGCGGTGCCTGGCTGGGCGGACAGCTCTTCTCGGCCATGGTGATGCGAAAGCCCGCCGATGCCTTTCTCCGCGAGGTTGGCGTCCCGTACGAGGACGAGGGCAACTACGTCGTGGTCAAGCACGCGGCCCTCTTCACCTCAACCATCATGTCCAAGGTCTTGCAACTTCCCAACGTCAAGCTGTTCAACGCCACCTGCGTCGAGGACCTCATCACTCGTCCCTCCGAGGATGGCGTCCGAATTGCCGGGGTCGTCACCAACTGGACTCTTGTTGCGATGCACCACGATGATCAGTCGTGCATGGACCCAAACACTATCAACGCACCCCTCGTCATCTCCACCACTGGACACGATGGCCCTATGGGTGCTTTCTCTGTCAAGCGTCTCGTCAGCATGCAGCGCATCGAGAAGCTGGGCGGCATGCGCGGCCTTGACATGAACAATGCAGAGGACGCCATTGTCAAGAACACTCGCGAGATTGTTCCTGGCCTCATTGTTGGCGGCATGGAACTTTCCGAAGTTGACGGAGCCAACCGAATGGGTAAGCAGTGACGAGAACATGCAATGGGATTGATGCTAACATGAAACCAGGCCCGACTTTTGGTGCCATGGCCCTCAGTGGTCTCAAGGCTGCTGAAGAGGCGCTCAAGATTTTTGAGCTTCGCAAGAAGCAGAACGAGTTCTAAAAAGTGAAATTGCGAAACTGTAGCTACACGGCCAAGGAAAATGAACCAAGAATGTCCAGCGATGTATTTCTCACCATTCATTTGGGAATTGATCTCTTTTCGCTCGTTCGAGGATTGGGCCATCGATGGCTACGGGAACACAAGTGCAAGCACGGACAGTACAGATTGATACAAGCAACATTAGTTATAGTCTGTCCAATATGAACTGTTTGCATACACTTGGAATGTTGGTGTGACTGTGCTTTGCTGTAACATGTTTTGAAGAGCTGCTTCCAGAGTACAAGATTACTCGATTTGGACCTTGGAGGTCTGTGAAAGCTGGTCAAATCTCTGCATAAATGTATCGCTCACTGCTTGTTGTTGCTGTTGCTGTCGATTTCGTTTTGGAACACCGGCCCGCAGCAGACCAACCCTTTGAAAAGAGCCCTTGTGCGTCTTGTGCGGCTGCAGAGCGAGAAAAATGGCTGATTGCTGTTGAGCCCCTGCTCCCTTTTGCATCATCTTGAGCAAGTAGACCTCGGCAGCCGGCAAGTTTTTCCTGATAAACTGCTGGGAATCTGGGCTGAAGAACCACCCATCACGGAAGGCTTCCGGGCTTTTGCCCTTGATTGTTAGTGATCGCTTCTGGGCACCTGGATCTTCGTTGTCCACTATAATGGCAGTGGCCATTTTGCCTTCGAGAACCAGTGCCCCGCGGGTCAGTGTACCGATAAGAGGCGGAGGATCTGGCTGACAGTCGACTTTGGCTACGCGCGCAACCATGGTGACTTGGGCATCAGACAGGTCGCTCTGGCACCACAGCGTAGCAAACCCGCCGGAGACGGAGCCCCACGACCATGACGGTATTTTGGACAGCTCCGGCAGCCGGTTTCCGTTCTCCGTCATGACCCAGCACAGATCGGGAACTAGAGAGTCTTCCCACAGGCCAGCCAGATACCGCCCCTTGTATCCCCTGGCAAGAAGCGTGACCACACCCGCTGTTGCCGCCAGGCGATCGGAAACAAAGGTAAAGTCGAGGTTCATCATGCTCTCTATGTTTTCGTACCAGAGCTGGCGCCTTTTCCTGACGTCGCTCGTCTCCAGGCCGTACTTTGCGGCGCTGAGGACCTGGTTCGTGGAGTGGTCGGATCGAGGGCTCTGGGGGATCATGCCGCACTGGCAGTGCGTGCTGGAGTGGCATTCCCACACAATCTCTCTCGTGCCAAAGTGGAGAAATCGACGGGAGAGTATGTGCTCTTGGTATACCCAGCCTCGCTTCGTGAGAGGGAACTGGTCGAGGTCGTCCTCCTCGACGTCAAAAGGGTGATCAATCACGGTTCTTGTGACGAGGTGATAGGGGCGCCCCTGCTTATCCGCTCCGCGAAGCTCCATCGGTTCATCCGTGCTGAGCTTTTCCGGGAACAGGCCAATCGTGCCGTCCTTGGCCGATGAGGCGGCAATAGTTAGATCGGCGTTGGAGTAGTACGAGGCCATCTTGACGGCCTCCTGTTCCCAGTCCGACTTGGAGTCTTGAACGATGCAGAGCGAATCGATCCAGACAAACTCGATGCCGATGCGACACGCAAATTCGAGCGAATCCTGGAACGTGGCGGAGAGAGACTTCCACGGTATCTCCTTGAGGTGCTCCTTGAAGTTCTTCCCGTTGGTCGTGATGATTTGATGCTTGCCCCAGCAGTGGCTGAGGCAGACGTACGGGGCCCGCTCAGACGCAGATGTCTCGTGCAGTCGCACTCTGCAATGGTCCGGCTTTGACCCTGCGAGTATTTGAACCACGCGCCTGGGCAAAACGCCGTGTGTCAACACCTTGCAGTCTTTGTGATCCTTTTCGCACCTGGACATCCATGTCTTGACCTGCTGTGCTAGAATGTCGGGCTTGGAGCAAGGGAGGGTGCCGACTGAAAATATCGGCCATGGGCATGGTTTCCCTGCATGTGGTTTAGCCAACGTCGTGCGTATTAATAACTGGGTTTTACCTACCGGGCACCGAGTATATGTGAAGAACCCGTCGCTTCCACCCGTTCTTGACACCGCGAAGGGGATCCTCTTCGGTTTCGGGGAATTCCTTTGGAGAGACCGACAGGCCCAAGAGGTCGTTGGGGAACTGGCTTTTGTCGCCCCTGAAAAACGAAATGAAGACGCGGAAGTAGGGCGCAGCCTTGAATACTTCGGGATAGCAGTGTTTCGTAGCTCGGTGGAGGATGTCGCATCCCGGGCAGTTTGCTGCTGACTGGGACAATTCCTCAAGACCAGGCGCATGGCCGCTCACCTGGGTGGATTCTCTTTTTACGCTGGCATAGTCGAGATCGAGACAGACTTTGCAAGGCGACGGGGCCTTGATCGGGTTTCTGGCCGGCTGATCCCTGGCGGAGCTGGGTTGTGCCTTGTTGGCGGCTGGGTTCTTGGCCGCCTCGCTTTTTGGGGTTGCTTGCCGTGACACTAGTGTGTGATGGGCGCCTGGCAATCTTGAAGATGACTTTTTCGCAATATCCTCCGGGTTTTTATCCTTTGAGCGGGCCCTTTCAGAGCCTTTATTGGGCTGCTTGGTGGTCGGCAAGTTTTCCTTGGTCTTGGTGGTGGCCACGTGAGATGTTGGCGCTGAGCGGGGTTCTGAAGCTTTCTCCGTGCCGGCTTTTTTGGATGCCATGGTGAAAGGGTAGCAAGCAGAGTACAGGTTGCTAAGTCGGGGTGAATTTCATAACGATTACCTGTAACTGTGTCAAGAGTCCATTGGATCTCATCAGGGCGGGTAGCAGAGTAGGATGAGTGATTTATTTAGCAGTCAGCTGCAGGCATCACACGATGTGAAGCTTCGCTTCGCTTGATTCGGGAGAGGATGAATAGTTTCCAAAGCCAACATAAAAAAGGTCAAGTTTGATGGTACAAATAAATATTTCAAGTCTTGTTATCGGATTTAATTAATATTCCTCTTTTTACTAAGAAAGTGCAAAGCGTTTCATCAAGTGCAGGCAGAGGCGATTGTACACAGCACATACGGAGTAGTTGATGGGTTTTCCGGCGCAACAAAAAATAATCAATATATCTTAGGGAATTATCCCTCATGATAGATACACACAGCGCGACTAAACAAAGGATACCATGCAAAGTCTGGTCCAAAACATGGTCTCTCTAGTCAAGCCCATTTGCAGCATGCGAGTCCGCGCCTACCCATGACCAACCTCATTCCCCGCTTCTCTCATTGACGGATACAGCCCTACCAGGTTAAAAACCTCCACCTCCTCCGCCAGCGCCCGCCCCAGGACTGCCTTGGCACGCGACGGAGCCGGCAATCTGGTTTTTGCCCACGCCGGGCCTGTTCTCGGCCCACGACTTGAGCTCTTCGCGCGTCTTGCCCGTGTACTTGAGGAGGTCTTCGTCGCTGATGGGAACCGACTTCTTGCTGTCGCGCACGCGCTCCAGCATGTTCTTTCTAGTCTGTTCGTCTTCCATGGCCTCGTAGCCACTGTGGGATTGGTCGGAATGCTGGTTGCCCATTTTGTTTGTTGGTTGTTTTTCGGGGGGAATTTATATTAACTTTGATCGATAGACGGGGTATATTTTGTGAACGGATCGTTGTTTGCGCCGAGTCAAATTTTTTCTTTTTCGGCTTTGTTTGTTCTAGAACACTTTATACGACAACCTCATCACTTGACATAGGCTGGGCAATCACATGGCGCCATGCGGCGCGCGAAGTGTGGCAGTGCCCCTTCGCAACTGCAGCTCTAATAGGCAGCTTGAGCCTGTAGCCATCGCCATGAGTTCACGTATGGCGGGCGTTTTCTGTCTGTACCGGGTCACGGGATCAGCGGCTGAGATGATGGAGGTTGCCCGTTTCATCCTTTCATCGTGGCGGTGCGAGGACGAGAACCCTTGCACGCTTGTTTCCGTCTGCTAACCAAATGGTGCTGTGCCGTCATTTCTCATTCCTTATTCCCCTTATTGCTTGTTCCCCCGCAAAACCCGACAATCAACTACTGCTTCTGGAGTCCCGTCGACGGCGATCCAACACGTTCTAGCGTCCATTCCGACAACGGCCATGGCCTTCTAAACCCATCCTCTAATCAGCGTAAGATTACGTATTGCGTCGGTGGAACAGACACCTGAGCTAGGAAATGCCGAAGACACCAGCCTAGTCCAACGCAGTTGGCTCTAATGGAAGCGGGGAACGCGGCCGAGCCGATGGTCCGTCCGCTCACATCACGGTGTTTTGCGCTCTCAATTAAGCTTACCTCCATCAACACACCTCTTATGCAAAACCCTAAAAACAAAGCCTGGCGGGACATCAAGAAAAACGGCAAACGTCCGACCGACATCGCTGAGCTGTCATGGCTGCAGGCAATTAGGCCGACTATATGCCTAGAAACCAGTCGAGATGCAAGGGCGAGGTCCACCGTCTCCACCACGGCTGAATGCTGTGACAGTGCCCATCCTTGTGCTACAGACTCAACCGTGGCCGTCTCAAGGCACGTGGCACACCAGAATCTGGGTGCGAATGCCGAGCTGAGAGTCCAAGTCTTGGCCGTCGAGCTTGATGGAGCTGACCAGTCATTTTGCCCGGCTCTGCCCCGTCCGGTTGAATCAATGCGCGTCCGCTAGCCGGATCACCACCCTTCTTACTGGACGTGTCGATCGGTTCAAAGACTATTTCAGGCACGCATTCACAATGCTGCCCCGGAGCTTAATGCCTTGCGGCGCATCGTATTCATCGTGTTTGTTTCAACGCGGCGGTACACGATGCATTGGCAAGGTTACCCCCATCCGCAGGGCAAGCCAGACGGATGAACTTTGGCGCGTATTACGGCCTTGGGAAAGAGAGCGATTGGAATTGGGCCCCGTTCCAACCTGCAAGGACACTGCCCTTAGCCCGCCCAATAGTGCCGTTTCATCTCCTTCTCCAGCTAGCTAGCTAGTCGCGTAGCAGTGAGCCCATCGTCTCTTCAAGTCCGTCCCCCCCTGGGTTGAGATAATGAAGAGTACAAACTAGCTGGACGCTTTGATACCAGATAGCTCTGAACAGACTCTGTTTTCTCTTTGCCTGGACAAAACGATTGGCCATTTTGGAACCTGTGCTAGCGGAAGCTCGGGCTGAGTCTAAACCACCGTCACCACCTTGTTGGGCTAGCCTGGGCGATCAGTTGAAACAGCGTCAAGGTTGTACTGCAGTTTACTTCAGCTATGATGATATTCAAGGATATCTTGTCCAACACCGCTAGCGGGTGATCCTTCCATGCTGAGTCGCTCGGGTCGTCGGGTCATCCGAGCAAGGGACCTTACAGCATGACCGACGCCGGCGAGTCTTGTATCCCTGGGTAGACAGCTGGATCGTCTGTTCCGGCATTGACGTGGCCGGGTGTAAAGCTTTTGCGTAGCATCTTGGCGAAGCTCCTTCATGTATAAAAACCCCTTTGGGAATCCTCCAAGTTGACCTCTTCTTGTTCATCATCACCCATCAGCTCACTTGAAACAACACAACAACTCACCACACAACAAACCATCTCACACTCATTCCGAGTTTTATATCACAAGCAACCCTCAAAATGAAGTTCTCCGTCGTCTTTGCCCTCTTCGCCACTGCCGTCATGGCCGGCCCCGTTGTCGAGCGTGACAACGACATCATGGTGCGTAAAACAGCATGAGAGCCACCAACTTACAACTCTCCCCCCTTCTTTAGCTAACATCCTCTTCTCCAACAGCCCCGTGAGCGCACCGACGACATCATGGTACGTGAAAGCAATGTTATAAACCACAGCCCCGCGAACTAACATGTCTTCCCACGCAGCCCCGCGTTGCTCTTGCTGAGCCCGAGACGGCCTATGTCAACGACATTGAGGTAAGCCATGTCTTACACGGCGCCCCCTCTTTTACTCGCCCCCCCTCATACTAACGGCTTTGTTTCCACTTTTTAGAAGCGATCCTGCGTCAAGACCAGCTGCAGCTGCCAGGGCGTCCCCAACGGGCTCTTCTGCGGCGACGGCGCCTACAACTGCAAGAAGGGCAACGTCTACCAGTGCGGCGGCAACGGCAAGCTGTCGTGTTCCTACGGAGTCCGCAACAGCTGCAAGAAGTGCAACAAGCTCCAGTGCTAGATCCAGAGCGCCAGTTCGCCAAGAAGGAAAAATGGCAAGAGAAAACGTGGAGTGGACCTCCGCGCTGGGCCACAACCAAATTGACAAGCTGTCCGTGACGGCGGGATGAGGGATTTTTTAGCGAGTGATGAAACAGATGGCAATGAGAATAAAAATTGCTTTTTTCTTTTAACCCCAAAGATTTGGAATGCCGAAATTATCGTGATGCTTTGTACGGTGCACAGCCATGTTGATGGCTGGCAATCCCTTGACAGTTTGCACTTTGTGAAATAGGACAAGCGTAGCGCATTCTTATTCCCATCCATAAACCATTCCTAACGTCATGCTGCCTTTTTTAATGAGAAATTGTTGAATGTGAAAACCATGACGCTCTTGGTTGAAGCAGGTATTGAGTTGGTCTACTAAACCAAGGCACTTTCAAGACAGGGATATGCCACCACATTGATTACCGGGATGGGCTGTCAGCGCTCAAGCCAAACACTTGGCCATGATTGGGAGTTATTTCCGGCAAATGATGCAGGGGCACATCTCCTCAGCATAACTAAAAGGCTCATTCCTCAGGGACGAAAATAGAAAGCACCTCAGCTCATGTTTGGGAATCCAAGCAACATGTCCTGGCCCCTCTTCCCTTGCATGACGCCCAGACACACCAGTTGAATTTCCATGTTTTTTTCTGTAATTTTCTCTTTGTCTGCGATATCGCTATTGAGAAAAAGGCACATCAGCATCCGCAATGTAGGCGAGTGTAAGCTGATGCGCCACCAACGCTCGCCGTTCCTGGGCCACAGCTAATGCGGCTCATTCATCATCCATGTCAGCAGTAAGAAGCTTATTTCCTTCTCTTGCGCTTGGCCCAGCCAGATCTACAGCACTTTTTTCCCCCTCTCGTCCATCTACAAGTACTCCTTCTTGGCCACCCTCTCGCAAACTTCCTTTAGGATCTTGGCTCCCCACTCGTAGTCGTCGAGATCCAGATACACTTGGGCGCTGAAGCGCGCCCAGAACCGGCCGTCGTGGAGAAAGA
This sequence comes from Calonectria leucothoes, assembly GCA_002179835.1. Lineage (NCBI taxonomy): Eukaryota > Fungi > Ascomycota > Sordariomycetes > Hypocreales > Nectriaceae > Calonectria > Calonectria leucothoes. The sequence continues at coordinate 237,112 of NAJI01000367.1, forward strand.
CAGACAAGTACGTCTTGTAGTCGTCGACGAGCGCCCACTGAATCCAGTACAAGACCTTTTGCGCCTCGTCAGCAGAGACCACGGCGTCGGCGTCCTTGGCCTTGGCGCCCTTCTCGGCGACCCAGATGGGCAGCGCGACGTTGGCCATGCCGCAGTTTCGCATGGTGCCCGTGTCGTTTTCCATGTACTCGGTCTGCAGGGCGTCGGCCACCAGCTCGATGCCCTTCTTGTTCAGGGCCCACAGGTACTCGAGCACCTTGTCCTCGCCGCCGAAGACGTCCTGCCGCCACTTGATGGCGTCCTTGACGCACAGGTAGGGCGAGTTGTCGCACGTGCCGACGAATTCGAACCTGGTGATGAAGGGCGTCTTCTTGCTGGGCGGCAGGGGCGAGATGCGGTCCTCCGACTTGGGTATGTAGCCGTGGCTCGTCGCCAGCGTCGTCGGCAGCAAGGCCTGGTTCCGCGTCGGGACGTAGAAGACGGCGCATCCGCGGGGCACGTGAAGCCACTTGTGGCAGTTGGATACAAAGAAGTCCGGGTCGGCCGCGGCGAGATCGAGCTTGACCATGCCGATGCCCTGCGCTCCGTCCACCATGCTGAGCACGCCGAGCTCTTTGCACACCTTGACGAGCTCCTCCCACGGGAAAACAACTCCGGGGCGCGAGGAAACCACGTCGAATGTGCAAATGCGAGCCCTCTTCCCCGAGGCTTCAATCTCCTTGACGGCGTCGCGGAACCTTTGGATAATGTCGGCATCATCGATGGGATACGTCAGCGTAATATTGTGGTGAGCCACCTTGTCATCGTAGTAGTCCACCAGGTAATCTGCGACCTTGCCGCAGGCCTCGTAAATTGTTGAGAAGGAAATGATGACGTCCTTGCCGTCGGGGTTCCATTTTAGATTGCGGTAGACGGTGTTGACGCCCACAGTTGCATTGGTGACAAACACAACCGTATCCAAGGGCGCATTGATAATCTTGGCAACCGCCTCTCGGGATTCATCCAGGAGCCTGGGATAGTCATACCTGATGAAGACATCGGGTCTGGCCTCGCTTGCATCCTGATACTCGCGGAACTTGTCGCGGATAGCCTTGGGATACGTGCCAAACGAGCCTATGCAACCAGTGTCAGTCAAAGGTCTAATTGAAAGAAAGAGAGAAAAGGCACAGTATAAATAAAGAACCATGGCTTATCATGATGCACTCACCGTGATTGAGATTTCTCCACTCGGCATCGAACAAAAACTGGTCCCTCATCGACTTGCCAAGCACGGGCTTCCCTCGGATGGGAAGCTTCCCAAAAGAATCCTTGCCAATAGATCCCATGGTCGGTCCTCTGCTCAAATATTGCTCTACAAGATGGCTATGTTATTGAGAGAAAGAAGATGAGAAAAACATTCATCGCTCGCCGGTGGAAGGCCTCAAATACTGCTACCACATGCACGCCGTGAGTCAATACTACTAGAGGCATGACTAACCCGCGGGAAGCATACCCCACCTCAACGAATCGTCAACGGCGCCCTTGCGATGGAGATGATTCGCGACCCCGAGCAGGACCGAAGAGTCATTGAGGCCCGTGTGTAACCGCTTTGCACCGAGACAAAGCTGCCAGCTTCGGCTACAGAGCAGCTGGCGTCGCGGCATTGGGGGCCGTCTCAAGTTTCACTGCATTGAAGAACCGCAAATTGACTCCAGCATATTCATTGTGTAAATTCCCTGAATCACAAACGCCTCATAAACTATGCCCATGGCGGTCGAGTGGCCATGTCTGAACCACCTGACATCTCTGCGTGCTTGCATCTCGTATATCTCCATGAATAAATCTCATGCCGCGGACAGCTGAGGTCCGAATATCCATCATTGCAATGTATGTATGTATGTACGTATGTAACCATGTCGCTCATCATTAACATGACCACTTGGTCCCCCATCGCCTCAGTTCTGAATCTATCGCCTTTGTAGAAATTGGCTGTTCGTGAATCATCGGGCCCCCATGTTTCAAACCCGTCAAGGCCAACAATGCATCCGTTTCGGCCGAAGTGCTTTGCTTGACAACAATCGTCGTCTCGGGTTTGGGTCCTTGCCTCCAGCTTGTTGGCTGTGGGAAATGCCGGATCAAGGGATCGTCGAGGTAGAATGGGTCCCGTATCACGGTGCCATTCTCAGTTCGCATATTGACTGAGATCCTAGCCAAGGGCGGCCCTGCGGGCGGGCTCGTGGGCTCTAGTGGCATTGGCTTTCCGTACCGCGCCGTTGCCGAGCTGGGAGGTTGTGGCTTCAAGGGCGGGAGCTGTAGCCCTGGCTGCTCCACACGCTTGGCTTCTTCCTGAACTGCTCGTCGCCTACCCACTGTGGGCATGACTACTTCCTCGCCGTCAATCATCTTCCGCTTCCTACGCCGGGGATTCGACTTGACCGAATTAATAATCGAGCTCGGTTCTTGAACAACGGGTGCTGGCTTGACTGGAGTGCTGGCTTGTTCTATGGCTGGAGCAGGTCCGGGAGCAGGAGCAGGTTCTGCGGCTGGGGCAGGTTCCGCAGAATCCGCGGTTTCCGCGGGCGGTTTTTGACGAGATCTGCCATGGTTGGGATTGAGCGTTGAGGGGACCTTCTTGGGTCTCTCAAGTGCACCAGGCGCCGATTTGCGAGGGCGCCTCGTTCTGGGCTTGGTGATCTTGTTCTCTACATTCAACGGCCCTTCAACGGTTGTGACGGCGGGCGCGGTTGATATAGAAGCCCTCCTATCCGGCTGCTCTGTTCCCGTTATTCTGTGAAGCTCATTCATTATCTTCAACGTCCAGTAAGCTCCCGTGACTTTGGTATCTCGAAGAGCCACTGGATTGGCCGGAGGTGGTTTCTCTGGCTTTTCCCCTTCCGCTGATGCGCCGCTGGATTCTCGCTTCTTCTTTGGCTTGGGCGGCTCGGGATCTTTCCACAGCTTGGGAACCTTGTCTTGCAAGTCAGCTACCCAGGCGTCGCAGTCCCACTCAATCCAATAATCAATAATGTCTCCCCAGGAGCTCTCTGGGGGCTTCGTAAAGTTGACAAACACCACCTTGCCGCCCTTTGTGTGTACTGCCTTGGCAAACTCCCTAACCATGACTTTCAGGCCGTGTACTCGCAAACTCGTGCCCAGGATAAGGAGCAAATCGGGATTTAGGGCCAAATCATGCGTGACGATGGGGCTAATCAGGTGTGAGTTAGGGTGCTCTTCGCCGTAGAGCACAATGTCGGGCCTGAGCTTTCCGACACCAAGAGCTCGTTTTCCCCTTTCCTCTCGCGCAGTCGTTGCGCCTACACAGTGAGGACACTCAGGCTGCTGCCCGGACATGGTCTCCAATTCCTTGGCGTCGTCCCACGAGCAGACACGCCCGCACAAGAAGCATCTTAGAAGTTCCAGGGATCCATGGAGGAAAACACACTCAACGCCCGAGCGCGGCGGTTCTCGGCGAGCATTTTTCGGGGGCGGCTTTGCTGCGTCGGATGATTGCTCCGTCTCGAGATTCGCGGGAGTTTCTGTTCCTTCAGATTGACTTTGGGACAGCTGGCTAGGCTCAGAGTCTGATGTCTGCTGAATTTTGTCCGATGGACTCTGGTCGGCGCTGGTGTTGGAGGCTTCTTCGACCATCTTATTAAGCACAGATGAGTTGGCTGTTGATCTCCGCGAAAAACGTCCGCGGCTGCCAGGACCATCTTTGAGCGATGTTGAGAGGCCGACCTTTTCTTCAATTTGATCAATGTTTTGGGTGTAGCAACGAACGAGTTTTCCTCGGTCTCTTAGGTGGCTAATAAAACGATGTGAACTTGTGGGTTGGATATCCTTGACTTTTTGTCGTAGAGTCGTGGCAAACGTATAAAAAACTGATGTCCTTAGGGGGTCCGACCAAATCGAGGCGTCAAACAGGTCTTTGCCCTTCATATTAGGTAGTGTAGCTCGGGTAGGTTGTGAGGCTTGAGACAAGCCAACGTTAATTGAATTACTAGAATCATCAACTTCGGACGGTGAAGTGCTGCGGCGGCTTGCATTTTCTGCTGAGGGAGAGCTTGGCTCAAAAGGATCAAATAGGACAGGAGGAGGACTGGAGAGAGGCGAAGAGCTGGGCGGGATTCTGGCATCGCTGAGGTGGCTATAGCGGTGTTTTCGAAACGCGGTTGGTGGGATAACTAGTTCGTCTGGTGGCGGTGAAGACAGAGGCGACGTTACGGGCTGGGCAGTTGGCAGAGCACGTCTTGATCTTCTAGGCGCGATCACCGGCAGGCCATCCACGGCATCATTCGTGTCCTCGGTGGGTTGCTGGGGTTGGTTTTCCCGTTTTACATGGGAAGCCGATGGACTATCGGATTGGGTCGATTCGGCTTCGAGACGAACTTGAATTTCTTCCTCGGTGGCAACCGACTTGGTTTCCGACTCGGACGTGTTGTCGCATGAGAGCTTCCGTCGTTTGCTCTCTCGGCCGTCGTCGAAATCCCCTTTATCCTGGTCGCCGCGGGCTTCCTGGTCGGCTTGACGCGCCTGGCGGGCGGCTGCGTCGAATTGAGCCTGGATCAACGAGTAGAGGCCATTTTCGGAACGGAAATCCTGCAGTAGTTAGCACGGCGGGCTCCCAAACCAGAGATGCTACGGCCGGGGGTTGTGCGAGCGTCAAGGAAGCGGGGAACCGCAACATACAGGAATGCCCGAGTTGGTGCTGATGCCGGCGCCGGTGACGACAATGACCTTGCGGGCCTTGAGCAGGGCATTGGCAATTTCCTGGAGGTTCTCCTGCGAGCTGGGCGGGACATGCGTGGTCGGCATCGTCGAGGGTCTTGGGCCGGGGCCGGGTAGGGCGAGGAGCCAGCCGCGACACGCGTAAAGCTGAGCGTTTGGCTAGGCGAGGCGAGGCGATAGCGGTTCCCGGTTCACAAGGTAGCGAGCGCAGCGGTGCAGGATCGCGACTGCAGGCGAGCGGCGGGAACAGCGTCCACGGGGTCTAAAGTTGTTGACAGAAGAGGGTCCGGGCAGACATTGTGCGTTGCGAGTAGTTGCGGCCAGAGCTTCGGGGGGCGACGGGGTGAGAGCAGCGCGGCTTTGTGGTTCGACCTCTACAAGCCGGAGAGTTATGGGATCGCGGACGGCACCGCGACGTCGTAGTGGAGCGGAGCAGAACAGTTGCTGATTGGCAAACGGGCAGAGAGCAACGAGGGAGGAGGGGGGAGCGATGTCGAAGCGAGCGAAAAAGAGTGTGGGAATAAGAAACTGTCTCGCTCGACACGTCCTTGGAACCGTGAATCGTCCAAACTCGCGGGCAGAAGAGAAAAAGTGCTGCCGTCTGCTCATGTCAAGTCCAAGACGCGATAGGCCGGCCGGGGCCCGAAACCGAACTGGGGCCTTGTTGTGATGTGTTCAGCGCGGTTGGTGGCCGGGGCTCACCTTAGCGCACTGACGCGCTGCAGCCATCGCTATCGATAAGAGCCACAGGGCATCTCCGTCAGTGTTCTACAGCGGGTCCCTCTGGACCAGGGCCCTGGACCTTCAGACGGGACGGCACATGTGGCGTGCTGAATCTGCCTCCGTGCGGAGACCCTTCCATTAAGAAGGATGACGTGACTCCACCAAAACAAAGCAGAACATTGTTTCGGTCAAGTTGAAGAGAAAAGGAAAAAAAAATGCATCGAGCATTCCATTGTTAATGAGTCATTAAATTAGATTTTTTTCTATCGCTCAACTACAAAGAGAAAAAAAAAGGTATATCGTAATACAAGGAAGTTGAAAAAAAAAACGTCGTTGTTTGTTTTGACCTCCTCTGTTGTCCTCATGCCATGTTCACCAATACTCTGTATAACTTGGCAAAATCCGATGGCACTCCTAGCCCTGTCACAGCATCGTATCCCTTTGTCGCTGGCCACCCGCCTTGCCCATTCCTAAATTGGCACGGGTAGCTGTCCCCCTGGGTAATGTCTTGGAGCACCGCCTGCACCTGACTCGAGTATAATCTGGGGTTGAGCCAGCCGAGGACCGGCTTGCCCTTGCGCACCCGCGCATCGTTAATGAGGGCAACCATTGACGCTATCACCGGTGTGCTAGCGCTGGTGCCCTGCAGCGTTGCGCGATATCCGGACTGCACAATGGCAAAACTCGTTCCAACAGCCGAAATGTCTGGCACCGCCCGGTAACTTGCGTTGTAGTAACCGTTCATGCGCCCGTTGAGAGCCCCAACGTAGCTGCCCACGGCCGCATCCTGCCATGACTGGCGCAGGAATATCTGCGAAAAGCCGCCGCCGCTGTATGCCGCCGCCTGTGGAGGTTCTTGCATGTTGGAAACGGCGCCAATGCTCGTGACCCATGGGCACGTCGCTGGGAAGACGGCCATGGCAACCTCGCGGTCGGATCCGTCGTTGGTTCGGCAATTGGAGTTGCTAGATCCCTTTGCTCCTCCATCGCCAGACGCCGCTAAAACGGTGGTCCCCCGGGCGGCCAGGAGCCCAAAAAGCTGGCACACACGCTCAGCGTACAACCGCGGCACCGAAAGCTCGTCATCAGCGTACGAGATGGATAGTACGTGCGGAAGCTCATTGTCCGGCTTGCTGAGGAGATACTGGAGAAACTCTAAATAGGGCTCGTTGGTCGATTTGGACGCAGGCTCAGCGACACCGTGGTCGTTGAGCTTGATTCCTCTGCCACCCGTAAGATAGTAGGCAACATTGGCAGGATAGCCGAGCCCCATGGCATACTGGAGGTCGAGACCTGCCTCTCCGCCAGATGCCCATGGGTCTTGCGAGTTTACAGCTCCGTTGATGAGCTCAACGCTGTAGTTGTAGTTGGATTTGTAGTATTTGGGAGCCATGGTTTTGAGAAACGCGTCGCTGTCTGCATAGTTGGCGTTCTCTTCAAGGAAACCTGCAACACCTAGTCGGATTGGAGAGTCTGGACCGGGCCTGTAGTGGATGTTGTAGAGCTTTCGAAGGCAAGCGGGCGTGACAACTGGGTTGCAAACGGCATCTCTTTTCGCCACATCGCTCACCTCTTCAAGGTTCATCCCCGCAAGGTCCGTGGGGGAGACGGCCTGGCTTTTTGAAGTCAAGTCCCTGTTGGGTGTCATAAAGTTGGTGAGTGGATAGATGAAGTTGATTGCGTCGAAGACGGATTTGGGGACAGAGTATTCTCTTGTCCGAAGCACAGGCACCTGTTGCTGGAACTGATACACAGATAGCACCATACCCAAGAGAAGCTCGGCCTTGACTACCGTTGTTACAACATGAATCCAGTCATTGTCTCCAGAATGCTGTACTTGCATGTCGTTGCTCGCCAGCCAGCGCTTGACAGTGTGAACATCCTTCGGGTCCGGTTCCCGAAGCGCCTGCGCCTGCTCAAGGGAAAGAAAGCTAGTGTGGCTTTGTGATCTTTTCGTTAACCTGTGCCCTACCTGATCAATTTCGGGTTGCCGTAATGCAAAGGCCAGTCGCACTCGCTGGTTTGGGTCTGGTTTCGCGTCAACCTCTCGCCAACCTTTGGGGATTGTCGGTGCATCTTCGAGAACCATGCGGTGGGCAGCGCTGAGACTAGCCAGGGCTAACGTAACAAGGAAAGATCTGAAAATCATGGTTGTTATTTGAGCTGGGTTGGTGAGTAAACAGCCTTCAAGCACGGCTAGAGTCGTGGATCATATACTCAACCCAACCACCTAACCCAAGTCTCCCGATTGTCCCTGGAGGTGCAAAGACAAGACACCAACCGCCCCGGTACGCGAGGATGAAGAAGATCGTGTTCCATGGTAAAGCTGGGCAAAGACATTAAATAGAAGGGCTGTTTTATTGAGCAGGCTATAAACTAGTGAATTCCCATCCTGCTTGGCAATGGTTTCACAGAGCCTGGAGCTCGGTCATTCTACCCTTGCCGTGCCCTGATACTCGTCGAGGTGGCAGGACGACAAATACAAACATTTTGATGGACCTTGGGCGGGGTGTTTGTGTCTCACCAAAAGTCTGAAGGGAAGCATGGAGGTTGGTGCAGAGATGCAGATGTGGTTGTAAGCAAAGAAGGATCTGCATTGTTGGAAACGGGCATTCACTGCATGGCATTATGGCTAGCCTCCTTGACGCCATTGGTGCCCATCACAATGTCCATTGAGGGCAAGAATAGAAGGCGGTAAAGGGTTTCAGACCACATCAAAGGGTGAAAGGAATGAAGGGAGGAGGGAAGAGGACACACGGGCAACACAGACATTAGTGCAAGAAGCATTTTGGTTGCACAGGCTTGCGTGGATAACTAAGGCAACTCACTGCACATGTAGGCCCCATCATGGCTGTGCATTGTTACCTCGGCAGGCGGTGATGTGACCTGTTGATTTGTCCACCTCATCAGGACTCCGGGCCCTTTTTTTGCATGGCCGTGGGTCTCGCTAAGCTGATTTGTGATGTCAAAGAGAGGGAAAAGCTGGGACAGAGACATGCGCCGAGTTCCATCCATGATGCGGCCTTGCATAGAGCGGAGAACAAGCGAACGTGGTGAGCAAAGCCGGTGGATTGAGCGGGAAAGATGCAGCCCGCATCCCAGGGCAGCGCTGGAGAATTAGGGAAGCCATCCGCCAAGATACACTGAGCGCTGCAGCTCGGCCAATTCCTCCAGCTGGAATTCCCTGCTTACGGCTTGCGACATTGCCATTGAAGGCAGGGAAGCGGCAGCCCTTGACGCTCCCCGTCCCCACACCACTTCACTAAATGCCTTCCGCTAGGGCAAGTGGGGCACCCGCAAGCTTTGGTCCACGGCCCGCTGAATGCACACCAATTAGAGCCCCATGGCGTCACGCTCGTGCCCTTAAATGCATCCGTCCCATAATAACTCTTGCGCCTTGGGGGGCTCTTGCAGCTAAACGAACCACCTCACCTGACCGTGCACCTGATCAACTCCCCGACATCAGCCTCAACATCGCAGCAAGCTTTGGCTGATGTCTTCAACACCCAGTCTGTCCAAGCCAGCAGCCCCCAAGTCAAAATGGACGCAAAAGCTAGCACGACCTTCTCCCAGCTCCAAAAACCAAGCCCTGAAGCAAGCTTCCCACCCTTGCGTCGGCCTTAGGCCATTCTTACTCCCGGAAACTCCGCCTTTTCGTGCCACCCACTGACGCTTCCTTGACAAAACCCCCCCTCCCGCCCACCCAAGGGCTGAGGGGCTAACCCTCCATTTAGCGTTCACTGGGTGGCCGGCAACGTGATTTGCCCTCCGCGCATCACAGTCGTTCATTGCTTGCATCAAATGCCTCTCGCCTGGCCACTTAGACGCTGGCAATTGCTGCCCATCCCACCCGCAGCTCCACCCAAGCGTCAGAGTTCTCGTCCCCACCGCCGAGGGCCCGAAGGCCACGACGACGACCCGAAGCCGCGCTAGCCCCCGTCGGTCCTGGTCGTACAACCAACTCCACGACATTGGCCCATCTGATGCCTCGTTGGTCACTCAAATGGCTCTCATCGGCCGCTTTGCCCTCGGTGTCAGGGATCTGGCAACACTCGCCCGCATCCGAGAGCGTACCAGAGCTCGCTTCGCCAATAGCATCCTCGTGTGTCCCACGGTGCATGCGGGGGGTACCGGCTACGAGCCGTAGACTGGTTTTGACCGTCTGTTCCTGGACGAAAAGCCTATATCCGCCACCGTAGCCACCAAGAGTCTGTAAATCCCACCGGAGGTGGAAGGGACGGTCCAGAGACGAGCAGTCTTTTGTTGATGCCTTAAATATTTTCCTGTTCCGGCCTTGTGTCCCTCTGTGTCTTCTCATGTCATCCCCCATCCTCTTGCTCCTCCATCTTCTCTCTCCTCTTCCCAACTCTTCCCTTTACACCCCCATCGATTTCTCCTTTCCACATTCTCACCGTCTCGTCTCATCGTGAATCTTGACACTCGCACTTGCCAAGTAATCCAAACCTCCACAATGGTGGGCTCAGAGCACCTCAATGTCTTCACCGGGCCAGATTCTGTACGCAAGTACTTTGACCCCGAGCTGTCTCCCCCCATTCCTCTCGTAGAGATCCCCGACTGCATCAACCCATACCGAGGCGATGGCGTCCGCATCTACGCCAAAATGATGTCGATGCACCCGGCCACCAACGTCAAGGTCATGCCCGGTTGGTCTCCAAACTCGTCGTGGACGGTTCATGTTGCTGACATCGAACTCCAGCCATGAATCTTTTGGAAAAGGGAGTTGAGCCTGGGACCACCAAGACCATCGTTGAGAGCAGCTCCGGCTCCACCGTCATCTCCATGGCCATGGTGGCCAGGGCCTTTCACGGCATTGATGATGTCCACGCCTATCTCAGCAACAAGACGAGCGATACTAAACTGCGACTGATGCAATTCTTTGGTCTCAATGTGTAAGAACCTTGGCTTTTCTATCTGTGATGCTATGCCTTGCTAAGCATTCCAATGTAGCACCTTGTTTGGCGGTCCTGCTCAACCTACTCCCATAGATGAGAGGGGTGGTATTCGGGCTGCTGCTCGAAAGGCTGCCGAAACAGAGTCTATTTGCAGTCCCAACCAATACGTCAATGACGATGTATGTATGTCCATTGTCTCCATGGACTGTATCTGACGGATGTTTAGAACTGGAAATCCCATGTCCGCTGGACCGGCCCTCAAATTCATAAACAGCTTCCAGAAATCAACGTCATCGTCGCTTCGATGGGAACTGCAGGTAAATTATTCCTTCTTTGTTCGGAAAACTGCATTTTAATACATACTTTCTAGGCACCATGACTGGTCTTGGAACCTATTTCAAGGAGGCAAAGCCATCCGTTTACCGCATCGCGTAAGCAGTCTCCCGACGCAACTAACGAGTGGTCTGACTAACACCTATTCGCAAGCGTTTGCACCAATGCTGGGGAGCGAGTTCCCGGTCCTCGTGAATACTCTCTTATGGAAGAAGTCAAGTTTCCGTACAAGGAAGCGCATGATGCTCTCGAAGAGGTATCAGCAAAGGATTCCTTCTCACTCTCGCTGGACCTTTCGCGTCAGGGGATTGTCTGTGGTCCCTCGTCAGGAATCACTCTCAAAGGTCTCTTTCAGAGCATTGAAAAGAAGAAGCAAGACGGAACTTTGTCTCAGATTGCCGGTCCGGATGGAGAGATTCACTGTGTCTTTATGTGCAGCGACCTCCCTTACCAGTACTTGAATGAGTACTTCTCTAACCTGGGGCCCGAAAAGTTCAGCCCTCTTCGCAACGAGGTATGCATCTGCAGTGATGGGCACGCACTTGATAAAAAGCTAACAAAAATGTTCAGAAACTCCGACGCGTGGATCTTTACCGATATGATGACAGCTGGGAGCTTGGAGCGCTTCCCGCTCTGTCAAGCTACTTTAACATTCACCTCTTGGGATCTCATGACACCATGCTCTCGCTGGCCGATCAGCTGGACAAGGTCTTGACTGCCAAACCCAACACGCAGGTCTTGGATTTCCGTCGTTCGTTAGACTACGAGACATTCCATCTCCCCAACTCGGTCAACATTCCTCTCGACACCCTGCGAGACGGGGCGGCTCGCGGCAGCCCTTTCGCCAATGTGGCGGACGAATGCGACATGCTCGAGGAGCTCTGGCTTGAGCTTGAAGAGATGTTCACGGTACAGGACAAGAACGGCAAGCGCAATGCCAGCGCCAATGCCTTGATGGCACTGCTCCGCGGCAAAAAGGTGCTAACGCTGTGCTACGATGGTGACAGCGCGAGGGTTGCCAACAGCGTCCTCCGGGCTAAGGGCGTTGAGGCTGAAAGCATCCTCGGCGGCTACGCTGCTCTGTCCAAATTGCAGATGCCATGCAATAGCACCTGCAAAGTTACGGCCCTCCCTGTCACTCTCGAATCGCTCGAGGTGTAGGGCTCAGTCCTTGATTTTGTCGCTTGGGGTATAGATTGAGCGCTTGTTGACCCCATTTCTTTTTCTTTTTCACATTACAACTACAGAATATTTTCTTCGCTTCGTCCAGATGAGCAGTGGGCATCTGGGATGTTGTGTTTCTTCAAGTCACGGCTGGGGGTGCACTCCGGGTCTAGAAGTGCAGTGGGTTTCTAGGACTCGAGGGATAAAATTGCCGCGCACGCGTTTGGGATATGATTTATGATATGAAATACGAGGAGCACAAAGAGCGCGGGTAACGCGGAGAATATTCAGGACCGCTCTGTGTCGATCGCAGATAACAGAGAGTTTGGCTACAGCTTGGCGTCTGGAAGCGCAGTGGGCATCCGAGACTCCGGGGCTTTTCAACATGAGGTAACAAAAACCAGGGGGAGCAACGCCGGTCTGGAAGTGCAGTAGGTTTCTAGGGCCGAGAAATTGATTTCAACAATCAGAGAAAAGCATGTTTTCTATAGCTGCGGACTTTTTGACGACAGTAGAGTGATGGCCGGTTTGTCCCAGTCGAGTGCCGTGTGCTCAGTCACGAGCGTAGGGTTTTATTTCTCCTTGTGCTTCCCAGGAATAAAATCATTTGGAGTTTGCCAATTGTTAGTTTTGGTATAAGGCAGCGTTGAATCCATGAATTGCATTTTGGCCGGCGGTCCCAATATTGCAGATCGAATGATTAAGCATGGCTTGGAAGCAAAGTATTATTCCTTGATGCCAAGATGATATGCTTGTTTTAATTCGCTGTCATTAAAAACCCCAGAGTTTATTTCTGATTTGACTTGCAAAACTTGTAGCTGAATGATGGGCGGTTGCCAACATTGTATCGAGAATCCATGTCTTCGCTCAGTCATGGTATCTAACCCTATTTAAATCAGATGTATAATCGAAAAGAAAAAGAAGAAAAATTCCAAAACGATACATGCTGCACCAGCAAACGTTTCAACGTGGCGTGCCAATGGCCGATATCACACGATGACGATCAGCCATGTTTCAATCAGCCAGGGTTCAGAGACCTTTTGATAGAGCCGCAAATTAACGCAACGGATATGCACAATCAGACGACGATCAAACGGATTGGGGAGGGTCCTTGGAATCAGTCGATACGAAGTCGGTTCGTTGGACGCTGCCGGCATCCGTGCGGCGTAAGGGGGGATTGTCAAGTTGGAGAAATGGAGCAGGCCACGAACATTTTTTTGCAATACGAGGATATCCCGGCCACGAGTCAAGGCGCGCGCTGGGAGGCATGCGGACACTAATTTCGGTGGCCTGCCAAGACGAGCTAGACGTGGTATGGATCGAAACTTGTTTCAACGCGGACTGGGCTGGACGGAGCAAAAGATCAACAAAGTCATGTGTGTGCGCGTGGTCAGTTGACTTGTACCCATCCGCGTATCTGGCTGGCTTTGAGGCTCGGCTGCATGTCCCGTCCTACACGGCATGGTCAACGTTGCATCCCTCAGAGCCCCAGTCCCGGGTCCCCCCGCCGGACCCCGGAGAAGAGGAGGAGGAAGAAGAAGAAGCAGCGTGATTAGACTTGCCGCTTAATCGAGCGGCGTTCCATTCGGCTTTTCCCATGCACCACCAACCTGTCCCGACTCGGCCAGGGAGGATATGCCGAAGAGGAACAAGGGGAACAAGGCACGCCCGCTGGTCCCGAGCATTCCTGGCATTCATGGGGTCTGTCAACTTTTTCTTGGTGTAATAGTCTAGAAGTCAGCAGACGGCTTCCGGGTTATTTCCATTGGGCACAGCCCATGACTTGTCTGGAATTGAAGTGCGCGCCGAGGCCGCGGAATGGCCCAGCTTTGGGGTTGGCAATGTACCATGTTTGTGCTGGCGATGGCCCGTGTCAAAAAGGAACAAGAGTGTTTAAAGGCACACGGAGGCAACGTTGGCCGCATTCCTGTCGAATCCGCCGAGATGCAGGAACAAGGTGAAGCTTTGTGCTTGTGCTCTTTTGGTTCTGAGGAGGCGAGGATAGCCTCGGAAGCGTTTACACGTCCCACACCGCCCCCGTGGTCCATGCCACAGTCAGGAGCATGATCCATCATCCATGGCAATTGAAGTCGAAATTGGCCACCAGATGAGGACAGCTTGAGCACAGGCTGGTTTTCGCGGTTGTTGATGCCTGACACTAGTCGTGGACAAGTGTACTCACACCGTCAAGTCAAGTCAATAGTCGGGAAAATGAATGGAGAAGCAAAAACGCCCATCAGCACAGGGCTGGAAGGGCTGCATACGACGTGGCGTCATGTGAGCAGCTTGACAGCTCTGTGGCTTGAAAATTGCGCCATGGCGCCAAGGCCCAGGCCCTGGGGGCAAGCCACGAGGGAACAGCAGCATTGCCGCGGCGGCTCGCTGGTGCATGCGGCCGGTTGCTGTTGCTGTACGGAGTAAAATAAAATAAAATAAAAAATAAACATGCACAGTAAAATATGGGAACCCGATAGCGAAATTTGAACAGACAAAACGAGCCAAACAAAACATGACGATGCATGCATGCAAATGCGCAAGCGCGGCAATGTGTTATCGCCGATGGGGTCCTGTCCCATCCAGTCCGGATTATGTCATGACCTCTTCGTATTTATTTTATGCCGTCATTTCGCCAAATGTGCGAAAATGGGTCCAACGAGGCCCCGCCGACAGAGACGGTCTAGCCAAGTTTATCGTCCTTCTTCTTTGGAGGATGGAGGGGGGGTTAGCATAGGGGGATCAGAAAAAGAGAGGGAAGAAAAAAAAAGTTCAGCCCGCCTCAATTTTCCGTCTCCAGATGGACAATTGGACAGGCGGGTGCCAGCAACGACGACGACGACGATGGCGTCTACTGAGTGAGTGGACTGAGGCGCGGCGGCGGCGTTTTGGGTAGTTTGCTGTATCGGGCCTAGCCGGGGCCCAGCTGGAAGTCTGGGGTTGGCGTGCAGCAATAAAAAAGCTATCGATCGATGATGGGCAGCCTCCTCCTTGTTGAAGCCATCCTGGACACCTGATTTGTCCAGTGTTTACGCCAGAGGCGAGCTGAAACTCTGTTTTGTTTTGGTGTGGTTGGCTGTCATGAGGAGGAGAGAGAGGAACATGCCTGTTTGGACTCTGTAGGCTGTTGTCTAGTTTGCGCTTGCTAGTGAAACAACCCACTCAATCAATAGTCTCTATCGCTGCTTGCGCGCCCAACCACACACACTCGCTCACTCACTCACTGGCACAGCACAGCACAGACGGCGGCGCCTCACGTTAATCAACCCACACGTGCCCGAATACAGCCCCAGCCCCGACGCCGATATCCATCATGACTTCACCATGCGAGCTCTGACCATGGCTGACCGCCCTATCAGTGAGTGAAGGAAAAAAGGGTCTCGTGGAGAGAGAGAGTCCAAAGCTCCAGCACTATCTGCTCCACACACACACCACAGGCGCAATAGCTTTGTACTACAGTGAGGCACTACACTACACTGCACCGCATGCTCCGGGCTCAGCCAGCCACGGCGTCAACCTTTGTTCATGCCATGTTGTTGACAGCCAGCCTCGTCCTCGCTAGGGCGAATGATGTGGCACCCCCCCTCCCCCTCCCAATTGGAAAAGCTAGAATCGACAAGAGAAATGCCGATCGATCTTTGCCTTCTCGCTGTCTCTCGCTATCGCTCCCTCCCTCTTCTCCGCCCCTGGGCCAGAAACTCTAATGGCCCCCATGCCCTGTCACATTCCAGCGCGGGCGCCTTTGCCATTGCGTGGCAACATGCGTGCCAGCCATGCAGAGCCATCGGTCCTCGGGGGATTATTTGTTTCTCACGGGGACCATTGCTGGCCGTCCCAAACAGAATAAGCGAGACCAAGAGAACAAAAATAAACCCCAAGCGACTTTTTTTTCCTTTCTGTTGCAAGGCCCTGCGGCTTGGCCGTTCCCCTCCTGCACCTGAGGGTCCAGGTCCGTCTCATGATGCAGAATGCCGGGTCGGTCTAGAAGCTGGACCACGGTAAACAAGGACCCGAGCCCAACGGCGAGCCGTGGCCAATTACCGGTCCTTATTTCCCTCCCTCTTGCTTTCTGGAACCGGGTCGCTGGTTACTGAGTGAGACATTGCTTTTCTGCACGCACGCACGCACGCACACGCGCGCGCTGGCGCTGGGCGGTCGAAAATCTGGGGACCCAGACTCCCGGGCCCCTAATTTAGCTGGATCCTTTTTTTCTTCCTAGCGAGCAATAGCACCGTGTAGTAATGGCCTGAGCCCTGCGGTGGTGCCCTGCTCCGCTGAAAGTGGACAGCCAGCGACAGAGGGGCCCTCTCCCTGGGCGTCATGGCCAGCCTTGTTCCCATGGTTAATTGATACGGGGGCCGGTTTGATAAGGTGCTAGGCCCGATCGGGTCCCTGTCGTTGTAGATTGCCCATGACAGGTTCGTCCTCTCTCACCGTTCGTCCGCCGTCGTCGTCGTTGTCGCCGTCACCGTGGGGGCTGGCGCTGGCCTGGCCCTGTCGACGGAGAAAATATTCTGCTCTGCTCGACGATGCCACCGGCGGCTTGCTCGATCTCGACTGACGTGTATCTGCCAAGGGGTTCCCGATATGCCAGACGACAAAGGCGGGAAAAAAAGGGTCCCTCGCGCTCTCGCTGCGTACTTAGTGGTCCCTTGGTCGGGCGCCACACGACTCGAGAACCGACGTCCCGGGGTGCACGACGGCGACGGGGGGTGGCATCCCGACGATGCCAAAGGGGAGCAGTTATATCTACCCCTGCTCCCCGTTGCCTGTGTCCGTCCGGCGTGTCTCCATTGACGTCCGGGAAACAAGCATTCATTCGCCTGACTCGACCCCAAAGTCTCTCGCTATTTACACTCTGGCTTCGCCCACCAACTCTACTGGCGAGGAGAAAAAAAGACAATTCTTCCCCGTCCGTGTGTCGCTCGTCCGATCTTGCTTGGGTTTCCTTTTTTCTTTCTTCATTTTATTTTTGGTCCTTCAACGGCGCACAGTTGCAGCAAATCCCTCGTTTCAACTCGACGCTCCTTTCATACCTTTCCTGGCCCTCGGACCCTTGTGTCATTGACTTAGACCAGCTTGTTGGGGGGAAGAAAAGGTGAGAAGGGGAAGAAAAAAAAACAAGGAACCGGGTTTATTTCGTCATAAGCCTGCCCTCCTCGTAATTCCCACCACCGCAAACCACCACCGCAAACGACAAGGAGAAGAAGGGCAAAAAAAGAAAAAAAGGAAAAGAGCGAAGATAAACGAAGCCATGGCGCAGAAAAAGGATCTCCTGGCCAAGGTGTTTGGCACTCGGCTGTCGAACCGACTCCGGGGCGCCAACGCAAAGGGACCGCAAAACAAGCACCAGTACCACCTCCAGGACCCCGACGACGAGGCAGAGGCAGAGCTCCGACGGCCCAGCACAGCTCCGTCACGGGATGCGCCCCGGAAGTCGTCGTACAAGAAGAACCCGCCGCCGCCCATCAGGACCAGGTTCACGGCCGACGACGTGTCGGGCCTGGTGACGCTGTCCGTGACGACATCGACGTCGTCGGACCCTGACGAGGCCAACAGCGACGGCGGCCAACCCCGGTCCCGCCGTCGCCGCCAGCAGCAGCCACAGCAGCAGGGAAGAGGAGCAGCAGCAGCGGGAGCAGAGCTGCAGCGGCCCCGGACAGCTCCCAACGGTTCTTCTTCTTCTTCCTCCGCGCGCCGCATCACCATCGCGTCCTCGTATTCCTCCTCCTCACCTCCGCCCGTCCCTCCTGTGCCCGTCGACCTGTCGCCTCGCCGCCTTTCACGCCGCACCTCGCTCAAGCAGCGCTTCTGGAGCGCAAACCCGTCCAACCACTTCCAGGAGCTCGACCGCAGCTCGTCCACGTTCCCCAGGGGCGCCGCCGACTCCTCCGCTACCGCCACCACCACCACCACCACGGCTCCCAGCAGCACCAGCCGCGCACGCAGCGTCTACATGCCGCGCCACGCCGCCACCGACTTCTCCAAGACGGCCCTCTCGCGCCGCACCAGCGTGCACGCCCGCGCCTCGGA
The DNA here is from genome assembly GCA_002179835.1 of Calonectria leucothoes. Classification (NCBI taxonomy): domain Eukaryota; kingdom Fungi; phylum Ascomycota; class Sordariomycetes; order Hypocreales; family Nectriaceae; genus Calonectria; species Calonectria leucothoes. The sequence continues at coordinate 254,979 of NAJI01000367.1, forward strand.
GCGCATCGCCCGCCGCTTCAGCAGCTCCGAGGACAACGACGACGATGCCAAGACGCTGTGCTCCATCAACTGCCGCGAGGAGCAGGACCCCGAGGAAATCACGCGCGACCTGGACCTCTGGCTCGCCACGCTGCGGCGCCAGCAGGCTGCGATGAAGGCAGCTCCCGCCGGCGCTTCCTCGTCCACGGCTTCCGCCGCGGCCTCGACGTGCGCGCCCGGCTCGGTGTCGGCCGAGGAGCAGCTCCAGGTGCAGCAGCACGTGGTGCAGCAGACCAAGTTCCTGCAGTGCCCGGCGCCGCGGTCGCCGCTGTCGCCCAACGGCACCTTCACGTCGTGCGGCACGACGGGCACCAGCCCCGGCAGCAACTACAGCCACGCGGCGGCGACCGAGTCGGAGAGCGACGACGAGTACGGCGTCTTCTCGCAGCTGCAGGCCGAGACGCAGTCCAAGGCGACCAGGTCCAAGGCGCAGGCCCGCGCGGCCCTCCGGTGCTCGACCATCATCACCACGGCCCCGTCGCCGGACCTCGGCGCCAGCGCCGACGCCGACTACGCCGGCGGCGACCTCTTCAGCAGCGCGCCCTCGCCCATGCTCGACGACCCCATCCTGCACCGCAGCAGCACCTACGGCAAGAGCCCCGTGCCCCTGCCGCCCGCCTCGCCCTCGCTCCGCCGCACCAGCACCGCCGCCCGCCCCAAGTCCCTCACCGCCTCCCGGTCCCCGCGCATGAGCACCTTTGTCGGCGGCGCCCGCCCTCCCGTCCCCGTCGTCACCCCCGGCGCCGGCACCGGCCCCATCATGACCGACTACCTCGAGCCGTCGCGCCCGCGCACCAGCGTCATCCGCACAAAGAGCGAGAACCGCCGCGCATCCTGTGCCAAGTCGCCCGCCGTCACCACCGTCGTCGAGGCCTCCTGAGCACCCACAACCGACACCTCATCTTCATCACCACCACCAACCATCATCATACTCTTTTACAAACTACTAATTTTAACTGCATGAAAGCATTGTCTCGTCTTCTTTTACACACTTGCACTATTCGCTCTCTTCTACCACACCAATGTCTTATCTATTTTACATCTTGTTTCCTTTGTTCAAATTTGGGGGCAGCTACTCGGTGGCAGGAAGGCGTTGGACTTGATTTTGGGTTAGGCCGGGTCTGCTGGTTTGACCGCTGGGAAGACACTCTTTGGCTTTGTTTTCTTCCTCTTTTTTTGGTTGGGCAATCAAACGGAGTTGCATCGTTTCCGCACGAAGAGTATGAATATGAAGGCACAGCCAGGGTGCATTCGGCATTGATATACATACAACAACATACAATGATACATAGAAAGGAAAGGGGCCGCGGCCGAAAATGGCCCATGGAACAATCTTTCAGGCCACTCTAGAGCATACTTTGAACAATACAGCCCTTGCATGATTTGTCAATTCCATCTCTGTTCCTGAGGGGACCCTCTTGACATCCTGGCTCAAAATGAAGACGTATGCCAAAATACAATTGTTTCATGTATACCAAAGTAGCAACTTTAAAAATGATTAAGACAATTGTTTCATCCAAAATGACATGTCACTTTTAGCATTGTTATTAGGTATACTGACTATTTTATCTTAACTGGGTTAATTCTTATATTATACAACTCAATGACCATGGCCTTCATGACATCCAGTTGGGGTGTACATTACAAATGCTTTCATACAGTATCCCATCAACATAGACCAATCGAATGCGCAACTCACATCATAATCCCCATCATCACCATCCACACGTCATCATTCATAATCTAAACCCAAATCACTCGGCACAGTATTCCACGTCCTTTGAATGCTTCTTTCTGCTGTACCTTCTATCACCCAAGTGTATACGAATACACACAAATATGATGCATCAATAAAACGCCAACGCTCAGTAAACACTTGTGCTTCGGCAGGAGGCCTACTCCCGTCCGTCCCCCTTGGATATTTCAACGCAGACCCCGGTGTGTCAAACATGGACAAGCCCTTCCCCCCCCCGCGACAATGCTCCGAGACATTGAACACACACGCACACATGTGGGAATTACCAAAAAGAAAAACATGCCACGCCAATGGTACCAGGTCCCTCCGTGTTCAAAATGCCCAGCCAACCAAAATATTACCGTGCCCAAAATATGCCCCCCGTGTCCATGTCGTCAATAATCAATCATCAAGAGGGCAGGCCGCCATCGGCCCCTCTCCAAACAAGATCCCGGGGTATGCCGACGTGTTATGCAACGTGAATATATATATCCCACTGCGCTGGGTGTCCTCGCCCAGTCCACAAAAAAAACACATGCTCGCTTGCATGCAACAAACGGTCAGTCAAAGAAAAACCTGGCCTCTGACCCATGCCATGGCCAAATCCGGCCCCCAGCAGATGCCAATTGGCCACTAGCATGCCGACAAAAAAAGTTATGTGTGTGTGCAACCCAAGCGTCGGCCATGTGACGTGATGGCAGAGTCGCAGAAGAAGCAAATCCGTCCTTGTCTTGCCAGGGTTGGCGCACGTACTTATACGCATGCCCTGCCCACACTGGGCCTGCGCTTAAGCGTGCATTACTCCCGCAACGCTCGCTCTGGGCCGAGGAATTTGTATTTCTTCATCATCTGAGCTGTCTGCCGACTCGGCTCCTGCTCGGTCCAGCATTCTCTCGATATCCTCGTCGCGCAAAATCTTCCTCGCCGTGCCGTTTCCAACTCCTAGCCCGCTTGGTAATGACAGGGCCCCTCTCAGGTGGCTGCTGGCCCCATTCATCCGTCTCCTCGGCGTCCCCCGGTTTGGCGTGTGATAATGCTGCTGCGGCGAGTCAAGCTCCATTGGCGATCCAGGGGGCGGAGGCATGACTGGTGACTTTTCGAACCCGAGTCGCTTGTGAGGGTACGGCTGACGCTGAGACGATGGCAGCGCTTTCCTGGGCCCTGACGGCAGGGCATGCCTGGCTATCGTCCTTCCAGCTCCCGAATGCAACCCCGGTGATCCAGTGGGCGAAAAGGCGTGCTTCAGGTTGGCCGAGTTCCCGGGGCTGCTCATGAACAGCAGCGACTCAATGGCGTCTTGCTCCCTCACATTCTGGTGCGGCGAAAACAAAATCGGATCCACCATGCTCCTCGATCTTGATCCGTTTTGGAGTGCTGGCTGGCCAGGGGTATGAGGCGAGGCAGAGTGAGAATGTGAGAGAAGAGTAGGTGTGTAATGGGGGTTGGAATTGCGGCGTGGGTTTGACCGAGGAGCCGGCATGCTCACGGAGGGTTGGATGGCAGCTGGGGGGGCGAGAGAGCGTTTGCCGGAAGCCGTCCTTGGAGGTGAGTTGGATTTTCGAAGCTGCGTTATCACCGGCTCATAGGGAGAAGGTGCCAGAGCAGTTGGTGCCGAGTTGATGAGAGGTTGCGGGCTCACCGAAGAGCCGTGCCGGCGGTGGACGGTTGACGTGCTCGAGGTTGGCGAGGCGGCGTGAGAGGCGAGCGACTCAACCTCCTCGAGGGAATTGGAGTGCCAGCCATTGTTCACCTTGACCATGGCATACGAGAGACGCGTTCGCAACTCGGCCGAGAGCTGCATCGTGTTAGTCAAAGTGGAGTGTGCAGGAACGGACCAACAGCTGCAGCTCATGTCGCCGCGTTTTTGTGGCGGCGTGTTGGTCCTGGGCCTGGGGGGATTCCATCTTACCTCGCCGATGTAGCTGCCGGCTGTTGAGACCCTGCTCACGGCGCTGGTGTTTCTGGAGTGGCCCTTGACGGGGCTCTGGCTGTCGGAGCGAGTCTTGACCTCGCCGTCGGCCATGCGTTTTCTCGAGCTCCAGTTGTCCGCGGTGGCCATCTTGTCCTGGGCGGCGGCGATCTGGGAGAGCTGGAGGAGCTGGCTATCCTGGCTGGAGGGGCCCGTGGGACAAACCCCCGACTCGCTAGCCGGGGGGGTAAAGGCCTGGTCTGTGGAAGCAGTCATGACGGTATCCTGGGAGCCCGTTGCGGACAGCGGGTGGCTCGGCGTGGAGCGGTCGTCGCCTTCAGAGGGCATGCGGTGCATGGGGGGCGGGAGGGCGGTGGTGGCAGCAGCGAGGGATGCAGACGCGCTGGAGAGGGCTGTGGCAGCGGCAGACGGAGGAGGAGGAGCAGAGGAGGCGGCTGCGATCGGGAGGTGGGAGGCTCGCGAGGGGGTCGCGTCGGCCGGGGGCTGCACCGCGCAATCCCCACCTGCTGCTGGCGCGCAGGCGTTAGCGATGGTGTCGGTGGTGGTGGTGGTGTTGCTCGGAGCCGGACAAGCGTCGTCGCCGGGCCGCAGCGACGCGACACGAGTGTGCGTGAGAGCGGCTGCGGCGTCAGGCCGGGCCAGAGTCATGGCGGCTTGCGGGTGCTGGTGCTGGTGGTGCTGGTGTTGGTGCTGGGGAGGGGCCGGATCGGAAGTTGAAACGAGCGTCGAGCGATATTCGCAGGTCCGAGAAGCGAGTGGTTGCGGGCGCGCTTTCAACAAGGTGCCCAAACCCACACACAGGTCGCAGTGACGATGCGGGAAGCGAGGTGCCAAAAAAACGACCAAAAATAAAATAAAACAGCCTATTGGAGCGGTGCCCGTCCACGTGTGCCCATGCCACGCGCTCTGCGTGTCTCTTGTTCGCGGGCGGCGGCGGTGAGGGGGACGAGGAGCTGGCGATGTGCTTTGGTGTTGAGGGGGAGCGTCCACGGGATCACCAAGTTCCAAGTCCAAGAGTCCACATCTGAAGAGTCGGAGCCAAGGTCTCAGCGGACAAGAAACAGGTGCGGGTGGTGCTGCGGATGGTGGTTTACGCGGTCTAGTCGCGCGTGCCCTGCCACACACACCCTTCCCCGGGACGCACACGCCAATTGCCAATTGAGGAGCCGCCCCTCCCCCAGTGCGACAGCGACTCTTCAGTGGGCGCCTGCCGACCCGCTGTAGATGCCCGCCAAAACGCTCGGCTCCCCAGGGCGTCCACGGCGCCCCGAGGCGCTGTTCTCCCAGCACCCCGATTCCCTAGAATAGGTAGGTGATTGCTGGATTGGGTTTTTTAGAGTTGGCCTGCCCAGCCGGCCAGCCCCCCGTTGCGAAAAACCCGACCGAGGGCAAGATTACAGCGCTAGAACCAACCAACGAACGCCTGAAAGCGCGAGCCTGGGCGAGGGCCAAGGTGAACCCACCCCACCACCCACCACCCACCAACGTTCTCTGGCCTCTCTCTGGCGCACCTTGTAGCGGTCTGCGGGCTTTACCTGGCTCTGTTTGTTGAGCCACCGCCGCTACCCTGCCCTGCCCTCAGAGGGAGAGGGAGAGAGAGAGAGAGTCATGCCCAACAATGCTGGGGCCACATGCTCTCCGTGTCAGAACAGGACTCGCCGCTGCGTCTCGTCCATTGCCCTCGAGCAAGATCCCCCCTTGCTCGTTTCGACACGCACGCACGCGACTCGAAAGGTGGCGCTGCAGAGTTTTGGGGCGAGGCCTTTCCCCCTCGGCGACCGCGAGCAGCAAATGCAACATGACGGAGCAGTCGACTAGACGAGTCTGGATTAGGCAGACGAATAAGGCATTTGCACTACCAAAACACCTTGTCAGACGCGAGACTCGATGTCACTGTTTGTTTGTTTTTCTTTTCCTTATCCGCCTCTCTTCTCCTCCCCCAAAATAAATATCAATTAGCAGGGAAGAAGCTCGCTTGTTCCCTAATCCACGTCACGTCACCGGCGGGACAGCGGGATCCTGCGTGTCTTCCGTGCGCTGTCCCACACGCTCCACATGCACGACGTCGGTTAATCGCTCGGACCCTCTCGTCCATGACACGAAGTCACGTGCAATCTCGCGATTCAGCACACCTCAATTAAAGGCTTTCTATAGGGTAAGAATGCTGACTAACTGCAGGATGCTGAGCCATTGTGAATGGACAGAGGTGTCCAATTAAACAGAAGAAAATAGGATGAGAGAAGTGGTTTTAAAGGGAAGTGGCTCTATGTACGAGTATTGCTCCCAAGTAAATAAATTACCAAGAAAGAAGTGGGATTCAAAGTGATCAATATTATCCTTGCCTAGAAAATAGGCAGTAAACGTAATCCATTAGGCAACATCGACCAAACCGAGACGATAGAAGGAGTACACGCACACAACGTGACTAGGCTGCAACTTTCAGCTTTAATTTCGTGAAATGAGGTATTCAAGGTTTCCGCTATGAATAGCATTATATATGATTCGTTTGAAGAATGGAAGAATACGGGAGAGGCGTAATTCCATGCGATGTATACGCCATTTTGTTAGCTTCGCAGCCGCCTGTTGCATTCAGTGCATAGGAAAGCTCCTTTGAAACAGACCCCATAACAGCCTTGGCTCCTCAATTTTTCCTTTTCCGAGATCGATGCTTTGCCGTCAGCGTCAGAGACCCTGTAGAACAACCAGTCCATATACACGAAGTGAGTGGACTATGTTCTTCATCTTTGCCCATCTAAAATAAGACACCCAAGGTTTAGGCTACGGAGTGCAAAACTGGCTTATAAGCTATAACAGACGGCATCTCCACGTGGAACACATGTGATGTAGACGTCTCTCGCCCGCATCGCGGTGGTCGAGCTTGCGAGAAGGGCCCGCGGCAGCGCCCCCAGAGGGCCGCCGGAGGCAAAGGCAGCTCAAGAAACTGATTTTTCTAAGCCATGATGGCTGCATTACCAGACGCTTTGTTAAAAGCAGACTCCATGTCTAAATACTTGCATGTCTCTCACCACCACTTACACCGCCGTCTTACCCACACTCTGGTTCATCCCCAGCATGTCCGCGGACTCCTCCGTCTAATATCAGGTCCTCGTTGTTATTCAGATCATGTTGCACCCTTTGCCACCCCTTCTTCTTCCTCGACTCTCGTCCTTCCACCTCGACACCTTTACCTTTGGCATCAAATACTGGCCGGATGAGCGAGCCGAGCAGGGGATTTCCGCTGAATGCGCCGCCGTTCTTGTTTCCCGTCGTTTCTCTTAGGGCGCCCTTGTTCGCAGAAGCACCGCCATAGTTGTTGTCGTCCTCGTCGTCTGAAAAGCTCGTGGGCTTCTCAATTGCTGCCATCTTACGAACCACCTTGCCACCGACAAGATCAATGCTCACCACCTGTCTCCGCTTCTCGTAGTCTGGCCGGGCGTCCCACTCCATTTCTCGTAGGAGCTTTTGCTGCCGCTTCAACTCCCGGGCTCTCTCCTCTGGGCTCGCCCACATGCTGCCTGTGCCGGTCATGGCGGTGCTGACGTCAAAGTCTGCTGCCTCGTCCCGAACCGTTGTTCGCTGAGCGTTTTCCGCTTGGAAATTGAGAAGCTTATCTCTATGCGCCCTAGCTTTGGCCTCGGCTTCGCCGATGGTTGGGTCGTCGTTCTCCCGAGGCTTGGTAAACGGAGCTGGCGTCTTGGAGACATCTGCTCGTTTGTTGGCTGCCCTATCGGCGGCCATGCGCTCGCGTCCTCGCTCATCCTTGAGTTCCCTGACCATGGCTTGGACGTCATCTGAGCTCAGTAGTGGTGTGCCGCAAAACGTGCATGGGCCCAAACCCTCCTTCATGCAAATGACTTTACCGCAAGAGAGACAGTTGGGTGCGGCGCTTTGGAGTGGGTGTCTTGTAGCAACGCAGTTGCACTTCCTGGCCTTTGTGTTTTCCAAGGTTGGGTTTGTCGAAATCTCGAGTGCACGAATGGCAGCATCTAGATCTGAAATAGCGGTCGAGGCACCAGCCATGGGCATACCCCCAGATATCGAGATTTTGGTCGTGTTCCCACTGGGCTTGGGTGTTGAGGTTCGTGATACCGGGTTTGACTTTTGTTGTTTTGGCTTTGAAGGACCGTCTCCGATAAAATAGCCAGCTGAAGCATGCTGTTTTGGCGGAGGCTTTGCAGCTGCCTTTGGCTCGGACTTCTGCTGAGGCTTTGGCGTGTTGGATCTTGACACATCATTGCTGTTGGGTGCACTCGGCCGCTGAGGAATATAGTCCAAGTCCTGGTTCTTTTTGCTGTACGTCGCTCCAGATGGGGCACCATAGCTTTCAACCTTTCTCGCCTCTGGCGTGTGAATAGCTGGCTTCTTCTTCTTGGGTTGCCGTTTGGGTTTAGGGACTGGTTCTACCGTGCTGCTTGACGAGGGACCTGCAGGGGCTGGTTGGGAGGGCTGGGAGGGCTTCCTGGCACCATTGAACGAGGAAATGAACTCGATGGCTTGAGGCGAGTTTCCAAGAAGGTTGGTTAAGTGATCAGCAGCCTCAGCTGGGGAGAGAGTGGCGGCATAGTCAAGAACCTGCTTGAGTTCCTCATCAGGCAGGGGGAGCAGCTTTGAGAGCTGCGAGATAGACATGATGATAGGCTAGACCAGATAGAGTGCTTTGGAACTTCTAAACGTGGTTATGTGCTTTTCGTCCTTCTGCTTCAAAGTGGTGGCGGTTTGTAAGCTGTGAGGTTGTTTGATATAGCTTTCAAGAGCTCCCGTCCCCCACCAAGAAAAACGGCCCCGCCCCCTCCAAAGAGCGAGCTACCCTAGAGACATGATGATTCAATCTGAGTCATTCCCCGAAGGCAGTAAAGGCCAGCGTGCAACTAGCGCATACATGGCCTGGCTTTGGAAACTGAAATTTGCTGGCCAATTGTTTGAAATATGAATACATAGAGCATCACTTGTGCTCCAGCCATATTTTTCGCACACCGGCATGTTGCGTTCAAGATTTAGTTTGTGTTTGAGTGTGAGTGTGGGGACCTCTTCGTATTCTTTTTCCCTGTTGGGTAATGCACGTCGAATGCGAGATTTTCTCTTGTATTGTTGCCGCAATCGGCACCCATCAGGCGGGCACATCAAAATCTCGCATGGCCGGCCATGATGCGTCCCATCTGCGGCGCATCTGCATAATTATGGAAATGCAAAAGTCATGAGGTCCGCCGCCCTCCGACGGTGCCGCCCACCAGCAATGGACACGGCCAGAGTGGGGTCCGTGGGGTAGTCGGGAACCACGAAGCCTGGGGTGGCGGATGATGGGATGCAAACGTGGGCGAGAGGACGGCGATAGGCGCGGATGTGCGGATACAGGTGCCAGCTGCGGGTGAAGGGATGAGATGAGCACCAAGTGAGAGTGAGCCAAGACTGTAAGCCCGGCCGTGTGTCTACGCCCTGCCATCCCAGCATCGGGCTTTACTCGCGTCGCCGTGGGATATATTTCCTAGCACAGACTCTGACCGGCATCGTGACGGAGCAGCGCATGGCCAATCTTGGAGTCTTTCTCTCTTTCCCCTCTCCAAATCCCTTTAGCCGGCAAAGTCTAGATACGTGAGGTGTGTGTGGCATTTCACGTAGAGCATGCGGAGGTGGCGTTCGGGAGGAGGGAGACGATGCTACGGTGCCAAGGGCGTTGGCAAGGCCAATTGACGAGAAATCCGGGGGAATTGGGTCCTCGGTCTGATGCTGCTCTGGCTGGAGCGTTTCGTTCGGTTCAAGCATGCATGTCAGGTCAACAATTGGCCGTGACGCTGAGCGAAAAAGAAGAAAACGCCTTCACCGAACATGGCCCGATGGGTGCCATTGGGGCTCAATCGCGGCCAACAATACGCCCATGAGCATGGAGCATTTGCGCCTTGACACAATTTATGCCCGGCACTTCCGCAACAGCCAATTTAGTCGGCGTCTACTTTGCTATTCTTGCTTCTCTGACCGATTCTCACCGACCCGGATGGGTCCCCAAGATCCCGTTGCTCCGTGTCATTGTCGAATCCCGAATGAGCTCCGCTACTCAGCTTGATGGAGCTAGCCAAACCTAGCCTAGCGCGCAAATTATTTCCATGCCCCAAGGCAAAGCTCGTCGCAGAGTCAAGGGCAGGTGCGTGTGTGGGTGGTACTTGGAGCCATGTTACAGGGTGGGCCATGTGTGTGGGTGGCTCCTTCGTTGCGTTGCGAAAGCGCTTGCGCTTGCCCGCAGCTTTGTGGCTTTTGTTTTCCCCCAGGTCGGCCAGGTCAGTTTGGAATATTGGGAATGCACAGCTCTTTAGCTGTTCCTTACATGCCTACCCAAACTATCTAACCTAACCCGGTAGCTAAAAACACACACGGTTGTGAGATGGAGATGTGTGATAATAAAGATGTAATCAATAATTGTAACCTGTTTCGTCTGAATGGGGATGGGTTCTTTGTACAGCGAAAATGTCAGCTGTCGATGGATAAATGATGCAGAGCTCCAATCATACGAAATGAATCAAGCACGACCGCACGTCCTCACGTCCTCAGCCGTCATGGCCATGTTCAACCATGTTTTCGTCACTTGGCAATCTCAAAACAGTCAGAGGCTATGGGTAGAAAATAGTTTTTTTTTCATTCACACTATGGTACAGAGACCTTCAAATCAAGTCTATGGCATTGGTAGAACAGTGGAAATGGGTATCGCTCAGCTGGCATAGGCTAGCACAGCAGCCAGACGTCCTCCGTCTTCCCTCACCACATCCCTTCTTCTACCCCGATTTTTAGTCACACGTCCGTCAGGGACAGGTAGCTTAGTTGCCAGGGTTCTTGGCGACGAACTCAACACCCTTCTCGATGTTCTTCTTGAGGTCGCCGAGGCAGGCCTCGATGAGCTTCTCCTCGTTGGCATCGACCTTGCCGATGGGGTGGACCTTCTCAACACCGTTGGGGCCGAGCTCGATCTGGCTGGAGAAGAAGTCAATGCCCTGGTCCTTGTAGAGAGGGGAGTCGACGAAAGCGGGCTCAGTGACACCCTTCTCGCCCTGGGCGGCGCGGAGGAGAGCATCGGCCATGCGGGCACCAGCAAAGGCCATGGAGAGGGTGGCAGAGCCAGCACCGTCCTTGGCCTTGACGACCTCGTCACCACCGAACTGGACACGCTTGATGATCTCAGCGTTGGAGCTCAGGTCGGGGTGGTTGCTCTGGGAGAAGAGAGGGACGATGGTGACGCCGGAGTGGCCACCAATGACGGTGATGTTCTCGTCCTTGGGGTCAGTGTCCTTGACCTCGGAGACGAAGCGGCTGGCGCGGACGACATCGAGGGTGGTGACACCGAAGAGGGTCTTGGGGTTGTAGACACCAGCCTTCTTGTAGACCTCAGCGCAGATGGGGACGGTGGAGTTGACGGGGTTGGCGATGATGAGGAGCTTGGCCTTGGGGGCGGCAGCGGCGGCGGCCTTGGCGAGGTCACGGACGATGGAGGCGTTGGTGTTGAAGAGGTCGTCACGGGTCATGCCGGGCTTGCGGGGGACACCAGCGGGGATGAGGATGACCTCGGAGTCCTTGAGGGCGGTGGCGAGCTCATCGCCCTTGGGCTCGTAGCCCTTGACGGTGGACTTGGTGTTGACGTGGGAAATGTCGGCAGCGACACCAGGGGCTCCACGGATATCGTAGAGAGCAAGGTCGGTGACGCGGGGGTTGAGCTTGAGGAGGAGGGAGAGGGGCTGGCCGATACCGCCGGCGGCACCCAGGACAGCAACCTTGGAGAGCTGTGGTTGGGAGAGGCAAGTTAGCGACCTGTTGGAGCTTTGCAGAGCGCATGCCTTCGCATTGGCATTGGCATTGGCGTGGGCTGTGTCGTGGTGTTGAGGCCAGATGGCGACACTGATGATGGTGTGCAGACCGGGCCGGTGCTCACACAGCAAGCAAGCACAGCAAGGCGAGGGGAGCTGGCTTGCGATTGCGCTAGGGGCATTGGCGGGAGCAAGGTGCACTTACGTTGCGGGCCGAGGCCGAGAAAGCACGACGCTGGAGCTTGGAGGCAGCGAACATCTTGACGGTAGTGTGATGGAGTTGGGGTAGAGTCGGAGGGAGGGGAGGATCAATTGGGTGAGAGAAAGAAGGGACAAAAATCGACCTTGGTCGTGAGCACTTTAAATACCGTCTCTTACAGCAGGTTTCGGCATCGGCGTTAGCCTGGTCTCTGTGGCCCACTAATTGCCTACTTCAGTCGGACAAGGAAGAAGAAAAAGTACTTGCTTCACTGTCACTGTGGCCACTGCGCAATATTGATCCCGTCAAGATCATCATACTACCCAATCAATACCCAGGGAGTTATTTTATTTTATTTTAGACGAATTCATTTATTTAGTCATTATGTATATTATTTTCAGTCAAGATGCGAAGACTCAATGTACTTTTGCTGAGATACACAGACTCCAACAATGCCGTCAGGGCAGCGCAATCCACCATGCAGCAGCCCCTTCCAGAATGCATCATCATGCCGACCTAGAGGAAAGAGCAGCCCCGTGCTAATGAGGAAGTTTAATATCACATGACCTCCCATTTTCCACAAGTTATTTTTGACAACGTCAATAGATACAGCATCCATTTGCGCTGCTCACCATCCACTCGTCTTCCACTGCTCAAGCTTCGTCTCGGGCATCGCTGCAGTCTATAGACGAAATGTTCACCCACTGTCATCTTCAAAAAACTGCCTACGCGGTCATTTAAACTGCCAAAAGGATCTCACGGCCAGCGTCTGAGAACCGCAAAATCTCAGTTGGCGGGATGGCGATGCAGGGGTACATGGGCGGGTAGGCAATCGGTTCACAAAGGTAACTGTCACTCATTCGATTCTACATCTCAGAGGGTACTGACAAATAAACATAGGATGTTGATATCTTTGTTGGAGCGCCTTCAGATTTGGGACATCTTGAATATAAATTGCCTTGCGCAGATCGAGCATTTACGATTAACTTGGAGGCGGCGAACGGTGTTACCCCCTGTTATCCAGACTCTAAAGTAATCACCCCCATCGATTTCATTGGGTTTCCTCATATATGATTCTTGTGCAATCTCCTAGCACTCGAGTCGTGCTGATATGGTTAAAGACTAGGATCGAAACTTGATCCATGACACTGGCAGAGGTTAATCTTGAACTCCCATTTGCCTCCCAGATGATCTGATCCCAATAAAATTACTTGCTGCAACTGAGAGGTTCACAGACGAGAAACTAAAACAGGACATGGACGATGTTGTGGTGCTTCTTGAGTGTTGCCCCTCGAATTTGACGGATTGTCTCAACCAGAAGAAAACAAGGTATTCGTGAAGGAGGTTTTGGGCAAATTAATGAAACTACCCAGAGCCAAGCTCAATTTCTGGACCGAAAAGGAATGGAGCGCTTAGTTGGGAGTCTAAGCAGCATAATACCCGAATCTCTATGTATCATAGGCTGCATCCACTTATACAATCTGCCGGTTCAACAGCAAAGGCCTGGAATTCTAAGCAGTATAAGATTAAGAATTCTGTGCATTCTAGACCGTATTCTTCTTGCACAATTACTGATACACGTACGACTTGAACTCAGCTCATTTACTGCAGTGGGTAACTGCTGGAGTGGTTGGTTGGTCAGAAGCGATCAAAATGATGATCAGGATGTGTTAAATAACTAGGCAAATAATAAAATAATATAACAACTTGGACCTTTTGCTTAAAATGATTTTTTAAACATTATGATGATTTTGATTGGCATCAATATTGCGCCGTGGTGGAGTGGAGCAAGAGTGAGATGTAGCCAAGTAACACCCCTACCGAGAGCTCCCGGATTCTTGGCTGTCGACACGGTAATTCTTCTGGTGTCATGTTCTGAACGTTTGAATGCGATGACGAGTGAACCCGATGCGAGTACTTGGCCGGCAAAATCGTGCGTCTTGTGCCTGGTTGTGCAAACGTCTGCTCCTTGTGCGGGTCATCACGAACTGCACATCCTTTGTCTGGGAGTGGATTCTAGCAGTCGAGGACCTTGGCCAAACACGTTACATTTCACCTTTATTCAAGCCACTCCTCCTTGGCGCTGCACAAGACGTGAACCCGAGATTCAACACAAGTCATCTCCTTTATAGTACAAATGTAGTTGAGAGTAGAGCAAGATATTACGTGGTCCTAGAGTGCTGTCTTCTGACTTCTAAGAGGGAACCAGCTGGATATATCGTACAAGTATTCTCCTGATTCCTGGATAACCGCGACCCCCATGCGGAATGCATGCGTGTGCTATCCGTCTAATACTTTCCCCAGTCTAAGCGCCCCAAGAAAAATATTCACCAAAAACGTCCGTGTATTATGTCGTTTCTTCTTCTTTACCTTCTCTTCACCTCCGGCTGTTCTTCCACTCCTCAATCTTCCTCCTTCGCTCCTCAACCTTGCGCTCAAACTCGGCCACCTTCTCGAGACGCGCGCGGTCCTCCTCGGCCTCGCGCTTGGCCTGGGCCTCCTTGCGGCGCACCTCCTCGCGCTCGAGCTGCTCAGGGCGGCGCTCGGCAATGTCGCGGGGGCGGTAGTCGCTGAAGAACTTCTTGAGCGCCACCTCGATGACCCAGCACACGGCGTAGTCGAGAACCATGACGGACACCATGTTCATCTTGAACTCATCCGAGAAGGGCACAAGCTTCATGCCCTCGTTGATCTCGGGGACAAGCTCGACAGCGCAGGCAAATGAAAGGGCGGTGACACCGACAATACCGTAGTACATGCCCTTGTTCTCCGAGAGGGACTCTCGGAAAGGTCGTCCCTGGTAGTTGATGGCAAAGGTTGAAATTTGCTGGATAAGCTGGAGGAGGTAGACGGCCGAGTTGAGGAGCGAAGGGGTGAATTCGGCCTCGAGATCGACGTCATCACCACGACTAGATAGCAATTGTGTTAGCAGCATCATTGATAGAGCCGGTGAGTGCAACTTACGGGTCAAGTCTTTCGCAGAGGCGGGCGATGTAGATGAGAGTGACAATGTGGACGGCAAACTGGCCCAGGATGGAACCAATAATGTACACGTTGAAAATGTTGGGCTGAGGTCGCTCCTTGCTCAGACCCTCGACGACACGGGCGCGGGAGATGCTGAGGAAGCAGACAGACATGAGCATTCCGCTGATGGTGTACTGAGCATCACCAAACTTGATACCCTCGAGGTACAGGACAGACAGAGAGTAGGCGCTGATGAGACAGTTGAGGGCGAGAATCTTGTACATCTGAATGGTGGCAACAAGAGTGCATCGACCCTGGCGGATAATGTTGGGAATGGCAATGACATCGCGGAGCTTGGAGGTGAAGGGGGCGGCGACCGAAGCATCACCCAACTTGAGAGTGGGCGGCTCGTCATCTCCCATATCAGCATCCATCATACCCGAGGCGAGCTTGTCAGCGAATCCGGCAGCCTTCTGGTTAACAGCAGCCTGGTGGGTCTCCTGGGCGGAGAGAATCTTCTGGGCACCAGGGGAGGTAATGGTCTCGAGAGGGAAGCCCTGCTGGGCGGCGTACTCTTCAGGGGTAATGTCCTTTCGCTTGGCCTCACGCTCAATGGCCTTGATGAACTGCGGGTTGTTGGGTCCAGGGGGATACAGGTGGGCAATCATCAGGGGAATTGGGGGCGCGGGCTGGTTGAAGCGCTTCATGAGGTCAACCTGCTTCTGGTACATTTCCTTCATCTTGGTGTTGCGAGAGTGCTCAGCGATGCGGACGAGATCGTCCTTGGTTCCGTTGAGGAGAGCAACACCAATGTGAGCCTGCTTGAGAGCACCGACATCGTTGGTACCATCACCAGCCATGAGAGTGTAGTAGCCCATGGCCTTGAGTCCAAGAAGAATGTCTTCCTTTTGCTTGGGTGAAACACGGGCATAAACCCAGGTGTGACGGAGGATTGAGTTCCAGGCAGTCTGGCCCTTGAACTTGGCGAGGGCGTAACCAGTAACACAAATATCCTTGGTGCGCAGAATTTCGGGATCGATGGGCTTGGTGGGGTCGACGTCGATGTTGACCTTGTCATCGGTGCTCTTCCAGATCAGTCTCTCGCCCTTGCTGTCTTCAGGGGCATCCAGGATGAGGACATCACGATCCACAATCTCGACTTCGCGGGCAACGTGCACAGCAGTAAGAGGGTTGTCACCAGTAATCATGACTACACGGTGGCTGCTCTCGTTCAACATCTGGACTGCCTCCTTGGCATCTTCCTTGAGAGGGCAGTGCAGAACCAGGAAACCAGCAAAAGTCAAGTCGCACTCCACCTTTTCACGCTTCAGTTCGTTGATCCTGGCAGAGCCAAGCTCGGAATCCACAGTGAGCTGCTTGTAGGCCAGGGCCAGAACACGGGAACCCTTTCGGGTAAAGTACTTGTAAGTCTCCTCGTAGTCCTCAGGAACAACAGACAGCATCTTCATGATGGTCTCGGGAGCACCCTTGACACCGGCGAAAGTACCCTTGATCTTGTGGCCAGTCTTGGCATCGACACCGTGAACCATGGCGACGGAGCTTTGACGTTTGAGGGCAGACGAGAACTGGAAGCGACGCTTGATTTGGACAGTGCCACGAGTGCTACCGGCCTTTTCAGTGCTCTGGAGGATATCGTTCTTGCCAAGGGTCCAGCCAAGAGAGGTGAGAGTGGCCTTTTCCATAGGGTCACCAACAATTTCTCCCTCATCGAGTTTCACTAGGGCGTGGGCAGTGGCGAGAACAAGCTTGGTCTCCATAGCAGTGTCCATGACGGAGATCATGGTGGAGTGGGCGCCGTCGGCCTCCTTCTTGTCCTTGATCTCGGCATGACCAAGACCCAGACCAGCAATACCCTCAACAACGAGATCTTCGCCGGTCAGAGTTCCGGTCTTGTCGAAGCAAGCAATGTCAATACGGCCAGCAAAGGGAATACGGAAAGGCTCAGTGCAGAAGATGGCAAGCTTGGCCAGAGCAGCCAAACTGGTGTTCACAGCGAGACTCAGCTCCATGGGCAGCTCAGGGGGAACGACACTGGTGACGATCAAGACACAGTCCAACAGGAGCTTGGAACGCTTGCGGTCCTTGCGGACACCCTCGTCCCAGACGTACCACGAAGCGGCAATGGCGAAGACCAAGAGGAAGAGAATAAAGTACAGCGCCTCGACGTTATTGGCCGACACACGCTCAGTGGAGTAAATCATGGTGCGGACGAGGTTACCCTGGGAGGTCTCGAAGCCAGTCTTCATGACAATAGCCATGGCGCCGTTATCGGGGGGAGGGGGGACGCCAGAGAGCAGCTTGGGCTTCTCCTGGTCAGGGTTTCCGTGGGTGATCTGGAGAACCTTGGTGCCACCCCAGAGGAACGAGTTCTTGTCGAGACCTTCAGGTTCGAGGGTGGCGTTGTCGGGACGGAGCTGGATGGAGTCCTTGAGCAGAGGAGTGCTCTCGCCGGAAAGCATGGCCTCGTTGACAATGGCGGTGCCCTCGACGAGGAGCATATCGCAGGCGACGCCGCTGTCCTCCTTGGTGCGACCGGCGGAAACGAGATCGCCAGGGAGGAGCTGGTCGCTCTGCACCTCAGTCCACTTGCCCAGACGGAAAACCCACATATCATAGGGCTTGATGCTCATGCCACGGAACTCGGTGAGGGTGCGCTGACGCTGCCAAACGACGGTGCTCTCGAATGCGACAAGCATGAAGAGGGTGAAGAGCGAGTAGTACCAGTATTCGTCGAGCATCCACAGACCGACACAGAAGATCTGGAAAACGAAGAAGGGAGCCACGGCGTGCTCCTTGAACAGCTCGGTGAAGGTCGGGACGGGGATATCAAACGTGTTGGGGCCATAGTGCTGTTCAATGCGAGTGAGCTCAGACTGGGAGTCGATTCCTCGGGATTTCTGGAAGTGACCGATAGAGGGCTTGGGCTCGGCGTCGATGTCGTACTGGAGAGTGCGGAACGTCTTGTCCTTGGGGTCCAACAGGAAGCGGCGCTTCTGGAAGAGGAACGAGGTGTTTGTAGTTCCGCCAACCTGCGAGTGGCGATGTGGTTAGTTTCGATGGACATGGTGGGGGGAAGAAAGAGGTGCGGTATCCCACCTTGTCGCGAATCAGGCTGCAGATCTCGGGAGATCCGGCGTTTTCGATGGGAATGACCTTGATCAGCTCGGCCTCGTCGATGGAGGCGGCCTTGGAGGCCTTGAGCTTTCCCTCGAGGTTGACGCTCCAGTGGGTGCTCAGCCAGACGAGGGACTGCACCGTGATGATGGCGCCGCACCACACGGTGGTCCATTCCGGGGCACCGATATACTTTTCGTAGAGGTCGGGGGTCAGGTAGTAGCGCAGGAAGATGGGCCAGACTATGGCGAAGGGCCAGACGTAGGCGTGGAAGTGGAAGGCCAGCGGACGCAGCAGCTCGGCCTGCTGGATCTGCGGGTGGTCGACGAGGGGCGCCATCTTGGGAAGACGGTCGGCCGACGGCGGCGATGGGGAGATGGAGGAGAGAGGATCAGAGATGCGGAGTCATGGAACAAGAGAGTGTGAAGAAATAAAAAAGAGGGAGAGACACTAAGTGGCAAAGTCGACCGGGGGGGGGAGGCGACCCGTTGGTAGACAGACTGACGGTGGATGAGGATTCAAAAAAGTCGGCACCACCCGCGTCCCAAAGTCGTGATCTGTACTTTTCGATGGCACAGCACCCACCCAGGATGAGCGGTTGAGGCCGGAGGTGGTCTGTAGGGGGCCCACGGGGCGAATGGTGGCTTGCCAGTGGGGGACACACGGCCAAACAACGGGGCTACACTACGGGCAAGTCCCCTAACCCGACGTCTAACCCGCTGTAATTTAGCCCGTGCCCGATGCGGGCCGGCCGCCCCGGACAGTTCGACAGGTGGGATGCGTAGCACGTGACCAAGTTCGAACCATGTCCATGGGCTTCTTTACTGCTTTGGGAAAAGCGCTTTATCATCCGTTTGAGTGTCACAGAGCCATGTTTGGCCTCGAACATAACGCAAAAACAACAGGATTTTATATAAATAAAACAACTCCTAATCATAATAGAGCTACATAACCCTGGATGAAATTATTTATCTTGAAACCGGAGGGTTGTAGTCGGTAATGCACTTTACTCGGTACTTGAGTGCAGGACTACAGTACACCAAGGGATAACACGATAAATCCGACCGCCTGTCAGGAAAAGAAGCGACTTCAAGATGCTTAAAATTCTGGGGTGGAGAGATTTTGGTAAAATAGAAACACGAAATAATTTCCTACGTATCAATTACACTCACTTGATAGTTTGGTGCGAGGGCAATCGTACCGAGGGTTTACAAAGTCTACTAGCTGTTCCTATTGAATCAGGGACTTCAAGATTTGATGAAGATCAATTACACCCACTGCTGCACCAATTGCCATGCGGATTGAATCTTGCAGACGTCTTCCCAGTGAGTATCCTTCCGCACTCTTGATTCAAGAATTTTCCATTGCTCCTCGGTCGTTAGCTTAGGGAATTTTGTCTTCTCATCGCAAAAGTAGTCATTGAATACTCGGAACTGTGGGTCTAGCATATTTGAGTCAACATTGAGGTCGAGAATATGCTAGACTTCTTTCATTGCAAGCGGGCGTCCATCTGTAAAATAGGGCCGCGCCCGATGATGGGAATTTCCCACTACGGATCTTCCTCGGAATATAACTATACAGGATTCTCAAATCTCCAATGCTCCCATTTTCAAGGAACACCAAGATACATGTGAATATACGGTCAGGCATTGCTCATTCGGTTGTATTGTATGTACGGGTCGCTATATACAACACCTAGCGATGCATCTAGATTATCTGAAACGCCTCCATCTCATCCGCGTACCGGGCCTGTGCACCCCACCCACGCGCATTTTAGCTGCAGTAGCCATCATCGACGGACTGGCTCACGAACTGAACCGTCTTGTCGTCCTGGGCAAAGACTGCCAGCGTGTCTTTGCCGTCGACGTACTTGGGCCACACGTTTCCGCTGACGTCGACGGGGTCCTTGTGCGGGTTCGCCAGGTACGACAGCCAGAAGGACTGCATGGTGCTGGCCACGTCCCACTCGAACTCGGTCGAGTTTGCACGGTACTCGTAGTGCGTGCCAAACAGCAGGGGCAGTTCCGCTATAGCAAAAAGTGTAAGTGTTTCTAGTTCGTCATGCGCACGGGGGATGTTGGGACGTACCGCTGTGCGTCGCTCCAATCCAGGGGAGAGGAGAAATGTTGGAAAAGTTACCAGAGTAGTGGTATCGGTATGTGTCGTAGCCAAACTGGGCCCGGGTCCTAGAGGCATGCGGATTAGTGGCTGCGCCTCTCGAGATGCCGTATGTACTCACTTAATCTCCTTGGAGACGGGGCACACAATGGCGGCCAGTCCAATCTGCCACTGAGCTGCTGTGACTCCACTGGCGTTGTAGGTTCCAAAGCCAGCGCCCTCATTGGCGTTGTTTCCCATGATCCATGGCTATCAAGAAAAGTTAGTAGTGTTTCTTTCATATCTTGTGCGCATTTCTTAGAAACTCACCTCCTTCTTCGACACCAGACCTCGCGCAAGTCGGTCTGTGGTGTTGCTGAAAGCCGTCACATTGTCTCCAACCGGCGTAAAGCTGAGGCTGCTGCTGGAGTAGGCGGTCTGGATCTCGGTGGCGCTGACGTTTTGCATGCAGGACAGCTCCTTTGCTGCGTCAAGTCCACCGCATCCCACCAGCGTCGCGAGAGAGCTGAAGGCGCTGTGGTTGCCGGCAGTTGCGGCGAGGGTGCTGGTGGAGCCGGAGTCGAGGATCAAGCCCTTGACGATGAGATCGTGGGGGTACGAGTAACCGTACATGCCCACGGAGGCCGAGCCTGCGCTCTGGCCCCAGAGAACCATCTGGTCCGGGTTTCCTCCAAAGGCGGCAATGTTGTCGCGCACCCACTCGACGACGGCGCGCTGGTCGAGCAAGCCCGCGTTCTGCTGGGCGCTCTCGGCGTTGGGGAAGCCAAAGACGTTGACGCGGTAGTTCATGGTGACGACAATGTGCGACTGCGTCTGCTGGATCCACTTGTCGGGGATCTTGTAGAGCGAGTCGGCGCCGCCGCCTGTGAAGCCGCCACCCGGGATGTAGATGAAGACAGGCAGCGTCTTCCCCGCGGGGTTGAGAGGCGCGTAGACATTGAGGTACAGGCAGTCCTCCGACTGGCCGCCGTTAATGAGGAACTGGGTCATCAACTGGTTGTAAACCGTCGGCGTGGTGCTGATCTGCTGCATGCAAGACGGGGCGAACTGCTGCGTCTTGATCGACTTGGACGACTTCTTGGCTTTCGGCGGCTTGAACCGTAGGCCGTCCACCGGAGGCTCTGCGTAGGGCACGCCAAGGAATTGGCGCACGGCAGGGGCCGTAGAGTTGATGAAGCCCGTGAGTTGACCACTGCTTGTCTTGATCACCAAGGATGCGCCGCTGCTGGGCTTTGCAGAGTTGGCGCCTCCCGCCCAGAGGCAGGCGGAGAGCGAGAGGAACTGCGTCAAGGAGAGCTGCATTCTTTCAACCAAGCTGCCAATTGCTGTCCTGGAGTGACTGACGAGGCGCGGATTCCATGATGGATTTGCCAAGCAATTAAATAGCTACTGCTGTCCTATGCGGCGAATACTACCATGTCATGGCCCAATGAAATGCGGCCCCAGATTCCCCATGGGTTCCCCAGAAGCGGATGAACGTTTAGCAGATTGCCCCTTGCAGATGCTGGCGATGGACCTATGTGATTCGATATAGTGGCTCGCATTCGCGATCCCGAGGCAAAGTCGGATGCACGGCAGGGCGGGATTGGGGAAGCAGGCCGGGGAAAGCATAGCTGAACAGAGGTTATTCCCCGCTGCGCGGACCCTACGCGGGGAAAAATACAGGGGAGGGAAAAGGGTTCTGCCCTGTCAGTGGCGAAATGCGGGGGTTGGTGAAATTAGGGACTCTGGCGCCTTGCTTTGGCTGTGGAGGACTATGGGGAAAAGCGCATGGCTTGAGGGGACAATTTTGCCGAGGCGAAATGCTATGCGAGCGGCAGATGCGAGTGGTTCTTTGCAACGGTGCTAGTCCCATTCCAACACCATGAATCGGTCGAGAAGGACCGAGAAGTGGCTCCATTGAAGCCTGCTCCATTTGGTGATGGGAGTCGGTTCCTTGCAAAGCCAAAATATTGTGGGATGGTTGGTGGGCCCTGCAAGGGCCAGTATATGGAGAATCTGGATTGAGTTTGCAGAACAATAATGGGAATAGAGCAATTGAAGATGGTTGTAACTGGCAATATCTTATTGACGCCATGGAAGCCATCTCTAGTGCGAACCCATGCTGTCGCTTGCCGTGGAAGCGACAGGACAAATCTGACACATGCCCTTGAATCCACTCAACCATGATCGCCTAATGCAATTTTAAAGCTAGATACGGTGTGAAGAGACTTTTGGCAATCTAGTGTGTTTACTATGAGAACCGATGATTATTATTGGATAATAATACTTTATCTGTCTAGTCCTTGTATTGATTGGGTAAAGTCTCAAGTAAATACAGCAAATATATCTAGATATCGACCATGGAGAGGCATTGAAGTATTGTCGATTTTTATGTCAAGTGCAGGATTATTTTGTGTATTTGTGTTTCTCTCATCCTCGCATTATTGAGGCTTCGACTATCACTTCCTATTTGTAACATGTCTGCCAATATTCGGGAGCGCAGCATTTACCCTGTTTTAGAAACGGATCATGCACCCTCACCCTCTGGGGTTCAATGTGGCAAAGGGTATGGTTTAGTCTACATCATCGTATCATTGCATGACACGACATGGGCTCATCAGATGCAAGTTTATGCTGTAAGACAAACTGTCGCAGTCGCGGCCAAGAAACCGTCATCAAATACAAGGCACATCTCATTCAACTTGGCCAGCTCCCGCCGCAGCATTGCCGCCCTCAATTCCCACCTTCTCCCTCAGCCTATCGCTGAGAATCGAGATATATCATTTCAACATTTCCCCAGCCGAGACCATCAAGCCATCGCACTGTCATCTTCACCATGAGCGGCCTTAGATATGATCCCGAATACGCCAAGGTCATCGAGCCCATGTTGGCGATGCCTCCGCCGCCCATCCCGGCCGACGCCTTGGAAATGCGCAAGCACATCGACGAGATGCAAGTGTTGTTGATGCCAAAGCGCAGACCTGAAGATGGAATTCACGAAACAACCTTTGCTGTCAAGAGCTTTGACGGCGCAGAGATCCAGCTCCGCCGTTTC
Source organism: Calonectria leucothoes (assembly GCA_002179835.1). NCBI lineage: Eukaryota > Fungi > Ascomycota > Sordariomycetes > Hypocreales > Nectriaceae > Calonectria > Calonectria leucothoes. The sequence continues at coordinate 277,920 of NAJI01000367.1, forward strand.
GCCACGCAGGAGCACATCTCGGCCCCGACGCCAAGGCCTGCTATTCTTGGCATCCACGGAGGTGGAATCATTGCAGGCAACGTCGACCAGTTCGCGGGCGTCTACTCGCAGGATGCGCTCGACGGAGATCGACCTGTGTTTGCCATCGAGTACCGCCTGCCCCCCGAGCACCCTGCGCCAACGGCCGTTGAAGATGCCTTTCACGCCTTGAGCTATCTCTTAGAGAATGCTGCCGCTCTCAACATTGATCCCGCTCGGATTGCTGTCAAAGGCGAAAGCTCTGGCGGAGGAATCGCCGCTGGAGTCGCGCTCCTCGCCCGAGACCGCGGCGTGAGCCCTAATCTAGCCAAGCAGATTTTCCTCTGCCCGATGCTCGACGACAGGACCAATTACCCCCCGGGAACGAAATTTCTCAACTTGGCTACGTGGTCGCCGCAGAGGAATAATCTTGCCTGGGCCGCCTATCTGGGCGAGGACAAGTCTGGGAATCCGGATGCGAGTGTGTCAGAGTACGCCGCACCTGGGCGGGCGCAGTCTCTTGCGGGAGTCGCTCCGGCCTACATTGACGTGGGGACTTTGGATCTGTTCCGAGATGAATCCATGCAGTTTGCGCAGCGGTTGATGCGGGACGACGTCGAGGTTGAGCTTCACCTCTGGCCCAATGTGCCGCACGCGTTTGAGCTCGTGGCTGTCGGCACAAAGTGGCAGCTGAGGGCGTCAGAGGCTAGGATTGCGGCTCTGAGATCCTTTTAAATTTCCAAATTTCGACTCTGGGTAAATGGCAAGATCGAGTTCTGGCAATGTAAATGTTTATATACCAAGACTGGAGGGGGCCGTAACATTCTATAGATCTTTGACATATTTCCCCCCCTTGCAATTGTAACTCTGCTTCCCAATTACACCATACGCTAAGTCTGGGAACCTTTTATAAACGAAACGAGAAGCTCAGATATTCTTTCGGGCTGATCCTCTGGAGAAAAGTGACCCGCCTCTTCAAGAACTGTGAGATTGGACGCGGGAATCGCGTCGTGCAGCTTATGAGCCCAATCCACCACTTGCCAGGCATCCTTTGCGCCCCATATAATTTGAACAGGAAGAGAACCCAATTCGCCGAGACGATTTGCTATTTCCATGGTGTGTTTTGGATCGTAATGCTTGACCTGATGCTCAAACAAACTGGCCTGCCCGATGGGACCGGAAATGTAGCTCAAGTAAGTATCGAGAAGACCCGAGCTGGCGAGCTTTTCCTTATTGTCCACCGCAGAGAGCAGCCACTCTCGGAAATGGGCCTTGTGGTCATCGCTATTGGCTTTAATGAGGACCTCCAACCCCGAATGCATCTGCTCCTTGGTGCGTTTGGATGGGTAGCTGTCGAAGCTGACAACGTCGATGAGCGTCAACGACCGCACGCGCTCCTTCGAAAACACGGAGAAGCGCTGCGCAATCCCGCCACCAATGTCGTGGGCGACGATGTGAGCTGACTCAAGCCCCCACAGAGTCATGAGGCCCTCGAGGACGGAAACTTGGCCCGACATGGATGTGTCGATGGACGCGTCCCATGGTCGTTCCGAAAGCCCGTATCCCAATAGATCAAACCAGTGAGCCTTGAAGCCGGCCCGAGTTAAATTAGGCACAATGTTGCGCCAGATAAGCGATGATGAGGGAGTGCCGTGGATCAAGATGACGGGCTCACCGACACCCTGAACACCATGGGCAATTCGGCTCCCATTGATGAGGGCGTTTTCAGTTACAATTGGTTGCATTTTTTGAATAATTATTTTGACTTAATATCTGTTTTCTCAATAGCGAGAGGTTGCTTCTGGCTACATATATATATATAGATGCGCATTATTAATCTTGCCCTTGTCATGGCAAGGGCGCACTGCAGCCTTGATGATCCTTCTGGCGGGGTTAATGGTGTGAGTCGTGTCATGCGATTGCAGACTGGGATTTTGCTTGCTCACAGGCAGACTTTTTCCTTTCCTTTTCATTTTAGCTTAAACCTCATTGCTCATCATGAGTTGTTTGGCTCGCTAGCTTGCCTCTGAATGAATCGAGCCTTGACCCCTGTCAACATGGACAAGAAATATGACGGCATCTCGTCTTCCGGGGGTAGCGTAGCTTGAATATCGAACTCTTTAATCAACGCAGGCACAATCTTGTAGACAATTAGCTCCGCAAGGTGCCTGCCAGGGCAAGATCTAGCCCCGCCACCCCAACTTAGACTGAATCGCTCCATGTTGCGGATCGCCTCTGGTTCTCCTTCCAACCAACGATCGATGCAGAATGCGTCTGCGTTGGTTCCAAAGACGTCTGCGTTGCGGTGAAGCGCTATGGGATTGCATCCCACAGTTGTTTCGGGTGGGAAGAAGTGACCATGTAGCTGGAGGCCTGAACCAGGGACTCTACGCGGTAGAGCCATGCTGATGACTGGATAGAGGCGCTTGCATTCCTTGATTAGAGCTTGTGTCAATGGAAGCCGAGTTGCTGTAGCATAATCGGACGGTGTGTCAACATCGAGAATTTCGGCAGTGACGCGAGCGCGGACGTCGTCATGTGAACCAACCATGGCAATGATGGAGGTCAGTGTAGATGCCATAGTCTCGTGGCCTGCGCCAAAGTTGGTCATCGCCATGCGTCGCATGTACGTGTCTGTGAAGACGGGCTTGTCTTTGTACAGTTGGACAAGGTCGGCCATGAGGTCTTGTCTGCTGTCCTTGGGCGGATTTGGCCTCGTGGCGGCGTTGGCTCGCCGTGAGATTCTCTTGCCGACTTCCTATTGCACATTCAGCATCACTGCCATTGAGGATAACAAGAGGGTTGATGTATACCGGAAATAGCGCCCGGAACCCCCCGGGCGGCTTAAAGTTGACACCCCAGGCTGTGCTAAACACTCGTCCGCTGGTCTTGTGCAGAAACTCCAGCTTGGTCATGGCGGGGAATAGCCCGAACACGCTCTTTCGTCTCCAGCTGTTGTACGCATGTGGTCCCGACCCCCAGTCAGAGCCGGTTTTCAGCATGCCCGGAGACCATGACAAGACGACGGCAGTAAGGCACTCGATGACAATAATGTGCATCCATTCGCCCAACTCAATTTCGGCTCCTTTTAGGCTCTTGAGCCTTGCTACGGATTGCTTCAGGACACCATCAATGACGGACTCGTACTGCAACAGGTTGGAGGTTTGGTAGACTGGCCCAATGAGCCGACGCTGGAGACGATAGCGAGGAACATCACGCTCCGAGAGCAAGTCTAGTGAGTCTGGAAAGTGAGGATCCATCTGCCAATTGAACCGGGGCTTGCTCAGAGCTGTGGCCACTATTTGTTGTTAGATTGGAGGGCGCAGTTGACCGCGCGCAGAGAGAGCTTACGATAAAAGTCGGACTTTTCATAGCCACTACCCAAAGCTTCAAGTGTATCAGCACAGCACGATAAGAAACGCCGAGGCCATGACGTACTGTAAATTGCCTGGAAAGCCTCCTTGGTATTGAACCAGACCTCGTTTGGGCCAACGCGAACAATGGGCCCATAACGGTTGTGTAAAGTCTTTCCGAGATGTCTCATACGGCCATTTCGGGCGTGGTAGGCGTGCCAAAAGCTAGATATGGCCGCAATCTTTGGCCCTGGAATGGATGCCAGCGGATGGAACAAGAGTCGATAGATGACGACGGTGACGAGCAGCACGGCAATGGAGATGGCCGCGGTGGCGGACACCCGCAGCATCAACCTCGCCAGGCATTCTACCCCGGCACAAAACGTAGATAAAGACATGGGAATGGCAGTTTCGGCATCACAGAGGATGTGGATTGGAGAGTGGTGGCGTGGCGTGAAAGCACCAAAGTTCCTGTCTGTGCTTATCGGCGGAGAGAGCTGCGTCCGGAGACAACAGGCCAGGAAATGTTCTATTATCCTAGCATGTTGACAAGCTGGCGCTCGTCCAACTTTTTATCGCAGTTTTGGATTATGTAGCGGTTGTGTAAATTTGGTTGCTGACTTGTGCTGAAAATATTCTTTGCCCCACACTAACCGCATAATCATCTCACGCCGCTAAACTCAGGTAGAGTGTGAGAGGATTACAACCCCAATGAACGACTTCAACTTGAAAATAAGATAACCAGATCCCTAATACATGTCTACATGGGCTACTGCTGTTCTAAAAATGGCTCACTTATTTCTGTCATTGGTCTTGCCATTATCTCAAACTCGTCGCTTAGTGTAGTCAGGCTTAGCACCATAATTTTAGTGGAGTTCCAGGTGGCTCCCCTCCATCACGCAAGTGAGCTTTCGAGTGAGCCCATTTGCCAGACCAATGCTTTATCAGTGATTCCAGAGAAATTGTAGACGACCTAAATAAAACCGCCACTTACCACTCCAAAAGTCCACCATCCTCGCTTCGCCTTGATGAAAGTTGTCTCTCATCACCTGTAAATCTCTAGGCTGCCAAGACCAGAGCGGCAAAGATGATGATCGGTGCAGACGCCAGCCCCGGATTTTTAAAGGAAAAGCTACGGCTCATATTGTTTGCGACAGTTGCGGCGTTGGTTGTGCCGTATTGACCTGATGGAAGATATGCAAATTCGTCGTCGGGGACAAAATTCTCCTTACTATATATCCCACATAATGCTTCAAAGGTGGAGAAAAGCAAAGGGAAGAGTGCCCATGGCATGAAATTAGATGAACCCATGAACAGAATCTCCTAGCTTTATGCGTGGAACCTAAATCCGGAAGCAGCAGAGTGACCTGAAAGCATGTGCAACTACGCTGATATCCGCTGTAGGTGGTTGCCAGATGACCCTTGTGCGCTACATGTATTAGCTCTTTACGCACCAAGCCGGGCCTTCGTCGGAGGCGACGCCAACAGCCGATGGCAATTCATTTCTTTTTGATTAGTGGTAGATCATTATCGATGATGAAAATAGCAACGGGGATTACAGCCGCAAGCCAATATAAGAGGCAGAAAATGTATTTTGTAAAGACTCATGTCAGAAATTAAACTGCGCTCTCGTTAAATGGCATTGCTTTCACAGGAGAAAACCCCGCGAACAGTTCCACTAGCGTAAGCATCAATGATGCCCTGAACACTCGAATACGTCCCAACAACTAGGAAAAAGATGCCCGTGAAAATGATAAACGTATTGATCACGATGCCTGCATAGTCGACAATCGAATGCTGTCGCAATCCAACCTTGTTATCTGCAGCTCGCATCCGAAAAAATGCAACACCCCAAAATATGAAACCAAACCAGGAGTTGAATAGCGAGGATATGACTGATAAGACTGTTCAAGTTTTTAGTATTGACGAGACTCGTATGTGGATTGATAATAACCGGGTACTTACGTAAAGAAAAGAATGGAATGATTTGGGAAATGATAAAGGCCGCAATCCATGTTGCTAATAATATAGCTGCCCACGAGCCCCAGCCAACGAGAGTGTGGCTGCTCAAGTGCTTTGTGTTTCTGAAAACACGAAAGAACACAAATCTAGCCGTGACAGATGCATACAGGCATCCGAGGAAGATGAGTGTCGGTATCATAAAGGAAAATGAAACCTTCTTATACAGAGTTTCGAGCGAACCAAATGCTGGTGCGGTTACATACTGATTACCTGTGTAGACATATATAACACCCCCGAAAATACTGAAGACAACAATCTCAGCAATAGTGCAGGCCCACAACGACTTGGGGAAATCACTACCTTCAAATTAGTCATCGGCGGGTTTAAACCACTTACCAACGTACCGGGGATCGCGCATCTCAGCGATGAAGCTAGGCAATGTGATCTGGCCAAGAAAAGTGTAGCTGATATTTAGAAACGCCGACATTCCGTTGACAAATGTGACACCATGGACAGGAAGCGCCGTCACTTTGGGTTCACCAAGACTGGGATCATACCCCACAGGCTTGCTTTGCATGCCGGAAAAAACCGTAACAAGTAGGGCAGAGATGAAGGTAAAAATGGCAGATGCGGTACCCAGTTTTGACATCATGTTGAATGTTCGAGGAAGTGAGGCCAACCAGCAAATCGCAGTTACGGCAATAGAGAAGGACACCGTGCGACAGTGGCCGATATTGTCGCTCTCTGTCATGGTATTGATGTATTCGGCACCGACGAGGACATGAAGACCCTGAGGCACAATTAGTTGATGGTATACATTGACGCTGATTCAAACATTGTCACCTGGATAAAGCAGTTGTTGAGAATGAACATTATGGCGGTGCCCCACCAAGCCCATTCCTTGCCCCAAAAGAGCATCTGGCCCAGGTCACAGACATCTCGCACTTCAGGGTGCCTCAAGCAGAACTGCCACAGCAATAAGCTAGTGTACAGCACAGAGACGGCAACCACGATGGTCAGAAGAATCCCAGGCACCAGGCCCAGCACGCTGTAGGACCAGGGAAAGCTCATGATGGCAAGACAAATATATTCGCTGAACAAGAGGCCGGCCGTCTTCTGCCATGAGCAGGTTCGATACTGAATCTCGGCGCCTTCTTCGGCTTGAAACTGCCTATCAAAGACCGAAGCATTTGGATCTGTTGCTTCGGGAAAGCTGCTTTTGTCCTGGGCAAAGGCCGGGACATCGATGACGCGTGGCCCAATCTTAACATACTCTCCGCCCACAACATAGGCCCACCAGGATGACACCTCCACCACTGTCGTGGAGGCAACCTCGACATCAGTTCTCTGAAGCGAGGGATCAAGGTCTTTCTTTCCCATGATGATATCGGGTGTTGGGAGATGGACCGGTAGAGTTCAGGAAACGAGACGTGATCAAAATGGGGAGTGAGGTTGTTATTCCGTCAAGTCGTTTTGTTCTGCCACTAAACCGACGGGCTTCTGCCTTCACTTCTCTCACGCTTTTCTTGGCATTGGTGAGTGAAGTGTTGCATTTAGCAGAGATCAATAAGAGTCAAAGTGAAATTCAGATAAAGGATATGGGCTTGGACGAAGATGTAACTTGGGCTGCGAGGGGAGGAAGGGTCCATATTTAACATGAGATACATGCGGTACAAGGGTTCCCCAGAATCAACGGGAATGCACGTTCTGGTGGGGAAAATATGGCTCACCGAGTGCCCGATATCCGGATAAGCCATAAAAGAATCGACTCTGCGGCAAGTAGTTTCCAGGCACCCTGGAGAACTGAGATAAGCTAGAGTTCCTTTCTTGATTAACAAGGCGCTATTCGAGTTACGATTCCTGTAATACAGAGATAGCCATGTGTTCTCATCAAAGAAGCCGAGGGAGCACAAGGAAAACCGAAAAACAGAAGAAACTGCTATGAGGCCCGGTAAGGAGTACATTCCACGGCTCGTTGTACAATGATCAAGTGCCGTCATTTGTCATGTAAGTAGGGGGCCAGTATTCAGAGGAGGGGTCAGCAGACTTTCCCAAAAACGGCTGAAGGTGCATGCGTATGAGCAAGCATCGCAGAAACCATTACTCCTTTACAAAGAGGAGGACCGGTTAACCATGCTCAGATGGGTTAATCTGCGCGGAGCACAGCATCCGACCCTCATGCCCCATAATCTAGTTTGACCTGGCACACCAAGGTTACAAAACCGTCCAGGTTAAGGGCTAAGCTCGGGCCGCAAAGCCCTTCCGGCAGTCGGCCATGTTCACCCGTTTGGCCAAGTGGGCAGGTTTTGAAAGCTTTGGCCATACAGCTGGGGCGCGTCGGCGTCGCGTAGAGCACGCAACACATGAAGGGCGCAGTTGCACCGCATCCTCCAGAGACTCACCTACCTCATAAGGCGTTTGTTGCAACTTGGTAGTTTACGGACCATAGGCTCTTTGTGCAACCCCGAGCGATGATTAGCCAACTAGAACTGTATGAAATTTGTACAAGACACTTCACTCCAAGTACTTGGTTGATATGACGGTTGATTGCGCCTCTTCACCTGTTCTCCTGGGGATCAACTGCCAGAAATGGACAGGGCAAGCCGATGACCACAAACAGATAGCTGCGCAATGCACAGAACAGCGAAAGCGAAGGGACCTTGTTGTAGATAAGCGGCCAGCTTCATCCAGCGCTCAAACATGCAACGTGATGAACGAGGCTGCAGTCAACTGTTGGCTTTGTGGGGATCACAAGGGTTGCGCCAACGCTCTATACAGTAAATTAGCACTGTTGTCTTTGCGCGGGGGGAGTGGGCCTATGCCGTGCCTCGAAAGCGCACATACACTGTATAGACAATTCTCAAATTGACATTTCCAACCCCTCAAAAAATACAGGCTGTAGTTGTCGACAGTGTGGGGAGATTCACGTTCCAGACCCACACAGACAAGGAGCGAAAACACTAATTATCCTGACAAATGAGTCATATTACCTCCAGCGCATGCCGCAGGGGGGGGATTAATTGCCAGCAAGGGCTCTGAAGCTGAAAACACCATTCGAGATGTGGAGGAGTGTTGAGAAACCTCGATTCTTATCACGGATACGCGGGATCCTATTGCAGACCATTCTGTTTTGAAGCATCAAGCCTCAGTTCTTGTTTCCATGAAACATAGAGCATTGTCCTGTAGCTGATAATTATACCCGTCATCAAACTCGGGCAAATCGGTGTCACTGCGTTTGCTTTCATTTCTAGCCGGTTAGTAGCCTTTGTAATTCAACCTGCTCAGCCTTGAGCTGCACAAACCATGTGCCTTGAGAAATGTTTTCGCTCTTTTATGCACGATTCATACATGATGAAATCCATGTCGCGCGGGTGTCGCAGGGACACACGCTCTGATGGTTGATCGCGGCTATCGGTTGCCGCTTGCCGCTTGCCGAAATAGTTGCGATTGGTGAGTTGCTTGGTTATCCCACTCACCAAGTCACTATTAGCTAGCCGAGTAAAGCGGATATCGGCCATGCAAGAGCGTAGGAATAATCACATGAGGTTTTACTCTTTTTGCAAACAGAGACCAACACACGTAGCTTGGAACAGGCGTAAATTTCGGGCCATGACAAGAGTCGCACACATGAAATTAGCTTCGACTAACCGCGCGTACCATATTCAGAGAATCCACCATCAAAGTGGGCTGGAGGCTCGGCCAACTGCTGTTCCCTGGCCGTGACGTGTCGTATGTGGCAAGCTAAGGTGGGGATCTTCAATAAACTCAGCGTTATCAAACGTCATCTAGCTTCCTTTCTCCGTCTTCTCTATAATCTTATAAAAAGTCAATCTCAACTCTTGAAATTTCTTTTTAGATGATGACGTTTGTAGTTTGAAGGTAGCCGTGTGATGAACCAGCACACACTTGACCAGCCACCTTGCAACCCCATGCTGGAGAACTCTGTGGGTCTTTGGATTTTGATCCATCCCGTCTGCGCTTGAGTTGTTAGTAGAAAAGCTCATGCTGATGCAATGAAGCGTTTCTAAGTATGCTCGAGATAATGTCAATGGCTTTCTGTTGTCAATCCTTGCATGGCTATAAGGCTCTAAACGAAGTCTCTGGGAAATGAGATTGTCCGGGCCTTTTAGTATATAAGTAATACAATGCTATTAATTTTAATATTTCCATTATTTGCCGAACGGTGCTGATGAAATGTAGTATTTGTGATGGCCTTGTCAATAACTGTGCCGATCTTTGATATCGCGAGGCCTCTTGAGAGTAGACAGCGAATTGACTTTTTCTGCAATTCGGATTGTGGAAATAGTCTTCAAAGTTAGTTTAATATTATATCCACGGTGTATAATGGACATATGATTGGTAGTGCTATCCTCGTGCTACTAGGTGGCAATATGTAGGCTGGATGTGTAATGATCTGTACTTTGTATTACGTCTTCTAGCCCACCACACCAAAAGATGAGTCTATAATCGCATTGGTTGCAATTACAGGTACGGATAACAGCGTTAAATGGGGCCAGGTCATAATAGGATGCAATGAAACGTGTCTTGTTGATAAAAGTGGTGATTATGTATAGTATGTTTTTTATTCTTGTGTTAGTAACTAGTTGCTCGGCTTGTTATATTTATTTTGGTGTATAAATTGAGATAGAGACTATTAAATTGATCATTGTTCCCCAAATGTTATTGTAACGGCTGTGCTAAACCGCTGTACCCTGGGGCAAAAGATAAGTTAATAATCGCTATCCTGGCAATTACTGTAGCACGCAACAACCTCGAAGAGCCACGGTAAGGTTGATCAGGCCTACAGAGCCGGTACGAGTGATCAGGTCGTGACATGTCTTCTAGTTGACATCTCTTCATCATGAAGAGGTTCTAAATTTGTTATTTATTTTCCCCGTGATTTCTATCTGAGTAGTTCTTATTTACTATTGTTTGAGAATGACCGTGATCACGATTTTTTATCAACTGATTTAGACGGCGATTCGGTTTAATTGGTAGTGTGAAAGGTAGTTGAAACAACCGGGAAAGAGTCCGTAATTATACCGAGCCACAATGCAGCCGGTCATTGCTCATCTTAGCACACCAAATCCCAAACCGTGGAGTTGGAGGATTACTAGGAAAGTCTGAGCGTCACCCTCTAGAAAAACGTGCAAAAAAGTTAAATTCGGCCTTAGTAAAACTCATGGTCAGTGCATATTCGTCTCGCTTAGTCCGCATCATTCGTATCTCCAAGTTGCATGAAAAGCCTGGATATTTTTAGAGCGTGCGAGCATTTGGTGCATCATAGTGTCCTATGGTGCCTGCGTCGATCCAACCTAAATTTGAAATACGACCTGCGGATGAAAATATGCGTTGGGCCCGTGCTTTTTGTGATTGGGCACTCTATTCGTTGTTGCCACCGAATAACTCAGCCGCTCTGGGCGCCCTCCAGTGGCCTCAACTATACCGCCAGCTCAGCCCTCAGCCTGTGTACTACGAGGCGGCGTCACATTGACTTTGAGGACTGATAATCATCAGCCCCGATGCTTTTGGTTGCATGGAAAGCTACTTCCGTCTCTAAATTAAAGGATGGATGGAATAAAAGTAAAAGTATATTGAATAATGGGTATGGAATCGGCTGTTTGCCTGTCCTCATCAGTACTTATAGCTGCCCTGCCCCTCTCCTTACTGCTAATCACAATCATTCATTCACAATCATTTATTCACAATCATTCATTCTCAGTCATTCATTCCATCACCGAATTGCATTATTCTACCTTAAAAATCCATCATCAAAATGAAATCATTTGCTTTCTTCGCCACACTCATTGGTGCTACTACTGCTAGCCCTGCTAGCCCATGGTTTGATACGAACCAGGGAGGACTTCGAGAGGTTAGTATCGCCGGTGGCCTTTTGTGAGACAAATAATAATTTATTTCTAATAGGGCGTATGTGACATCGGTTATCCAAATCGACTGTATCTCTAGACTAATCTTTATGTAGGGTCGGGAGAGCCCGTTCTGCATTCGCAGTGCGATGGATCCAAACCTCGTCATTGACCTTGAGGGGGGCGATCCTGACGGACATCTCATTGCATAGTAATTCTCACCGTATCCCGGAATTTTGGAAGCATAGGTTACACACATGCGCTAACATGAGCAACAGCACCTACCATGGAGGGGAGAACCAAAAATGGACCAGGGTGCAGAAGAATGATGGTTCATTTACCTTCTATAATTCTGCAACCAACACTTTCATGACGTCATCGGGTAATTCTGACGGCTCAAATTTGCGTATCAGATCTAACATTGTTCCCAGGCGTCAACGGTGACCAACTGTCATGCACGAGAGGCTTTGGCTTTAAAGACCCTACTATGGGTTGGGGTGTGTATCAGAATGGTGATGGAACCATGTGAGCTCATTTACATCTCCTGCAGAAGCAGTGGCTAATATAATCTAGTGGAATTAGGAGCGCGCAGGACGAAAACATGGTGGTGGATTTGGAGAATGCAAACCCATTTTCTGGCGCGCGGGTCATTCTCTATCAGTACAATGGAGGCGACAACCAGAAGTGGACAATTGATCCAAGCTGCTGATTTAGTACATTTACGGCAATCACTAACTGGTAGCTGGGGATCCTTCTAGAAATATTGATTCAGAAATTTTAATTGTCTACTTGATAAAGAAACCAGTGATTGAATGCCTCGCGAAACCTGCCCGGTATCTGAACGCCATGAACGAACATATCTTACTAATAAGATAAATTGCTCTTGAATAATATAAGAACAATTGACTTGATATGATATTCTACATTGTTTATTTCCTGTTTTGAACGTTTATTTAACTTCATCAGCCAAGTTGCTTCAATCTCGTTTACACTCAAGCAGATCCAAGTTAGTCGCCCTGCTCACCCATTCAGTAAAGACATGACAAGTTCAGCATGCAACTCTGGTGTACCCAAAAAGAATTGCAAAAAATGGCGACTTGTATCGCAAATTTCAAGGCCGATGGCCCATAATAAAGTATGGCATGTTTCCTCTGCAGAATACTTGGCTCATAGAGGGGCAATTGAGCCTGCATGCCCTACGACCTGCTTTTATTCTTCACTTCTTCCTTCTTCTCCAACTTTTCCCTTTTCTGCCTTCTCCACTTGATGCCGAAGACCATGAGTGCAATGAGTACCGGGCAGCAGAGAATGTACAGCCCTGCAAGCAAGGTAAACGCCCAGCCCACGCCCATGGCATCAATCATGGGCACAATGGCAGCGGTGGCCCCTGCGCCAACCAGACACCGGGTCAAATTGTTTGCCGCTGTAGCGGTGCCTGCTTTCCCCGGATGTATATCCACCAGGAGGGCGTTTGTTGTGTTGTTGAAGCCAATCATGCCAACGCCCATGATGGCGCTGAGGACGCAGGGGACGGCGGGGTGCGCTTCGGCCTGCATAGCCCAGCCCCACGAGACAACAGAAGCGGCAGCTAGGAGGAGAAGTGGGAATCCAATCTCGAGGCGCGCGCGCTCAATAGCAAAGTTGGACAGGTCTTGCTGTCGGCTACGGTCGTACGGGATGCCCGCCCGGTCGCAGTGTCGTTTGTAGTTGCGGTTGATCAGAGGCCCAACAATGAAGGCAGCCAGAACAGACCCGAGCGCCAGAGGAAGATACATCAAACCGACTTCGACTTCATTGTAGCCATACTTTTCAGAAAACTGCGTGGGCATGGCCGTGGCAATGCAGTAGAAACCCGCAAAAGCAATACTGCTAAATCCCAAAAGCAACCCGGTTTCCTTTTCGAACAGCATCAAAAGCGCCTCTAGGACATTCGGGGGCTTGAACTTGAATGCCGATTTAGGCTGAGAAGGCTTTCGGGATCCGGCGCTCTCAGCACTCCTCCGTCGGCGTTTCAGGATCTGCCAAAAAGACCGATACATGGGTGGCGGGGTGATGGAGCCATCCCCGACAATATGGCGGCAAGTCTCTGGGAAGAAGACGACAATGAAGAAGATTGTCACGCCGGCAATGATGACGAGGAACCAGAATATGGATCTCCACCCGAGATACTCGGAGAGCAGACCACCAATTACGGGGCCGAGGGCAGGGGCCAAGACGATGGGCACCGTGGTGAAGCCAATGTACTGGCCTCGCTCTGCCGAAGTGACGACATCAGCTACAACTCCGACACAAAGCGAGACGGTGCTGCTGGAACCGGCTGATTGAAGACATCGCAGGCCAAGAAGGGCGCCGAAATTGGGAGCCAGGGCCAGGCCGATGCAGGCGGCGATGTAAATGGCGAAGCAAATCACGTATGCGGGTCGCCTTCCACCACTGTCGGCCAAGGAACCAATAAACATTGGTGTAATGCCCTGAAGGATCATGTACGTCGTGACAGTCAAGTTGACCTTGGAGTCGCTGACTTTGAGATCACTGGCAATGGCTGTCAAGGCTGGGAAGTAGATTTGGGCTGAGAGCGGGGAGAACAAGGCCGTCGTTGCAGCGGCCAGCACGATGCCGCGTTTTTCCCACAGCGTGAAACTGGAATACACTGGAGGAGGGGCAGGTTCAACTGCTCCGGGTTGTTTTTCAACATCTTGCACGCCAGCTTGCTCGTCCGAGTTGTCTGGGTTGGTGTCTTGCTTGGGTCTTGGTGTTGTTGTTGTTGGTTGCTCGCTCATTTTGGCTGCGAGAACAGAAATGCGAATTGGGAAATGCTTGCCGACTCGGTCCCAGACACTTTAGCACGGAAGAGAGGATGATTCATTTTTTATATAAATGGCAATACCGTTCGCGAGACACGTACCGACCACCCATCTAAACCAGGCAGACCGGTGCCCACACGTCGGTGCCGGCTCGGCAAAAGGGGTTGGTGGCTTGCTGCATCATGTCCCCCAACACGACTTCAGCGCTAGGTAAGAAGTAGGGAATCCGGTGAGACGAGACATCGGGTGCTGGTGGGGAATGGAGATAAATGGTTAATACCGGGCCAAATTGTGCATCAGATGCAGAGTGCGCTGCCGAGATCTGCGTGGGCCGCTGTCATGGGCTTGCAAATGGGTGACTTGACTCACATTGCAGCGGGCTAATTAATAGAAGAGGTCGGAAATAAATACCGGAGGATAAAATAGATATTGGCAGCATTGAAAACGCCGATGGTGGTTAATTCTTTGCCCTTGATTTTATCGCACCACCAGCAGTCTCATGACACAGGAATTGATGCGCAGAGGGAGCACTCAATGTCATGACTGAGAGTGGCAAAGGTACAAGGTACATGCCCCCCTCCTGCACGAACCACCGGCGGCGCGGATCATCTTCCGTCCGGGCGATCTGGCCTCTGCATGTGAAGGGCATCCATGCACACATCATGAGATGGCTAGCTCGCTTGTTGGACACTTGGCAAGGCTGATGACGCTCAAGAGGACGAAACACGGAAAGCAATCATGGTAAGTTTTGTTCGCCAGCAGGCTTTTTTTCTGTCTCCGTTGCCGTGATATCCACGTATCTGACATTTTGCCCAATAGAATATTTCGTACAATTCCGCCCTGCGGCAGAGCAAGTCGCTCCGCAACGAGCTATCCAACCTCAACCTCAAGAACCAAGCGTCGCCCGCTGAGATTGGCAACGTGTCGGCATCCATCGCCTCCTTCACCAAGACGCTCGACGAGTACCAGTCCATTGCCCGGCAGGAGATTGTGCCCAAGAAGCAGGAGGAGGCCTTTGAGCGCGTCAAACGGTTCCGCGAGGACCTGTCCGACTTCCGAAGCCAAGTCGACGCCCTGAGGACGGCCCGCGACGAGGCCCAGCACCAGAACAACCGCACCGAGCTGCTGGGCCGCCGCCCCTACAATGCGACTCCCGAAAACCCCTACGCCAATGTCACGGCGACGACGACCAACTCGGCTTTTCAGCCGCGGCACAACCCCAACGCCAGCCACAGCCAGATGACGATGGGCTCGGGCGACGAGGCCCGCGAGGCCCACGCCTTCCGTGAGCAAAACTTCTTCTCCAACACCAACCAAGCCCTCGACGAGTACCTTGCGCGCGGACAGGCTGTGCTGGGCGACCTGGGACAGCAGCGCGAGATGCTCAAGAACACGCAGAAGCGCCTGTACAGCGTGGCCAACACCCTGGGCGTCAGCGGCGACACCATCCGCATGGTGGAGCGGCGAGCGCGCGAGGACAAGTGGATCTTCTTTGCCGGAGTCATCATCTTCTTCCTCTTCTGCTGGCTGGTCCTTCATTTCCTGCGATGATTTTCTTGTTCTTTTTCCTCAACACAGTCAAAAAATAGAAGTGGGCTGGGCAAGGATTAGAAGAGACAGGGAGGATAACATAACCACGAGAAGGGAATGGCTTGCAAAGGCATCAGCGCGGTGTTTAGGAGTTTCACATTTTTTTTCTTTTTATATCTGTCCAAGTCTTGCTCTCAATTGCTTTGCCATGACGCCCATCTCGAGAAGCTGGTCCAGCTGCAAGACACAACAGGCAGCCAAGAGGAGGAAAGAAGAAACAAAAAAAAAACACACAATCAAAAAATGTCTACTCGTTCTCTTCACCCTCGAGCTGCTTGAGTGCTATTGTAAACAGTACGTCCTTGTCCGTCTTGACCGTGACAACGTGGGTGTCGGGCAGCACGTGGTTGCTGGTGCTCAGCTGGCCGCCAATCTCGGTCCGCCAGTCGGTCACGTCCCACTGCAGGCCGTGGGTGGTGATGACGCTGGGCCCCAGCAGCGGGATGATGCCGACGTGGCGGCCAAAGACGTCGGCCTCGCCGTCCTCGCGCACCTGGATGTTGTGGGTGCCGGCCTTGAGCAGGAATGTCAGGCTGGAACCGGACAGCAAAAAGATGCGGCCCTCGCTGTAGTCGGTGCCGGGCTGGAAGCGGTACAGGTGGTGCAGCTGGCTGAGGCCCTGGTCGACGCGGCCGCCGATGCCGCCCAGCGCGACAATGTCGATGCCGCCCGGGTGCTCGTGGCGGATCCAGTTGATGGCCTTGCCAAAGTCGGTCGAGTCCTGGTCCGGGTCGTGGATGACGGTCGCGGGCGAGGGCTGCGACGTGTAGAAGTCGCGGACGGCCGGCGAGAGCGAGTCAAGGTCGCCGATGATGAGTTGGAGGTTAGACTACAGGTGGGAAAAAAAGTGTGTATGTTAGCTCTTGAGGGGGAAGAGGAGAGGAGGAGGCATTGCGAAATGCGACAGTGTGAATTGACGTGGGTACATGTACCACACCACCTCCAGATGCCATGTGATGGATGGATCAAACAAGAAATGTGACGTACGAATTTGCCATGAAACGACGACAGCGTGTGCAGGCGGTTAGCTCCTCCGTCGGCTGCTACTCTGAGGGCGGCTACAGCGACAATCGAGGTGCATCTTTAGCATGGTATCCCTGGGGGCGGCGCGCGCGCGTGGGGTGTCGCAATGCGATGGTGGTGGGATGGGATGGGAGAAGCTACCTACAGTTCTTCCACAGCTTGCGCAGGTTGTTGCCGTGCTTGAGCGGCTGGTTCAGCACAATCAGGGCAAAGTCCTGCGGCACATTGTAGTCCTGGAGCAGCTTGGCGGGCCGCCAGTCAAACGTCAGTTGCTCAGAAGCCATATCTTGCGCAGTTTTCCCTTTTTTTTGTCGCGTTGTATGGGTGAGTCAAGATAGCGGGGAGCTGGCTGGTGCTTTATCGATTGCTGCTGCTGCTCTGGTGTTGCGGGGGTGTGACGGGAGGGCCCCGGCGTGGGTGGGATGAGAACAGGAGAATGTGTGTCCAAGATCGCCCAACGACAGAAAAGAAGAAGAATGGGAAAAGAGCGCCAGGAGAGGGAATCTGGAACAGAAGGACTTAAAAAACGGGCCTGCTCGTTTATAAAGAAGAGACGTGTCTTGGTGGGTGCTTTAAAGAAGGAAACCAGCTGCAAGCAAACAACGAGACAATCACGGGTCCAACACGAGCAAGCCTCTGAACTTCCAGCCCTTGCCCTTGTGAGTTTGAGGGGGAGACGGGAGTGCGAGGGGGAGAAGAGGCGGGGAGAGGGGAAGAGAGAGAAAAGGTATTAGCCTTCATAGCTCCCCTTTATGTTTGACTCTTGACTCTCTCGTTTCTTCTTTATATGAGTAGGTAGGCATGCTTTTTGTCTCGCCCGCTCCGCACCAAAAGCCAAAAAAGCAAAATGTAAGCCGCTATTGGTAGCCCTCCTGGCTGAGACTGGTCCTTTTCTGAGGGGTGCCGTTCAGCTGCCTTGCATCATTGTATTCCATCTTACGGAAATGTCGGCCCAAGGGAGACTAGGTAGGGCACTTGGCAGTGAGCGAGTGAAGCTGAAAAGACGGGATGCGGCCAAGCATCATCATGACCTCGCCGGAAACGGGTACGTACCCTGGCTCTGGGTGCGGGCGGGCGGGTGAGTGACCTGCAGCTGGCTTCGCATGTCATGTCCGATAAGAGAGCTCTTATCGGATGCCAATCCGGCTAATTTTCGGTCCCGCCAGCTGTCATTGTTTTTTTTTTCCCGCAAAGCATCCATGGTCGTCCGAACTCCCGGACTTCGGAAGAGAGATGCTCCATTTGTCAATTGACGATGCGATCTTGTTGATGCTCCACCGTTTGCTGACCAATTCCGCCCGTATCGATTGATCAATCCGCATCGTACAATCCCTGCGCACGCTCTACTCTTTTCTTTGTCAATCTCGTCGTTTGTCAATCCCACAGTCCGCACACACACACACGCCAAACATGTATCGCACAACTTTGCGAACGGCCTCCCGGCCGGTAATTGCCAGCCTGCGCTCTTCCGCCGCCGCCCGCGCTGCCCCCCGACGATTCGCCTCCACAGCCTCGCCAGCCGACAAGTCTCGAACGCTCAAGAGCTCTGCCCTGCGATGGGGTCTGGCCGGTGCCGCCATCTACTACTACAACACCAGCCCCGTCTTCGCCGAGGAGGCCATCTGTACGTCGCCAGCCCTCGCAGCTGCAGCACGCCTCGACTGACCTTTCCCGCTCCAGCAAAAACCATTCCCCCTCCCGCCGCCTTCTCCAACGACGACCTCCCCACCGTCGACTCGGTCCTCGAGGAGAAGCGCAAGAAGCTCCAGTCCCAGCCCGAGAAGCCCGCCAAGACGGATGCCCAGAGCACCGCCGCCGCCGAGGGCTCGCCCGCCGCCCTGGAAGAGGAGGCCGGCCAGCAGGGCGCATTCAACCCCGAGACTGGCGAGATCAACTGGGACTGCCCTTGCCTGGGCGGCATGGCCCACGGTCCTTGCGGAGAGGACTTCAAGACCGCCTTTAGCTGCTTTGTCTACTCGACCGAGGAACCCAAGGGCATGGACTGCATTGAGAAGTTCCAGTACGTTCCCAGCAGGATCCTGATGATGAGGGATGCGCGTGTGCTAACTTGAATACTAGGGGCATGCAGGAATGCTTCAAGAAGTACCCCGATATCTACGGTGCCGAGCTGGCTGACGACGAGGACGGTGCCCCCACTCCCGACTTTGGCGACGAACAACCTGTGACCGATGCCCAAAAAGTCCAAGCCGAGCCCGCTTCTGCTGCTGCTGCTGCCATTGAGGCTGCGCCTGAGCCTGCCAAGATTGAGACAGCACCCGTTGCCGAGGCCAAGACTGAACAAGCGCCTGTAGAGGCCAAGACCGAGGCTCCTGTGGAAGCCAAGGCTGAAGAGCCCGTGGAGCACAAGGACGTTCAGCCCTGGAAAGATGCGGTTGTGCCTAGACACAACGGGCCCAACAGGGGCTAAAGACGATGTGAAGACGAGACGAGAAATCGGGATTGGGCATATGAGAAACTACGTGTAACATATATAGGAGTTGAATGGCGGGGGGTTCACTGCGATGAGCTCAGCTCTGTACCAACGTTGTATAATGAACTAGAGAACAAAAGCCATGCATGGGTCGTAATAAAAACTGAATCACATCTCAGGACTGTTTTGTCCGTAGCATTCACTCGTCGTTGGCTGCCACAATGGACCGGCCGCTGTGGAATTTCGGAGCAATCAACCAGCCCACAAAAAAAAAGCATATCGGCAATAGCCGGGTGTAATGGCAAAGAACAGGGGATCCCCAGAGGTGGGGTTATTTTTTCAGCCTGAACTAAGGCGCGCGCGCGAGTGTATTGAGAGTGGTAATAAGTCGGTATCAATCATCAGAAAACAAGAAACAGGAGGGAGGAGAGGTTTTACGCAATCCCCGGTATCAACAGAAGAGTCATCCCACGATGCCGATCAAGCTGAAACAAAAGAATAAAAGAAAAAGGAAGAGGAGAGAAGAAAAGGGCCATCAAGGCGTTTTATCAAAAAGAAAAATAATACAAAGGCTCATTACCACCCCGATACGCCGCCGCGGAGAGAGGAATTGCGCTCCGGTATGGAATCCGGACCAAGCTGCTGGTGGTGCTCTTTCGGCTGCTGCTGTTTTTGGTTTTGTTGTCGTTGAGTTCCTGGGGGCTCCTCCTAAGACGAGCCGCCCTTCTTGGCCTTGTACAGGTAGCGGCCGATGACGCCCTCGATGGCCGCGACGCCGGCGAGGACGCCGACGCCGAGGCCGACGGCCTGCCAGCTCAGGCGGCCCCGCTCGTACAGGCCCCAGGCCTTGTAGCCGAGGAAGCCGCTCAGGCTGACGACGGCGGCCAGGTTGGACACGACGACGGCGGTGGCGGCGTTGTCCGAGAGGTCGTCGAAGCAGTCGGCGAGCCACGAGTCGGCGCCGCTGGCCTTGCGGGCGGCCTTCTCGCGCGTGGCCTTGGCGCGGGCCACGGCGCGCTCCTCGGCTTCACGGGCGATGCGGTGCGCCTGCGTCTCCGTCTGGATCTCCTGCTCCATGAAGTCGGACGGCACCGTGTGCACGCTGGGGAGGTCCACGTCCACCAGGGACGCCGTCGAGGCCGACTCGTTTGTAATCACCTCGATGGGCTGAGGGGCAGCAGCCTAGGAGAGAGGGGTCAATTGCTGCCGGGAAATGAGAGCACACAAAAGCACGGCCACGGCTGCGACGACAAGGCCGGAAGCAGTGAAACAATGTCTTGTAGCAAAAGCGAATAAAAAGCTTACCTCCTCGGGGGTCTGCTTGGGACCGCTGGCAGCAACGTCGGCGTATGACACTAAGAACAAGAAAGTCAGCTACCCGTTTGTGCGGTGGTGCGGGGGAATGGACTGCAACGGCTTTTTTTTTTTTTTTCCCTCGCGTCCGTGTGTGTACTCACTGGTGATTGGGAATGTACTGAAGCTGGAGGGAGAGTGTAGGTGTGAGGGTGTAGGTGATAGAGATGTAGTGTCTCTTGATTCAACGAAGGGCGTTTGATTTTTTTTCTAGTGTGCGAGGAGGAAGAAAAAGAAATTCCAAGTGGTGTGATGTGAGGAGGTGATGCGACGAGAAAAGGGCAACGATGCGATGCGTGATGTGCTGGCTAGTTTGTGTGTGTGTGTGTGTGCTTCTGCATTGCATTCCCTTTGGGCACTGAAGGTACAAGGCACCATTTTATTACATGTGACGGGGACGAGGGGGAAAAGTTCTATGACGTCGGCGGCTAGTCATAACCCCACTGGGCGACCAGAACCGGTTCAGGGACCTGGCGGGATGATGGCATGATTTTCTCTAGAAACTGCTGGAAAGAGAAATTGAGTTGGATTGATCCTTTTCGTCTGTTGTACCAAGGAAGCAGAGCGTTTTGATTTTTTTCTCTTTCTTTTTGCCAATCTTTGTGGGTGACGTGCATATCAGCTTGGTTGCATATGCTGGCTGCTCGCTCCAAGCTCCATGTACCTTAGAGAGCTCCCCTCGCCCCTCCAACTGCTAAGCTAAGGTGGGGACCGGGTTGGGCACGATTGACCAAGGCAAAAGCACAAGCACACGACCTGTTAGCCGAGGGACGCACGTCGGATGAACGGTGCACTAAAATACGCAAATCATTTATCACTGCCGCGTCTGTGTCTCGTCAGCACCGATGTACCTTGTCTCATCTTGCTCGAGACGGTTGATCATGTACACTTTGGAAACGGCGTGCACGTGGAGAGGGGGGATTTTGCCTGTTACAGCCCAAGGTACGGATGCATACCGCCAGGAACCGCTGGCAAAGTGTGTTGCATTGGGCACACGGGACGAAGGTTCGTTCATTGGAAAGAATGGAAGTGTGGGTAATAGTTCAGCTGGGATATTCCTTTGCGAGAGAATTGACTGACTGGTTGGGCGGCAACCGGTGGGACATCTCATCTTTTATCCTCCTCTCATCGGCCTGCATCCGAACTCACCACCCACTCACAGCCAACGTTGTCAGGGTCCTGCAGATGATCCACTGCCAGTTTTACAAACTCCACCAACACTTGTTCACTGTGCCCCTGATAAAAAAGCTCTAGTTTCCTTTAGTCATATTACATGTACGTAAATTCTTGAGCGTTGTTTGGGTACCTGCACGACAGCATCTTTCTCGTGAAGATTGGCCGTTTACTTTGGCAGCGCCTACCCTAGACTTGTCATCATCTATTCAGACCCTTTTCGTTCCCCACTCAAATCTACATGTCACGCCGCCATGCTTTTGTTTGCCTGGTCTTTGGTGCATTGGATAATATTCAATAAATTTAGTGACATAAAGGGAGGGTAGGCTATTCAAATGTTTTTTTGTCGGAATTGGTTACTGTAAACAGCATCCAAAACAATTGCTCTCTGGTTATTTGTGAGAAAAATGGGTCTGCCTGCCCTTTATTAGCATCATAACATTGATGAAAACAGAGGGGAAGAGAAAAAAAAAAGGGATGTTATTGATTATTCACAGAAAACCAAAATGTTACGTGAGATTGGTAAGAAACTCCCGTTTTTAGCATGGCTGTCTTGATCATCCTGGTCACGCACCAGAAGGTTAGTTTTACGCATACTCCCATGCAAACCCAAAAGAGAGCAGCGAATTGGGAGCCAGGTATGGACATGTGTATTTGGTGATGGAAAGAATTCTCCTGTAGTTTGGAATGGACGAGGTTGACCTTGATGTGTTTGGTGTCTTGTCGTTGATGGTCAAGTGCCAGTTTTGATGATGGATGGGGCATCATGAGCACATTACTATTCGTCAGAATGGGCCATAGAAGAAGCCAGGAACCCTTGGAATATACCAAGAGAGAGCATCCGACCAAGCCTGGCCTGACCTTTTGGGCATTCGGCGTCGCAGTCGAGAGGGATGCTGCATGAACCTGCAAGTGTAAGGAGATCAGACGCGAGGTGCACATCTCAGCATTTAGAGTTCAGGGGAACGCATCCAATGGAATTTCCCCCGAACGACATGCTGCGCTAGATTCGGGTGCAGTCAGACGGGCCTACATCCCGTTTTGTTCCTGCAGTGCTGCGGCATCGTACCCGGATATAAGCGCTAATCGTTTGCGCTGCGTGGGCTGATGTCTGGCCTGGTCTGCGAGATCGGACACTTCTGCATTGGGGTCTTGGTATACATATACGAGCTGAATAGCGCATTTGATGCTGCAATGTTACGCGGTTCCGACTAACCATCATAAGTTCAACCGTTTGGAGGAAGCACCGAGTCAATTAGTCTCGAGTATATAAACCCAATCAGCGACGATGCTGGAAACGTGTCACAAAACTCCTTAGACCTGTGAATTAAACATTCTTACAAGACCTGGTCCTTCAAAAATGTTTGCCAAAGCATCCAACGTCCTGCTCCTCGCAGCATCCATGGCTGTTGGTGTTCGTGGCGCCTCGACCACGGTATCCGACACGGCCAGCACCACCTCTGCTGCCGTCACCGCCACCGCTACATGCGATTTTGAAGGAAAGAATTCCATCAGCGGCGTCACGTCAGTTGGCAGCTACACTGGCGCCGAGTCCGAGTCCGAGTGCTGGGAGATTTGCGCCGACGAGTTCTTCTCGCCTTACTGCATAGCATTCACCTACACCCCCAGCACAAAGACATGCGTCTTTAGGCAGACTCGCGTCGGCTTTGGAGTCGAGCCTGCCGACAGCGGCACCTACTACTGGGACAAGGCGTGCTGGGCAGACTACTCGCTGCCTACCCCTGCCACTCCCACCCCCGGTTGTCTGGCAGCCGACGGGATATGTGGAAAGGAGTGCACAGCTCCCGACTTGGAAGCCTTTGCCACCTTTAGGAAGGCGACCGAGGGTGTTTCACAGTGTTCCGACATGTGCAATGGCGCCAGCCTGGCCTCTCGTTGCAAGTCGTACATCCTCTACGATTCTGAGCCTGACGCTTGCTTTTTCTACGACGCTCCAATGTCGGAGATTCTGGTCGAAGGAACTGGAAACCACAGAACTGGATGGGAAAAGGAGTGCTTGGATAACACGGGAGAGTGTTCCTCGTAATCTACTTGGTCTGAACAAACGGGTGGTTGGTTGCGTGGCCTGACTGAGATCAACTACACTGAGCCGATGTGCTTGATAACGAGATTACACATATCTTGTATATTCAAATAACATTGCATATTTTCTTTTCCAAGCCTCTCTCGTTATCTAAATGTTGATTCTGTTTGTTGTAGTACTGATCGCCCATAAAAACGATCCTTAACATAGTGCATGTCTATTTGAGTCGGCGACAGTCACCAATAGGTGTAATGGGCTACTTAATCTATGTTTGAACACTGTCAAGACTTTCAGTAAAAACGCAGAGCTCATCAAGGGAATGAACGCGAATTTTGAGCGGAAAGAGTACGTTGGCGCGAAAGCTTCACTCCAGTGCTCAGGCACTGGATCTACGTACTTGCGACTCGAGCGCAGTCTTTTTTCTTGAGAAAAAAAGATTGTTTTAGGACATTGAAAAACTGTATGATAAGGCAACTGACCTTACAAGCAAATGCAAATCGTCCTTTTAGGCACCCGGTCTGGAATAGAATTCGTATCATTTTCATAGCCTGATCAGGCTGGCACTTCAAATCAGCATCCGGCACCAATAGATATTCAGATTGCAGGAGTTAAATTCTTACTGCATGATTAGAAGAAAATCCCTCACTTTGGGGACTTTAGCTCCCAATAGTCGAATAACGATTCTCTTGGTCATTCATGACGACCGCTTAAAGGCAGGATGAAAATGAGATTACATCAATTTCGATTTGATCACTCTACTACTCCCTCACATTGCTGAATTTGCTCCAACCAAATCAACCTTCATTTCTACATTGCCGCGCTCTTTTCCGACAAGAAATCCAACGAACCTTTCAAAAATGGATAAAAACCCCGATACCTATACCGTTGGTTGGATCTGTGCTCTTGAAACCGAACTTGTCGCTGCAAAAGCTTTACTGGACAAAAACCACGGCGCTCCATCCGTAACTTCCAGCAATGACCAGAATAGCTACACCCTGGGTGAAATTGGGCATCACAAGGTGGTCATCGCGGGCTTGCCAGCTGGAGATGGGGATCATGGCACGTCTTCAGCCGCAGCTGTGGCAAGAGACATGCTGCACACGTTTCCAAAACTAAGAATTGGATTGGTGGTTGGCCTTGGTGGCGGCGTACCAACTAGTCCACACCATGAAAACGACATTCGCCTTGGTGACGTGGTTGTTAGCTCTCCCGGCAGAGGGTTTGGGGGTGTATTTCAGTATGACTATGGGATAACCATGCAAAACCAAGAGTTCAAGACGACCGGGCATTTGGATAACCCACCACGGTTCTTACGAACCGCTGTGAGTAGCCTCAGAGCTGACCAAAAATTACATGGGACTGGAATCGAGCAAGAAATATCCCGTGTTCTGAAGGAAAACTGGCGACTGGAAGAAACATACCAGAAGCCAGAGAAGAACCGCGATAGACTTTTTGACCCAAAAGTTTTGCATAATCCAAACGGGACGAGTTGTTGCGCACAGGGATCCAATATTGATCCATCGTCGGTGATCGAACGCAAAAGCCGAACCAAGAGAGACGATGATCCAGCTCTGCACTATGGTTTGATTGCATCTGGCAACCAGTTGGTGAAAGATGCAGGGATGCGTGACAAACTTGCGGCTGAGAATGGCGTGTTGTGCTTTGAGAGGGAAGCTGCCGGATTGATGAACCATTTCCCTTGCCTCGTAATTCGAGGCATATCCAGCTACGCCGACACTCACAACTATGCTGAATGGGAAGGCTATGCCGCCATGACAGCGGCGGTATACGCAAAGTCTCTTCTCAAGAAGATTCCTTTGAACCAGGTAGAAGCTCAAGAAAGGATTGTTGAGCATCTTGCGCAACGTAAGCCCATTTGAACGAGATCTGAAGCGCTACGTTGATATTAGATATAGAAGCCTCCGCGACAAACCAGCATCGCAGCATCTTGGAAGTGGAGGATGTTACTTCGAGTAGCAACCAACAGCCCGCTATCCAGGCTCCAGCAGGACGAAACCCAAAAGATTCTCTGTGGGAACAAGTCAGCGGTGGAGACTTTGAAAATGCGAGACGTTAGCCCGTCCGGTTTATATCGCTTTCCTAAATCATTGAATAGTGTTGGATCAGAGCCAATGGGATTTTTGGAGGCTCAAAAGTGCTTGGAAAGCTGGTTACTTCTGTGTTGAATGGAATTGCCGGATTAGTGGTAGCTGGCGATGTTTTACGCCATATCAATTTAATAGCTGTTTTGAGATGCGTGTCCAGCCTCCGGCTGCCTAGCTACAGATGGGCTCATGCACACTTCAGTCACTGGTGAAAAAGAGTGATGTCCAATGTAGATTCTACCTGTTTAAAGATTATTCTACTTATGCATGGAGACCAATTGGTCATGTGCTCACTTTCAATTCACTTGTTTGAGAGCACTCTCCTAGCCCGCCGGAGCGGCTACCCGCCATTGGCACAGAACGGAGCGTCCAGCCAAGCCAAAATCTCTAATTTTCCTTCGTCGGCGACACAATATTTCAAGGCGCTCAATGGAAACAAGGACAATTCTCAGTCTTGACCATGATTCGACACCCTTGCGCGTGCGCTGCGTGGTTCAATCCACGTGACAAATCTTAAGTTGCTCTAGACAGGGATTGTATGGTGAGATAAGCCACTTTGTGGTGTGGACTCGTTTAGGAAGATAAGGAGTCGTCGCACGCTATTCGACTTTGGCGGGTCTGCCGGAAAGTATCAGTGGTTTGTGAAATTGTCCTTTGCAAATGAAGGCGCCCTCAATCACACCGGAGCCAAGACACTGTTGGATGTCGCCAAGAACGATGGGTTACAGGGAAGAACTAGCGCCCCGGGGCCCGAGATGGGCCTCATTGAAGGTGATTGTTATGGCAATTCTCGGCGCGACACTCCTCTTTGAAGCGCGTCATCTCCTCAGCCTCTGGCAGTTTCACCGCCACGGCGAGTCTAGCCTGTCGCCGTCGCAAGAAGAAGCTGTCCGTAATGCCCTGGCAAAATGTGAATCCTACCACCAGAAATCGCAGCCAGTCACCGAGACCTCTCGCCTGCGCACCAACCCGCGCTGGCAGTCATCGGCGGTGCCACATGAGCCGTTCCTCCTGCGTAATGCCACTTTGTTTGACGGAGAAGATTTTGTCGCTGGGCCCGTCGATATACTCATCGAGAAAGGTATAGTGGTCTCAGTATCCTCAGTGGCCTCAAGTCATGTCGATGTACCTTCTTACAACTTGCATGGCAAGTACGTCACTCCGGGCCTTGTAGATATGCACGGCCACCAGGTGGCTACGAGCTGGCCTGGGGTGCCCGATATTGACGATGGCAATGAAATCCACCCCGCAACAGGGCCGCTCACTCCTTTCCTGCGCGTTCTTGATTCCTTCAAGGCTGAAGACTGGGCGGTCCCCATCATAGCCTCCGGCGGCGTTACCACCAGTCTTATCCTGCCAGGATCGGCAAATATAATGGGCGGCGAGGCCACTCTGATCAAGAACAAGCTGGGTAGTGGTCGGTATGGTGAGAATGTGGTGGACGACCTCCTCTTGGAGAGAGGTGTGTCAATGGCCGAAAGAAGACGGTACATGAAAATGGCGTGGGGTGAGAACCCAATGACCGTCTATGATCATACTCGAATGGGAAATTCTTGGATACTTCGGCACCACCTCAGCCGAGCTAAAGCGATGAAAGAGAAGCACGACGAATGGTGCCATGCTGCCCAGAAAAAGACATTCCGGAAAGACTTGGCTACATCAATGGAGAGCCACGGAATGACCGGACCCGAAGCACTTGAGCTTGACTCAACCATTGGTGTCCTCAGGGGCAATATCGCTGTGCACGTCCACTGCTACCTGAGCAATGACCTTTCGAGCCTTCTTCGTATTGCTAAAGAGTTTGGCTTTCGCATTTCTGCTTTCCATCATGCCCTAGATGCTTGGAAGGTCCCGCAGCTTCTCAAAGAAGAGTGAATTTCGAAAAATCCTGCACCACCAGCGGACAGCTAATGTGTTACAAGGAACCTTACTATTGCGACGTTTTCTACTTTTGGTCTGTATAAGCAGGAGGCCTATAATGCTAATCTCTGGGCTGGGAAGGTTCTGGCCGACGCTGGGCTTCCCGTGGCATACAAATCGGTAAGTATCACGCTAGATGATGATAGCTTTGACTTGGATAAGTGGCTGACGCACTGTTTCTTCTTACATGTATAGGATCACTGTTCAAGCGAACTTAACGCCAAATATCTGATGTAGGTGATGCGATATTTCCCTGCTCATACACCAGATAGCCGGGCGTTGTCGTGAACCATGCTTAGAGTATTAGGTTCCAAGCCGCGACGGCACATTCATTCCATCTCGATCAGCTTCGAGCCCTACAGGCAGTCACCAGTGTTCCATCCAGGTCTCTTGGAATAGACGATCGGGTTGGCTTTGTTCGGCCCGGATACGATGCCGACATTGTTGTGTGGGACTCGCATCCGTTGTCACTTGGAGCGACCCCGCTGGAAGTTTTGATTGATGGACAGCCGACACTGCCGCAAAGCAAGCTGGAAGAGATTCCAGTACACCAAGGTAATCCAAAATGGCGCACTGTGGCATCGGAACAAGAGAAGTCAGAGGTTTGTGGCGGCTTTATGGGGACCGAAGGCGTCGTCATTAACGGGATCCGTACTTCATACCTTGCTGCAAACGTATCAACTACCATGGATGATGTCAGCCTTGTCATTAGAAAAGGCCGAGTCGAGTGCTTTGGTTTATGCGATGCAGAAGTTCGAGGCAATGCAAAGGTCGTTACGTTGGATAATGGTTATATCCTGCCGGGATTGACTGCAGTTACTTCAAGTCTTGGCATGGCTGAGATTGCTTTGGAACCAAGCACTGGAGATGGAACCGTGGGCCCAAATTACGATGCTAGTTTGCCAGAAAACCTCGCCTATGCCAAATATGGCATTCATTTCGGCGGCAAATCCATCGATAGGGCAAGGATTGCTGGCATCACAAAGGCTGTGACTACACCTCTGGCTTCTGATTCCAGTAATCTTTGGATTGGAGTTAGTGCGGGCTTCAGGATCGGCCAAAATATGAGCATTTTGAATGGTGGAATCATCCAGGACGATGTTGCCTTGCATTTCGCTGTCGGTCAAAGTTCTAAGAGTAAGATGCCGCCCTTCCATCATGTATTTTGAAGAATTTTGTTGACATCTAATAGAAACGGAAGCAGCCCCCACCATCTCGCTCGCAATTGGTAAAATCCATGCGCTGCTTCGAGAAGGCAGGGGTATGTATGGCTTGGCTGCGAATGGGTCCATCCCATTAGTGGTGAGGGCCGATAATATGGTGGGTATATATCCTTCTGGTTATCACTGCAAGTACTGACAGTTGCCGAGTACGACATCCTCCAATTGATTAGGATTAAGAGAGAGTATAAAAAAGTCAACCTTGTTGTTTTTGGTGGTGCTGAATCGCCAGCTGTAAGTTTTGGAGTGACCAACCGTCAAATCACAAACTAATCATGGTCAGGTCGCCGATGAACTAGCTGAAGCCAATATCCCAGTCATTCTTACTTCAGCCAGGGGAAGCCCCGAATCATGGGAAATAGCCAACATTCTGTCCGGCCCCCCTTTGACCGAATCGCCCGTCGAAGTACTCCAGCGAGCTGGGGTGTTTGTTGGGCTCGCCATATCGGGTCTTGGCGATTCGCACATCCACAACCTACCGCTGGAGGCAGCCTGGGCGGGAAAGTATGCTGGTCTCTCCGCTTACGATTCAGTTAGCCTTGTGAGTAGGAATATTGAAAGGATGCTGAAGTTTAGTCAGGTCGAGGATATGGTGGTGTTTGAAGGCAATCCGCTAGAATTTGGTTCCAGCGTTGTTGTTGCGATCAACGGAGAAAGCAAAAGCGTTCTTGAGTGCTGGCCTACAGCTACGTAAAATGAAAGCATGAAGTAGATATATTATATTCTAGTTGATCTAACTGGTACTATTTTCACTGGACTCATTGTTGGTACACGTTATTAATCCATACATGATTAGTAACCTTGAGGTCCAGAAGGTGGCCCAAGTCAATATAATAAGCTTTACACAGTAAACCTAATAGCTAGGCAATAATACCCTTATAGCCTTTTATACAAAATATCTCCAATATTCTTATATAATCTAATAAAAATATACCTTTTTAGAAAATCTTAAATATAATCCCTAATATAAAATACCTACTAAGATTAGCCTAGCCTCTTTCTCTTATTATTATTATCTATATTCTTATATATCTATTACTATTACTTTTATATCCCTACTAAACTATATATATATTCATTACCTAAGATTAATATAAATAAAATAAAATTTAATTATATTATATTATATATTAGAATATATTCTAATTAAATAATCTAAATATATAAATTATAATATTAAAATCTTAAATATAATATATAATTTAATATTAAGCTATATGTTACAGATTGAATGAGTTAAATGAGTGTATATGTATTAGGGACCTAGAGGCGGCGGCAGCTGCCTCTTATAGGTCGTTGTGACCCCTGTAAGGGTCACTTCCAGCCGCTTACAGCGGCCCACAGCGGCAGCCCTAGCGGCCGCCACAGCGGCCTAAGGCAGCCGCGGGCAGTAGCTGTTGTACAGGTACAAGCAGCCTAAAAAGGTATAATACTATAAAACTTTATTTAAAATAACTTAAATATACTATTACTTTTTATAATACTTAATTTCTTTCTTAATAATCTAAATTTTATAAATCTTATAATCTTAAAATATATAATTTTCTTAAAATCTAAAATTATTAGAATCGGCTCTCAATCCATTACCAGTAAAACATTGGATTAACTAGTATAATCCTGATATAGCAGGATTAACCCTGCCTTATATAACCAACTTATAATACCATAAGCTAAATAGGTAGCTAGCTAGATAAAATAATTAATTAATTTA